>CAJQZJ010032284.1:3957323-3975255 GCA_907164525.1 Lophiomys imhausi
AATTGTAATAACAGTGACAAGCTTCCCATATACCTGTATACTTTCTGAGCTTGATACCTATGACTGAAGCTGTTGCTAAAGTTATTCTTAAGAGAACCAGATCATAAAAATAATTCCAAAATGTGATTTGTTGTAACTCTAGTATTCCCTTTACACAGTAATTTAATTTCCATTAAATATCACAACCTTGATCTTGATTTTAATTGTAAAAATCTGTTTACAAATCTCACTATCCAATGATATCATTCAAATAAATTATTCAATGCAATTCCAAGAGAAATGATAAATTATTCAGCCATTCCACAAATAGACAATTTTTAAATTTACCGAATTCCTAGTCGCTGTACTAATGGAATTTGAGTAATCAAAGGCCTCAGGTGGCATTTCCCCAGCACCCCTACCCTGCCATTACTAACATGCATACTTTGGTGAAGTCACCTTGGCAGTATTTGGGAACTTCATATACAGGTGCATTCTAAGGATGGGGATACATCTTGGTATGTCCAAGAACAAATTTCAGTCCATATGGAAAACAACCCCATAGTTTGGAAGTGAACTCAGCTGAAATATCTAAATATATTATAGGAACATTGTACTTATCACCTGTACAGAAAGTAGAAATGACTCCATATAAGACAACACAGAACTCTAGCAATACTTTGGGGATATTAGATATGAGTGTCTAATCCAATTTTTTCCAAGGTATCACTCCATATTATGGTAAATAAACAAATAAGAGCTGTATAAAGGTGTGGAATATCATTAGCCTGAGAAAAGGCTAGAAAAATAGATTACACAAATGACAGCTGCAGGAGAAAATTATATTCTCCTTTCCTGAACAAATGTTAAGTGCACCCTCACTAATAAAGACTTACACTCAAACTGCATTACAATATACTGCTTTTCAATTCTGAAGCATCTAAGTTGATTTGTAAGCTAAATTGTTGCTGAGGTACACTAGAGCTAAGAAAACACAGCCGGTTTATACAGAAATAAGCCATCACTATTGCACTTCAGAGGGAAGCTGCGAAAGCAAACTAGTCATTACTGAACCCAGGGAAAAAAATCATCACTAGGTTTTTTACATGTTCGTAGAAATGTGTCAGCTGCTGTTCTGGTCAGAAAAACTATTCTCTACCAAAATGAGGTTAAAACCAGAAGCTAACACAATGTAGAAACTGGGCAAATATATGAAGACAGACATAGTACCACTCAAAGCAGGTGAAGCTATTTCAGAATTAAAATATTGTTTCAATTATGACACTGTGCTCATAATCTATTTTAAACAACCCATTCAGTTCACAAAGGATTACAGGATTTCATTCATTTCCAGCCCATCAACTAAAGAACATTATAATTTTTTCCTAAGATTTCTAGAACATATAAACATTCATAATCGTATTATTAATTAAAATGGAGAATTAATTTGTATTAATAGTCCATCTTTTTAACACCATATATCTAATTTAAAAATAACACATGCATAACACCATAAAAATGGGAACTGCAGCTGCCTGAGAAAACATTTTCATGGAGGGGGGGTACCTGGGGGATAAATAAAGCAATTATCTCAAAATTAACACTCTTGTTTCAGTTTCAGCAAGCAAATCTAAGTAAGTGTCTCTTTGATTTTAGTTCCCCGTGTAATTCTAACCAGCTAATTATCCTTGAAGTCAAGAATGAGCCATGACTCTACACCTGGCCTTTCCCGTCATATGCCCATGGTCCTCTCCACTTTCATTTCCTCTTCCTACGGTGAGGTGAGGTTTGATATTAAAGGAGAGCAGGGACACATCTTACACAAATGCTGACTGACAGTCAGCTTCCAGGAAATGTTGAGCTACAATGAGGAGCGGAAATTTTAATGTAGCACTTATGTTCAGGGTATGACATGTAGGGTAAGCAAGGGTAAGTGGCCACCAGTACCCCCCTTGTCACTGTTTTCACACTGAGAGATTTCTAGTGAGGGATGGTGATATTATTTAATGGTTACCTAGGTTAGACTCTGGGTACTAAACTAATTCTGTACCATCATTTGTCCACCAGTTAAAATATATAATACACTATTCTGGAAGGAGTGAAGGTTTCCCTCTATTTCTACAAATGAAAATGAGGTATTCCATAAACATTGTAGCTACGCACCTCAGGATATGGAAAGGGCATTCTTATAGATCACCAAGGCACTTGGGGAGACGGTTTCCTTCCCCAAATCTTAAAAGGCATACATTTCTCATCTATATACCCTTTCAGTATTTCCCCGTTTCTTGCCTTCCTCCACGGATTTTGACCACTAATGAATGTCTGCCTAACAATACAGCCCTCTATTTTATGTTTTGCTTTAGAAATTAGAGCCATTATTCTACTGAGAGTAAAAAGAAAGCCGACACAAAGAATTGCCAAAAAGCCACAAGTAGCATTACAACATGCCAGAACACTTAACATTAAACATCATTCCTCTCTAAAACTTCTGTTGCCAAACAGCTCACAAAATCTGGAAGCTCACAAAGACAGATTTCAAGAGCAATTAAATTCTCCAAAAGCAAAACTGTACAGAATTATGCCCTCCCTCTTCTTATGTCTCCATTTATAGACAACATTTTCTCTGGATCTTAATTAAGATAACGATGCACACCTGTGTCAACATTCTCCAGCAAGACAGCCTTATCAATCATAATCCTTTAAGTACACTTGAAAACAGCAAAGCGATATGACAGAAGCAATCTGCTGCCTTTCCTGATGCTGGTGTTGTGTCTCTGCCACAAGAATGATGGCATCTTTAAAATCCATCAGATCTACTTTTGTTAAGTCTTTAAAGTTTTAACTGTAAACAGCTATTACACTAAATAAACAGGCATCACCTCCTTTGCACTTGGTAGAAACAATGACAACTCTACTTGTCCAAAACTTGAAGAGCAAGCTCCATGCCAGATCTTGGCAGTGCAATCGCAGGTCTTATTTTAAAGCTCTAAGTTTTAAGAGCTAGGCATAACTGGATCCGTGCAGACATGACAAACCAATAAACCCTTGGCAAGGTTTTAAATGAAGCTTAACAAGCCTACATTAAAAACAATCAGACTAACCTATCCCTAGTACAACATATTTAGAAATATATGAATGCAGCAGTAACGGGAATAAAAAGTCTTGGAGACTTGGCATGAGGGAAGATAGGTCTTACCTGTGCTGGTGTAAAAAGAGCTACAGCGGCAAGAAACCCAGAACTACAGCTAGCAAGTGACCACCAAGTCCCCAAATGGAAAAGCAGATGAACAGAAAGGAAAAGTGTAAAACTGTGTGTGTGTGTGTATGGGGTGTCGATCCACCCCAATATCAACATAAAAAGTTAAAACTTTGTTTTTAACAGCAAGAATATGTTTACCAAGCAAGAATATAAAAGCTTTCTTATAAACAGAGAGAAAGGATGCCAGATGCTATCTGAATTTCGTCTGCCTGCTAATGATGAGCCTTAGCCTTCCCTCACTTATTAACATGATTCTGTATCAGACGCAGGCGGCTGAGGCCAGCAGAGCCGCAGAGCCATCAATGTGCAAATAAAGCAGAAAATAGAGACATCCTTAAGAAATGAGCCTTAAATTTGATGTAGACCGGAGGTGACAACCACGGAAACAAAACCATAAATTCTAAATGTTTCAATATCTTGCACGATTCTTTCTAGTCCTTCACGCCAAAAAGAAGACAGAAGAAAAAAAATAGGGTGGGGAGCAAGATGGTGGGGGGGGGGGGGAGAAACAGCCAAGCCGCCCAAGCGGCAGGATTATGTAATGAGGATGTCTGCGTGACAGACTTGGGCTCTCGGCGGCACAAACCTCCTTGGCTCGCTTTCAGAAGTCGTCGTCCTGGACCAGAGCCGAGACACTGATGCAGAGGACACGCGTGGGCCTGGGAGACACGCCCCCGCGCTCCTGCCCGCACGCGGACCGCGGCACCCGCCCGGCGGGTCTCACGCTCCGGTGGCCCACGCGCGGAGCCCCGGCAGCGTCCACGCCATCGGCTTAGTGCGCGGCTCTGCGCGGGCCGCGGACGCTCCCTCGTGGCAGGCAGCGCCGACCGTTAGCAGGGCTGAGCGGGCGGAGCCGGGGGCGGTGCGGCCGCGGGAGGCGGGGACCCGCGCGTCGGGGCGGGGACGCTCCCCCGCAGAACCCCTCCAGCCTACCCTGAGCCCGGAACGGTCATCCCGAGAGGCAGCTTCAGCCGGCCGCACGCTCCCCGGGGCTGCTGCTCCGCGCGCTGCTCAGCCTAGCTCACGACCGCCCGCCACCGCGGCCGACCGCTTCTGGTCTCCATGACAATACGCTGCCGAAGTCCCTCCCAGCCACGCCCCCTCGGCGCTGGGACTCCGGAGGAAGCGGATTGCGTCATCCAGAGGCGGTGCTAATGGAGGCCGACGCCCAATCAGAGGCGAAGCTGTGTAAGGGAAGGGCGGGGTGGGCCGAGAGGTTCTCGGAGAATGTAGTCCGCGGGGGTCCGACCTCTTGGGGGCGGAACCTGAAGCCTTGAGTGCTAAGTGAAGGGGGGCATCCTGCGCGCGTGCGTGACGGCGCGCGGCGGAGCGGGTCCCGGTGTGGTCCGGGTGTGGTCAGTGGGAGTCTTGGCCCCCAGCTCAGCAAACGGCTCGCCTGCCGCTCGGAATCATTGCGCGAAACTTTGTATATAGTTATGCTGTGGCTCTGCGCGCGGCCGGGTTGTGAAAGGCCACAAAATGCTTGGTGTGTTGCTCTATGCCGGCTGCGGTCCTGGTTCACCAGCGCCCCTGTCTGTCCCCGGAGCTCAAAGCGTCTGTAATTTACGGCGGCGGGAGGTGGAGACCAAGGTTGAGGGTCTATTTTGCCTTCCCGCTGTGTGGCCCTGGTGGGCGGGGGTGGCGAGAGATCTGCCTGTGACTCAGTGGTGTGTGTTTGCCTGGCCAGCGCCTCGCTGAACAAACAGCGGTCGGCTTGGACACTGTTCTGCTCAGTGTTTGCAGTGGAACTGGGGCGGGTGAGAGCTGGGGGGGGGGGTGCAAGGCGACTTAGTGGAACAAAAGGGAAGAGATCCCACACCCCCTGTCACCACAGACCTGGCTGGGCAAGCCCGTGGGCAGCCATGAGAAGCTGGCAACGTTGCGGGGAGTGGCAATGGGACGGGGGGGGCGACTGGGGGACCTACTCGGGTATAACTGATTCACCGTCGGGCACTTCTTGCCCACTGCCTTCCTCGCTCCAGGGAAAAGCCACACCCCCACCCCGGAGCCCTCCGACTCTGCTCCATCGCCTCTGGCAAGGGTTTGTGGAAGGAAGGCCCAGCCGGGGTTCTTCAGCCTAGGCCTGGCTCTTGCCCACCTGCTGCTGCGGCTGGCCCAGAGAGGCAGCCATCTCCGGTTCCCCGTGCCCTGGGTGCGGGTATCCATCAGCTATCCCCGGGACCTGAATCCCAGGTCTTCAGCTCAACCTAGAGAGACCTGCGGCAGAAGGGAGAAGCCGAGGTAGGGCGAGTGACTACCTCCGAGCTCAGCTTTCCGGAGAGCAAGACGTCCCCCAACTTCGCTATTTGCGCTGGCGAGGAGGGTGCAGAGCGTTCACCCAAGCGCGGCCCGTTGCCTCTTTCCCTTTGTGTTGCCGAGCGGCCCCGACCCTCGACCAGGGCCAGCCGTGCGTCGAGATAGCCGCTCCGCCCAGAGTTAGCCGAAGAGAGGAAAAGTTGGAAGCGGCCAGCGCGCTGGGGATGCGATTGTCATCCTGGGGCCGGCGCTCGAGAGTCTGAGAAGGAGAGAAGGAGAGGAAGAGTCGGGGAGGGAGGAGGGGGAGGTCGGGCCGAGGAGGAGAGGGGGGCGGCGGAGGAGAGGCGGGCGCTAGGGAGGGGCGAGGGAGCGCCAGTGAGCGGGAGAGGAGCCGGGGAGGAACAGGGAGAGGGCGAGACGCGCCTGGCGGCCGGGTTGGCTGCGGCCGCCCAGAGGCTCCTGCCAGTCCCCCCCACCCACCCACCCACCGACTACACCCCGGGAAGGAGGAGCTTCGCGCGCGCACAAGGCGTCAGAATCCTCAATTTCCAACTTAGCATCTTGGCAGGACCTTTGCAAAGCCAAAAGCAGAGCCCCCCGGTGCAAAGAGCGAGGGGGGGTGGGGGGGAGAGAAAGCCTAGCCCGGGCAAGCGGGGCGCGCAGAGGAGCGGGCGCGGCGGTCGCAGCCGGAGGCGCGCGGGAAGCCAACCAGGAGGCGCCGCGGGCCGGAGCCCGGGAGCCGGGGCTCGGAGAGCGGCGGCCCAGGGGCAGCCAGAGGCCAGGTGCCCGCTCGCTCTCTCGCCCTCGCAGGGCGCCGCCCGGCTCGTCGGCCGCCGCGGCGCGGCGCGCCCCATGCCCGTGTGTGGCCATGTCCTACCCGCAGGGCTACTTGTACCAGCCGTCCGCCTCGCTGGCGCTCTATTCGTGCCCCGCATACAGCACCAGCGTCATTTCGGGGCCCCGCACGGATGAGCTCGGCCGCTCTTCTTCGGGCTCCGCATTCTCTCCCTACGCTGGCTCCACTGCCTTCACGGCCCCCTCGCCGGGCTACAACTCGCACCTCCAGTACGGCACCGACCCCGCGGCTGCGGCTGCCGCCGCCTTCTCGTACGTGGTGAGTGAGCTGGGTCCGAGGCCGGTGGGCAGCCGGGGTCAGGCCTGCAGCCCGGGGCTGCGGGGCACACGGTCCCAGGCGCCGCCTCGCCCGCCAGGCTTCTCGGCCCTTGCAAACTTGAGCAATTGTCTTGCTCTGCTTCACTCGAGCCGCGGTCTCCGAGTAACTCTGGCAAGAGCCGCGTCTTGCTGGGATCGCCGAGCTGAAGGGAAGGGTTAGGGGGAGGAGAGGGGACAGATAGGTCCTTACTATTAAAGAACAACGTTTGGCCCAAAGCTCTGGGACAGCCCGCAAATTTCTCCTCTTCTTTTGGTATTGCCATTTTGGAAAAGTAGTTCAAAGGAAGCAGACCCGAATTCTGAACAGTGGTAGCTTGCTAAATCTATGTAAATGTGTTTGGCCTCGCCTTTAATTAATCCTCCAAAATGTTGCAAATCCGTAATCCTATCTTCGCAATCCGATTTGGAAGTATTAAATTTCTGAAACGTCCAGCGAGCTGCGGTGTATCCGGGTTTTTCCCCCCCCCGGCAGGGTGTGCTTTCTGGAAAAACGCAACGGCTTCGCTTGGGGATAGCATTTTTGGACCGTCGGTGTGCAGGCTAAGGCTCAGTTTGTCCTTAGGATTTCTTTGAAGATTAAAGAAAGAACCTTCACTTCCCCTTGTTGTACCCCCTTGTGCCCAACGTGCGGCCGCTCTGGAACGGAGCTCTGAGTCGCCGCTGAGGCTGCTCAGGCCTCTAAGTGAACCTTGGGCCCTGCCGCAGCCGCGGAGGCCGGGTCTGAGCCCTGGGCACCAACGTTCCCCCAGCAGATGGTGGCCTCCAAGGTGGTGTGCCAAGCCTTGAACAGCCTCAGGCGTCCCAAAGGACCAGATTTAGAAATTGGGGGCCCCCTGCTGCCTTCTGAGGAGGGGGAAGGGAGTCACTCTTGTGTTTGAACCGGCCAGCCCTGCTGCCTCAGGGGAAGCTGGAGTGCGGGCCGCGCTGGCATGCAGACCCGGGGACAGAGGACAAGTGGGTTTCAGTCTTTTAGGTGGCGCGAAGCCCACACCCCCCCACTCACCTAATCTCTGCCTATTCCCTCCCGCAGGGCTCTCCCTACGACCACACTCCCGGTATGGCGGGTTCCTTGGGGTATCACCCTTACGCAGCGCCTCTGGGCTCCTATCCTTACGGGGATCCCGCGTACCGGAAGAACGCCACTCGGGACGCCACGGCCACTCTCAAGGCCTGGCTCAACGAGCACCGCAAGAACCCGTACCCCACCAAGGGCGAGAAGATCATGCTGGCCATCATCACCAAGATGACCCTCACCCAGGTGTCCACCTGGTTCGCCAACGCGCGCCGGCGCCTCAAGAAGGAGAACAAGATGACCTGGACCCCACGGAACCGCAGCGAGGATGAGGAGGAGGAGGAGAACATTGACCTAGAGAAGAACGATGAGGATGAGCCACAGAAGCCCGAGGACAAGGGCGACCTCGAGGGCTCCGAAGCAGGTTGGTGGATGCGGGGTGGGGGGGGGGGGGGGGGTGCTGAGCGGGACTCGAAAGGCAAAGGGGGCCTGGAGGGGGCGCGCTCGGGTCCCTGCCTCTGCTGGCAGGCACCGGGGCCCGGCCTCGTGGCCTCCACGCTTCCGACAGCCTGGGTTTCGCCCACAGGAGGAGCGGAGCAGAAGTCGGCTCCGGGCTGCGAGCGGCTACTGCCGCCCAGCCCCGCCGGCAAAGAGACGGAAGGCAGCCTCAGCGACTCGGATTTTAAGGAGTCGCCCTCCGAGGGCCGCCACGATGAGCTGCCCAGGCCCCCGCGCGCCAGCGGGCCCTCCCCATCTGGGCCGGCCAACGGGCGTCTGTCGGAGGACGCGGGTCCTCACTACCCCGCCGGGGCGCCGGCGTCCGGCCCGCACCCATCAGCCGGAGAGCTGCCTCCCGGCTCGGCCGGGTCCTCAGTCATCCACTCGCCTCCGCCACCTCCGCCACCGCCTCCGGCCGTGCTAGCCAAACCCAAACTGTGGTCTCTGGCCGAGATAGCCACATCTTCGGACAAGGTCAAGGACGGGGGTGGAGGGAGCGAGGGCTCTCCGTGCCCACCATGCCCCGGGCCGGTGGGCGGCCAAACCCTTGGAGGCAGCCGCGCATCTCCTGCCCCGGCGCCCGCACGCTCACCCTCGGCTCATTGTCCTTTTCCGGGCGGGACGGTGCTGTCCCGGCCTCTCTACTACACCGCACCCTTCTATCCCGGCTACACGAACTATGGCTCCTTCGGACACCTTCACGGCCACCCAGGGCCAGGGCCAGGCCCTGCAGCGGGTCCTGGCCCTCATTTCAATGGATTAAACCAGACGGTGTTGAATCGAGCGGACGTTTTGGCTAAAGACCCGAAAATGTTGCGAAGCCAGTCTCAGCTAGACCTGTGCAAAGACTCTCCCTATGAATTGAAGAAAGGTATGTCCGACATTTAACTCGGGTGCGGTAACCCCGGACTTTCCTAATTTATTAAAACCATGGCCTTGGCAGTTATTTTTCCATCACCAAGAGAGAGAAAGAGAAAAATAAATAAATAAACTACCCCTCTTATTTAGAAGTTTATAGTTTATGGAGATGGATGGCATAAAAATGTATACATCTCCACACTCGAAAAAAATGTTTTAGCCAACTGAAAGAAAAAAAAACTTAAGAGGATTTGTATTAAATCTTATTCTGTATATTTAATGTAGCATTTTTGTATTTAAATTGATAATTCAGTATCTTTCAAGTAAATTATGAAATCAAGACACCTGTACAGGCATTTAATGTTTTTGTAATATAAATATATACATTTGTGTTCCCCCAAACTGTTTCATAGTTTAAAAATACAGTTTAATTTAATTTTTTACACCTATTGATTTTTCTGGGTATGAGCTAAAGTATTATTACAGAAAGGAAACAGGTTATACTCTTAGATTTAAAAAGTAAGAGGAACTGCAGTGGTCTTTGTAAAATGCAAAAATATTTAATTAAAGGAAATTTTAACATAATCAGAGCCACTCGTTACTTCTCAGAAGCCTGAATAAATTGTCAATTGCCTTGGTCAATTGGTGCAATTGTAGCTTTTTTCAATGTGGGGAACGAAAGGTGCTGTCCTCAGACACTCAGTGTATCAGGGGGAAAACCACCGTAATTAGGCCACAAACCCGGGGGAAGCGGCCCAGTCTGGGAGCGCAGATTTGGACCACCATTGCGATCTGTTTAAGAGGGAGGCTGGACCCTGGAGGAGCCAGAAGAGAGACCCAAGTGTGTGCCAGAAGGGAGAAAAGATGGCAAACCAAGGCAGAGTCGCGTACCACCCGAGAGCCATCGCTTAACCTAATTACTTCCAATCAGTGTCGTGTTTTATGCAAAGCAATCAGCTGGTGAACTTTGCTAATGAGTTCGATTTTATGCCGGATTTAGCCCTTATTACTATTTCAAAGGTGCTGTTAGCTAATGCGGGCAAGGAGCTTTAGGGAATGCCAAGTGGGAAGGCTTCCCCAAGTCACCATCTCCTCTGCCCCTTCAAAAATTGGGCATTGATCTCTTCTTTGGACTTGATTAAATCAGTGACTGTTGCATCCTCGACCGTGAGGGTGGCCTGCGGCCTTGTGGATGCAGGCACAGCCTCCCGGCAGAGACCGCAAACACGCAACGCGACGGTTCCCCCCTTTCACAGGTAGGTGTCACACTTGTCCTGAATTTCGAGCCTGTGTTTTGCAGAGTTGGAGATGGGAGCGGGGGCCAGAAAGGGGTGGGAGGCGGAAAGAGCATCATAGTCACTAGGGGCAATGAACGG
Source organism: Lophiomys imhausi (assembly GCA_907164525.1). Lineage (NCBI taxonomy): Eukaryota > Metazoa > Chordata > Mammalia > Rodentia > Muridae > Lophiomys > Lophiomys imhausi. The sequence goes on from CAJQZJ010032284.1 coordinate 3,967,735, forward strand.
AGCCCCCAAAGGGAGTCGGAGGCCCCTCCCCCATGGGCCCCTTTTTGGATAAGTGGCTTCAAAAGCTCCAGGCCATTTGCGTAGATAAAGAGGCCATTGTGGACTTGATGAGGCTTGTCGTCGCTTTAGCACTTTTCCCAGCTCAGATTGCTACAGAAGTGTTTTTGAGGGTTTAGTTTTCTCGTTTTAGTCCGCTTTATTTCAGCTCAGTGCAAACTTGGGATTCATCTGGGTACCAAATGACCAAGGAACAGCACCCAGCCCCACCCACCCACCAACCCCGGGGTTCAGGCTTGGTTACTACCCTGCTCGCGGCTGCGTTTTGCACCTGAGACATGGAGTCTTTTACTTCATGGGAAATTTTCTGTGGCAATGGGGGGAGGTGGGTTACAGAAAAAAAAAAAAAATCCCAGCATGGGGAATTAATTTGACTGAGTGTATGTAGGGACAGAAGTGTTTGCGCACAACGGCGGCATAATTAGGCTAAAGCAGAATGTACATATTTACATTTCTTCTCCATTATTTTTGCCCTACTCGGAATTTAAAGTACACCCCAAACTTACACGGATCTTGTAGCTTTTACTAATTTTTTTTTTTAACCTGCAACAGGACTCATTTCGCCTATCCGAATTGAAACAAGTTTGAAAGCTGTGCTAGCCAGAGGCTTTAAGGAGCAGTGTTGTTTAAAAAAAAAAATAAAAATAAAAAATCTGAGTTTAACTTAGAAAATTCTCACAGGGAAAATGGTTATAAGGCTGATAGTGTGAACGATTAAACATACATGAAACGATCGTATTTTATTTTGTCCCTTTAATTATAAATGATTTTTTAAACAATTGCATTCCAGAGATGACTTGCCTTGCCCCCTCCCCTTCACACCCCTTCTCCCCAGCCTAGATCACAATCGGTTCCCCCACCCCACTTATGCAACCCCAGGAGTCAACTTCTTTTCTGAAAAGTCTAAAGAATAGGCGGTCGCTTTTCTTAAGGGAAAGTTTAAAGACCACATCAACGCGGCGGGGTTTTGGAAGAAGTGGTCCTAAACTCTGTCCAGCGATTTTTAAAAGAAAATTACAGGCCTCCTTGTGTTTCTGGGAATATGCAAATGACGTGGCGCAGCCTCCCCGGTCGGCCCGCGAGGGCCCGGTCTCCAGCCGCGTGCCCGCCGGGCTGCCTGGGAACGGGAACCGCGCGGGCTGCAGAGCGCGCTCCCCTTCTCTGCATCCAAGGGCTGCAGACTCCAGGCTAGGCAACGTGCAAGCACCAGGGCCTGGCCAGCTGTTGCCTCGGGTCACTGTTTCCTGCGTGTATCTCTCCTGAGCTTGGCATCTGTAGTGTGTAGTTTTCTTTTCGAACTTCAACTACTGCACGCATTCTCACGGAAATCTCGGGTCGTCTTTCTTGCAGAACTAGATTTCGGTGGTCTGTGGTTTCTCTGGTTTCTATCTAGAGATTTTCTGATTTGGAGATAGCCTGTCGAACAGGTCCGAGTTTGGGACATGCAGAAAATAACACCTGCGTTGAATCCCAGGAGTAGTTGAGTGTTCCAAGTCCCCGAGCCTCCATTTTGACTCCTCTCGGGCGGTCTAGGAGGCGACACATATTGGAGGCGTGGGTACGACGGTGCTTCTTGTCAGTGCTGGGGATCGGGGGTTTGTTGTCAGTCTCGGATCTGGGAACGAAAGACACCAGAGATAGTGCCTAACTAAAACACCTCTAAAACATCTCGGAGCTGAGTTGTGCTAGTGTCAAGCACCTTCGTCTGACTTGGCCAGTTTTGGGGGACCCCCGCCAGGAGCCCTAGCTTGGCACTTAGGGACTAAAAGGAACCGAACTTCTCCTGGGGGGGGGGGGGTATGTGTCTGCAGTCAGTCTCCCGAGGCTAGGCTCCTTCCCTGTATCTCTTTGTGCGGACCAAATCAGTTGAAGGAATTTCGTAGTCAAAGAAGAAATAGCCTAGTGATATCTCGAGGGCTAATGTTGGGCCCTTGAGAAGTGGCAAGAGGGCTCCTGTTCCCAGATGTCGGATACTAGGACTTGGAAAAAGTGATTCCGCAGTTCGGGTGGGGAGCTTCTGCGAAGATTGTTAAATTGTAAACACCTTTGGACCATTCTTTGCCCTTTACTACGCAAATCTTGGAGTACAAATGATTGGGGTGACCGTGCATTTGGCTCGGGCCCAAGCCAGGTCTCCCAGCTCACCTTTCCCCCACAAGTAGCAGGCTACTCTGGTGAAAGTTAGAGAGCAGGTCACTTCAAAGCACCCAAAGTGAAAGGAAAGGAATTGAACTCTCGAGAGGAACCTGCAGGTTAGGAAGGGCGCCGCCTACTGGTCCCCAGAGCCGCGGGCTTCGCAGTGAGAAGGAGCTGGGCCAAAGCCGGCCAGGCCCTGGCTCTGCGCTTCAGCAAGCTGGGCGATCTCAAGCCGCTTCCTTTAGCCAAGTGGCCTAAGCCCTGAACTCTAGGATCTAGTTCGCACTGGGAAGTTGGGTAGCAGGACTGACTAAATCAGCTTCAGCTCACGTCCTAGCTAACTCGCAGTTTTAAAAGTCAGGCAGCCGGCAGGCAGTTGAGAAAGTGTGGGCATCCAAGTAGCCTTCAGATGAGGGTGGGGGCTTAAGTAGCCAGCAAATGGTGGGACTTAGCCCTAGCAGTCTGCTTAGTTTCAGGGGTACCCCATTTCTGCTTCTGTTGGTCCTTGCTTGTGCGCCAGGAATCCCATAAAGTCTTGCCTAATTTGTGGTTTGCCATTTTGGGAGGAGCCTACCAGGCCACTAACCCCGTTACACCGTTTTGGCCTGTGTGTGGACATTACAAAATAAAGGAAAGCTTATTTCTCCTTGGCTTTGCTTCGAACCCTCTCGTTTCAACAATACCTTTAATGGGATCGGAAGGGCAAAGCTTGCAGTGCTCACCACGGATAGCGAGTAAGGCACAGAAGTGCGCTGGGGTGGAGGGTGAGGAGGAGGGGAGCAGGGTGTGCTCACATACTGGCTCTGTGCGTCCCTTGCCTCTCAGCCATCAAACTAGACAGAAGCCTGACTTGCAAGGGACCTTGCTGTCCGCCCTTTTCTCTCGTTAAAGTTTTGGCGCGGTCCCTAGGCCCACCCTGCATGTCTACCTTCGTGACCAGGTTCAACCCGGTCTTCTTTTCGTTTTTGCTATAAATACAAAGCTGGGCCACCGACAGTGGACAGACGAGGATTGTGGCCTAACAAGAGAACGGACCTTCGGGGCAGGTCTGCAAGTCTGCCCGGCCTGCCCCAGGAGGCTGCTCGGGGTCTTCTTCCTCTCTTGGGCGGTAGCCCCCAACCCTGGGTTCCCTAAGGCCGGCAGCGTTGGCTTCTGACACCGGAATGAGCCCAGCGCGCCTAGACGTCACTTTCCCAGTGAAATCTGCTTTTATTTGCTCCGAGCAAACCCCAGGCTCTCAGCGCTCCCGCCTGATGGATGCAAATGTAAATGTGCACTTATTTAATTGGATCAGGCCCCGAGATAAAAGAGATAAACGGCTCCCCGTTTGCTAACTTATTTTCCGAGGCATGCAGCGCCGCGTGGAGGGGAAGCTAATGAAGTTGCGGCGGCGGGTTGCTCAGCTCTGGCAGCTCTTCGCAGCCGTGGTGTACAGAGTCCCACGCCCGGCGAGGCCTGCGCCACCTTGCCGCCCTCCTGGTGGTGTTCCCCTGGGACCCTCTGTGTGGCCTAGTTGGGGAGATCAGAAGGCCTGGGGCTGCTGTCTCTCTTGCAAATGCCGAGTCCTCTTCGTTCTCAACCTCGGCTTGTTCCCCTCTGCTTTCTCACCCAATCCCTGTGCTTGGGTTACAGCAGCTTAGCGCATTAGGGTAGAAAATAGTTTTTTCCCCCCTCAGGCACCTCTTGCACCTCAGGTGGAGAGTGCAGAGAGAAAGATGCCGGGCTGTGGATGCCGGTGGATGGAGAGCAGACAGCCTCTCCTGCCTTCAGGGTCTGGGGGAATGGTCCTCAACGTGGAAGGACCTCCTTTTCTGTCCCCCAGAGGGCCTTCTTTTGGAGCCCCAGGTTGCTCTCAAAATCGCCTGGAAACCTTGGATTAACTCCTCATCCCCCAAATACTGTTCGCACTCAATACATGACACAATAATTTCAAGGTGTCTCCGGGAGATCGGACAACTATTTGGAGGGAAAGGACTGCCTAGCTCTTTCCTCTCTGAAACAACAGTTTAGACCTTAAGCGCCAGCGGATCCTCCTATGCCTCAAGGTTGCTTCTCAATTTGGGGTTTCGGTTTCCGGGGAAAAGTTTCTCTTCTGTTCAGAAATGTGGGAATTGATGAAACAGCCTAAGGAAAATAAGCGTGAAGGAGAGAAGAAGGGCGCCCTGGGCTGAGACGCTCTCCCAGTAGATCCAGTTCCCAGAAACTGGGCTGGACTGGAGAGCTGGGCTTCGAGGGGCTGGGCTGGACTAGACAGCACCGATGTCGCTGCCACGCTGGGTCCCAAGGAGCTGATGGATGGGCTTGTCAGGAAAGCTGTGTGCGTGCGGAGCATTTACCTCGCTAAACTGAAATTACTGTCTTTTCAGGGGCTAATTTGTGTAACTCCCATGGAGGGGCCTGGAGGGGGTTTGATGAGGCATAAAATGATGATTAATGAATTTATTGGCCGCTGCTCATCAAACAAGGGCTCGGAGCTTGCTTGCACCCCCGGAGCCTGGCGGCGGCGCTCAACCCAGCTGGGATTCAGCCTCCGGGCTCCAGTGCCTACAGGGTTTTCCCCCACGTACCCTGCCCTGGATGCTTTGCTTCTCTTGAACCCAAGATGCTTCCTGTGGGCGGTCCTAGACCCCAGATTCGGAAGCGGATGGAATCCGGGAGTTCTGGAAGAGGAGAGCAGGTTCTAGCTGTCCACCATCGCCCCCTGCGGGCAGTATGCTCAAGCCTGGGGGGCAAGGCTGGGGCTGATGCCGGACGCAGGTAGGTGGAACCCTCTGGGGCTCCAAAGTGACTGTGAAGCTTGAGATGGCCTGGAGCTGTGAGCCTGGACGGCATTCCATATATATCATAGCTACCGGGTGGGGGCCTGGGCACATCGCTGTCTTCCTAAGTGCCCTTGGACAGTTTTAGTAACCAGTCTGAACCTGATGTTCTCATCTGTGCAAAGGGACTGAACTACTCCTCACTTCTGGGAGGGAAGGATACAGGTGTATGGCACATGGTACCCTTCAGTATAGCTATTAAAGCGGTCATCTCTTAGAGACTCAGGTCCCCTGCTTGACACTAGCTCAGGCCTGGGGTGAAGGCTGAGGAGGCAAGATCCTGCTAGCATGGCTGCTTCCCCTTGGCACTCCTCTCCCCTTCTCCTGGCCAGTAGCACCTGCAGGAGCTTGAAAGGAAAGTGTGGAGAGCCTAGGAAGGCAGGCATACCCACCAGCGATCCTCTGGGCTGACCTGACAGGAAAACTGACAGGTGTTGCCTTTGTCCTCTTCACTCCAGCCCCAGGTGGCTTGCGAACTACTTGCACCCTTGGCCAGGCAGCACCTCATCTGTAGGCACCTGCCTTTCAGAATATAGCTACAAGGACCTTTGGGCTACTCCCTTTGGTCTCTGTCAAGAATCTCCAGCTGCTAAGGCTTCTAAGTTTACCTTGGACTCTTTTCTCAGAATTCAACGGCTTCCCCACCTTCCTTGAACCTATTCACACCCTCTGTCCCAGACTTGCAAGGAAGCAACTCCACCCTTGCTCCCAAGACATCATCCACCTTGTTGGAAGAGAAGGCAGGAAAGACCTTGGCAATGACCCCTCCAGGGTGCTCGTGTGGTGGTGGTGGTGGTGGTCTCCTCGTTATGGCAGATCTACTTCAACTCTTCTGTTCTTCCCATGTTTACTGCTAAGAATCTAGGAATGGGCTAATGCTGCAGCACGAACAAAACAGAGGCCCACCCTCCCTGCGCTTGTATTTCAGAGGGCCAGACAGTAGCTCATCAGGCAAGCCACGACGACTTCACACAGTATCTGTGTGAGGAGTGTTACAGGACTAATGCAGGCTATAAGGAGCGGATTCTTTTGGTGAGGGGTTCCCCGTAAATTCCCTTAGGAAGTAGTTGTGTGAGAAGACCCCCCCCCAAAAAAAAGATGCCTGGCAAGCAGAAATTTGGGGAAAGAAGAGTTCCAAGCACAAGAAATAGGAAATGTAAACCTTCAGAGGTGGGACAAGGTTGCAGGGAGACCTTTGGGGAAGAAAGATCAGGGCTCAAGGCAGGAGCAATTTGCATAGAGCCTTACAGGTCCTGTGAGATCTTTCGTGCTTGTGATGCAAGGCAGGCGATGTGGCGGATTTTGAGTATCTAACTCATATTTATAAGCATCCTGCTGTGTGAGCTGAGCTTCTGGGAGAGTGGTAGTAGAAACGGGAACAAGTTAGGAGGCCAATAGAGAACCCTGAGGGAGGAATGCACCTTGGGCCAGTATGGTAGCTAGGGTCAAGGAGATGTCAGGTCTCATTCCCCAGGAAGAGAAGAAATTGCTTATTCTGTGACTCGAGGACACCCAAGCCGCTGGATCACAAACAGCTCTCAAGGATGGGTTGAAAAGCCAGTAACAGACTTCTCAAGGGCTCAGGGTAAGATGCCTGTGTCCGTGGTGGATGATTCCAAAGTGGACACTTCCTCTTCCAAAGCCACAGATGATGGCATGCTGTGATCAGATGTCTTCTTTTGTTCATGCTCCCTCTCCTCCTTCCCCCTTCTGGAGTCCCAGGAGAAGATTCTGAGGTTTGGGAAAAGAGAGTAACATGTCCCAGCTCATGAAATGAGTTCATAGGCAGAGGCAATTCCCAAATCCAGGTCTCCTAACTCCTAATCCTGGCTCGAGTTCTGCCCTGCCTCACCCAAGCTAAGTTCTTCAGGATATCTGTATTTAAACAGAGAACTCCCAGGAACAAAACACCTTAACAGAGAGGAATGAATTTATAATGGTGGAATCTCAGACACTGTGACAGGCTGCCAGGGGAGATATTTTTAGGCTGGGCTTGGAAACATCTTAGCCTTCCTCAAAGGCTGCTGGTGGAAGGGAGGGTTGCTTCCTCAACACTTCTGTGTGAAGTACAGATGAGGGAAAATCTGGAACGCGCCACCTCTCCCAGAGACTCAACAACAAGGAGGGACAGAGGCTGCTTCCCTGCCAAGACGTTGTCTGCCCGGGGGTAATTGCTATCTGACAGGATATGCTCATTTTTCCAGTCTGAAGTGACTTCTGTCTACCTACACTTTTCTCACATAGCAGAAGGCAAAAATTAATATTCCTTTGCCCATCATCTTACAGAGTGAATCCCTACAAACAAAGGTTTGAGCTGGGGCAGGCTGTGAGTCACCAGCCCTTTTGGGCATTTGTTTCACATTTCTTATTTTCACATCTCAGCTTCACTGCTTTTTTTAATCACCTTTTTTGACTTCTGTGACATATATATATATATATACATATATATGTGTGTGTGTGTGTGTGTTTGTGTGTGTGTGTGTGTGTGTGTGTGTGTGTGTGTGTGTGT
>CAJQZJ010032284.1:3975265-3998554 GCA_907164525.1 Lophiomys imhausi
TGTGTGTGTGTGTGTGTGTGTGTGTGTGTGTGTGTGTGTGTATAAAATGGTTATCAGCTTGGGGATTTGTTTTATTCTGTAAATTATCAGTCCTTTGTCCCCAAGGGAACCTGCAGGCCCTTAGGAACAATGTCTCAACCACTTTCAAGCAGATTCAGGCATCTATTGGCCGTAGATTCTAAACACCTTCATGGTTCCAAAATGTTTCAAACACCTTCTCAGCTAACAGGGTTTGACATCAGACTCACCACCCAGTTCTTTCTAAGACTTTTCTCTTTAGATCCAAACCACAAGCGTTTTTGTTGTTGCTGTTTGTTTTTGTTTGCCCTGTACTTGTATTGAGTAAATCCAGACCCTGTGGTAACAGGAGGCTCTTTCCAAATACTCGTGTGCGCAGCGACAGACACTGGCAGCTGAGGACCAGTTTATGGATCCCACCAGTTGACTCATGCCAGCTCAGAGGAAAAGGCTCACTTGAATAACTACCACCTCCCCGTTCCCATTCCCATGAATTGTGTGGAAGATACTTCGTAGGCTTGCTTTATTTGGGGGGATGGTGCTACTCTTCCTCTCTGCATTCTTTCTTCCTTTTGTGTTCAAAGGATTTATTTTACTTCATGGTTTGCACAGGTAGAGTCCAGCAGGGATGGGAAAAGCATACCACCAGGAGCGAAGCAGCACTGGGCTGTGGCAGTGGGACCATGGTGCTGCCTGATCACATCAGGGGAGATCAGGAAGCAGAGCTAGAAGGGTGCTGGTGTTCAGTTCACTTTCTCTTTCTTCCCCCTTTCCTTGGTCTTTCTAATTTCACGCCCCGCCCCCAAGTTTGGCAAAGATAGAGGTAGCAGGGCCACCTGAGAAGGTTCTTCAGTGCTCAAGGATAGCCTTTCCTTGGCTCAAATCTATTCAAAGCTGATTCCAGTTCCACCTCCATCTTCCTATGTCATGATGCTTACTTCTGGGACTGATGTTATATACTCAATTGCTTCAGATGTTGTGCCATGTCCTAATTGTGAGAGTAATGTTTTTATGGCTACTGTGCTAGGTGTAGATGACAAGGACAAAAAGGGAATCCTTATGGACTTGCTCCCTCTCTCCCAATGTCTCTTTCAGAGTCTCTGGAAGTTCCTATTTCTTCTGCTTTGAATGTTGACCTCAAAGTTATGTAGGTGTCTTTTGGGAATACATGAAATCATGATTTTGGGGGCTTATTGATGATCTTGTGCATGTGTTTATGTGTGTGAGCATGCCTCTGTGTGTTTGTATCTCTCTCTGTGTGTGAGTGTGTCTTTGTATGTGTGTGTGTTTGTGTATGTGTCTGTTTGTGTCTCTCTGTGTGTAAGTGTGTTTGTGTGTGTGTGTCTCTGTGTGTATGAGTGTGTGTCTGTGTGTGTCAGTATATGTCTCTGTGTGAATAAATGAGTGTATATGTGTTTGTGTGTGTGTGCATTTCTGTGTATTTGCATGTATGTGTTTGTGTGTATCTGTGTATATCTCTTATGTGTGTGTGAATAAGTGAGTTTGTGAGTGTCTCTCTGTGTGTGAATGTGTGTTTATGTGTTGTCTATGTATGTGAGTGAGTGTGTGTGTTTGTGTATGTGTCTGTGTGTATTTGCACACATGTGTGTCTGCATGTCTCTCTGTGTATGAGTGTGTGTGTGCATGTGTGTGTCTGCATATCTCTCTGTGTGTGTGTGTGTGCATGTGTATCTGTGTGTGTGTGTGTCTGTATGTCTCTCTCTCTCTCTGTGTCTCTCTGTGTGTGAGTGTGTGTGTGAGAATATGTGTGGGTGCAGTACCCAGAGCTTTTTAGATTCTAGGCAAGTTCTCTGTCACTGAGCTTCCTTTCTCTTCTCTTTCAGCTTGAGACAAGCTGTCTCTGTTGCCCAGGCTGACCTGGAACTCCTGAGTTCAAGAGATCCTCCTGCCTTAGCCTCCTGAAGAGCTGCCACTGTAGTGGCCTGCCAGGCATGTTGTCACCACACTTTAGGAAAGAATACCAGCTTCCTTGACAGATGTGGAAACTGAGGACCTAAGAAGTGAAGCTTCTTATTAATACCTCACAGCCGGTGAGTAGCAGAGCCAGACAATTGTCTGTCCTCCTGCCCTGCTGTCTGTCTTTCTGACCTGCTGCCTCCGTCCCTCACCAGCTTCTGGAGACTTTTTTCTCCTTTCCTTTCAATCTCTCTCTCTCTCTCTCTCTCTCTCTCCCTCTCTTGTTATTTCTTTTGTTCTTCTTTCTTTTCTTCCTTAAGGTTTTTTTTTTTTTTTTTTAATGTGTATGACTGGTTTGCATCACCCCCTGAGCCCTATTTGCATTCCATTGGCCCATGGAAGCCAGAAAAAGGCTTTGGATCCCCTGGAACGGGAGTTACAGACAATTGTGAGCCACCGTGTGAGGGCAGGCAATTGGACCTGGGACCTCTGGAAGAGCAGCCAGTGCTCTGAACCACTGAGCCATCTCTCTAGTCCGTTGGAATACTTTCTTAATGATACCCTATACCACCAGCCTCATCCCAGAATGAGCTTCCGGGGATCCAGGACTGGACAGAAGAACAGTTATGGCATGCTTATGAGGAGCTTAAGTCCGTCCCCCCCCCCTCGCCTGGTCTGTGATGTCACTCCATTTTGTTGTCTGGAACTACCCTTTAGAGGTAAAATCCCCCATTTATTTTGCTTTTTACATGAGAGGGTGGAGGGGACAATAGAAGCTAGATCTCCATCTCTGAGAAAAAAATATGGAAGTAGTAGGATAAGGTGGTTCTGGGGACCCCGAGATGGACCCAAGTGGAGGGCTACCATCTCCTTCCAAGAGGGTCTGCCTGCGAGCATTTCTACACTCCCTATATCTATCTGCTCACAAGCAGTGCTTCCATGTCCTCCTTGCAACCACTGCATTGACACAGGGACTTTGAATAGTGTTCCCAAGTGGTGGAGGACATTGGGTACCAAATTGTAATGTCATTCAAGTCTTCAACCCTGCCCCGCCCTCTTTTTTCCTCCCTGCATGGGTGACCAGGTCCACCTTTGACTCCCCAGCCTGCAAGAAAGTCATGCCTTCCAAGGATGTTACAGCCCCATCTGATTAACAGCACAGAACCTTCTCACTCTAAGCCACACACCCACCTCCTGAGCATATGTCTTCAGCTCAAATGTCCACAAGCAACTCCAAAATGTTCCCAACATAAGCCACCCTCCCCAGCTCCATGTCCGCTTCTCCCCTATCCTCATTCAGTCTCCAGTAGAAACAAAGATTTCTTTCTTTCTTTCCCCATACAGCCTTCAAACTGACACTCAGTTCCTTTGTGTCCTTGTAAGGGACCTGTCTGTGTCAATGTCCTTCACTCTACACTTTAGTCTGAGCCTTGTTCTCTGGCAGGGACTAAACTATGTCTGTCCATGTGGTCTTCTTGTCCAATGGCACTTGCAGCAACCAGTGTAGAGCCCATAACCTGCTACCCTGGGTGGCAAGACTTATGGAAATAAAGTCCACTCTACAAATGCTTGGCCAGTGTGTTCCCTTGTGCTTTCTCAAAGAACATGTTTCTGAACTCAGAATGAACTCAGGAGTCAGACTGACGTGTGTTCAAGTCCTGGCACCTGCTCTCCAGGCAAAATGACTGAAGGTGTAGACAGAGAGTCCCAGAACCAGAACCTGTGAAACAGGAAGGGCCACAATGCCTTTTTGCCTGCCTGGTCTTTTTCTCCATGTGGCCACTCACTTACCAGCTGTGGGGCCAGTTCCTGTGCCCTTCTGGGTATCAGTGTATCAATCATCAGTGAGACTGCAGTGCGTATGCATGCATGTGTGTGTGTGGAGAGTACCAGCGTTTGGTGGTAAATGAGACAAGGTATATAAGCGTCGTAACAAATGTTGGGTGGTGTCATGGCTACCCAACTGGGGTGGCTTCTTAGGGTGAAAAATGGCTGAACCTTTCCTCAGACTGTGTTTCCTGCCTTCCTGTTCTTTGCTGCTTCATGTCTTTTTGCTGACCTATCATGTTTAAGATGTCTTGAGCTTAAAGAGAAATGAGAAATGTATTTTAGGAAACACTCCTTACAGCATTATTTCATTACTTTAACTGCTTGCTGACTCATCTGCCCCTTGGTAACCGAGTCTTTCTTTACCAATAACTTTAATTACATCAATCACTCATGCCCCAAACAGCTGAATAATGAAAACTCCCAGAGGTGACACCATGGACTTCTGTCACACAAGCAAGGACTTGTGGTTGCAGAGCTGCCTTTTCTTTCTCTTTCTAAAATAGCACTCAGAACTTCAAACAGGAGGCGTATGTTTCCTTTTGACGATTTACTACCTGTCCGTCTAGCTCCATATCTCTTTGTCACTAGCCATCTTCAGGGTGGGAGGAAATGACTATCTATAACTTCTTGAATCTGTCAAATCTTTTCATCTTCCGACATTTCTAAGTCATGAGTCCCAGGTCTGCCCCGAGGGTTAAACACAATGTACACAAGAGTTCCAACGCCAGTTCTTCTACTGAAAGCTGCTAATTGCACCATTCAAGAGTGAAGATGTTACTGAAACAATTATCTTGTTAGCAGTAATAATAGCTACCTTATTAAGTACTTCATATGTGCCAATTATTACAGAAAAGGGTGTCAGAGGGACTTCAGCAACCCTGCTGCTGTTATCGTCCCCATTTTATAGACAAGGAAACCGGGCCTCCATTGAAAGGTTTACTTGAAATGTGTCAAAGGAAAAAAACACTCTGGAAATGTCTTCTTGTTATTTTCTGAGTGGAGACAGACCCAGAAAAGAATGGCAGGCTCCTTTAAGGATGAGCTGGGCTGTTTCCCTAGCTCTCAGACCTAAAGAGAGTAGAATAAGGAACTTCCTAAACCTAAAATCTTACCTGACTCTGAAAGCAAGCAGCCTTGGTGAGAGGAGGGAAGCCTGCAAGGGAGTGGGTATCTTACAGAGCCCTACTCTCCACTCTCTTTTTCTGTCTCCTCCAACTTCTGGTCCTCCCACTTCAGACTGTGTCATTAGCCCCTTGATCATGCTCTATCTCTGGGCCATCCTTCCACCTTCCTCCTGCATACTCTTACCTTATCAGTCAGGAGGCAGAACGCATCACAGCAACAGAAACCCAAGCTTTCAAAAGCCTCAGCATTTCTGTCTGCCGTCTGAAGCCCTTTATGCACTTGACCACAGGTTCCAATGTTTGCCCAAGTCTCAAGGCTTCTCGTGGTACCTTGTGTTGGAGTTGCATTTCTTGAGCGCTCATTTTTCCCTGGGCTGGCTGGCTCTGCCTCAAACTGAGAATCTAAATAAACAGGACATTTGTTGTTTTTACGGGTCACAGACACAGGGAGAGTAACTCATACAACCCTGGATGCCCTGACACTCATAGGGTATCACCACCCATAGAATGGGACACAGTCGTAGTGCTAGGAATCTTTCTGTTGCTAAGACAGGGTCTTGATATTGAGGTCCAGACTGGCCTTGGACTCATGATGCTCTTGTTTCAACCTCTTGAGTTCTGGGAGTATAAGAGCACCTCACCACACCTGGCTTGGGGTGGGGGGGGGGCGGGGGGAGGGGAGGAATGACTTCAAAGTCAATGTGTCATCCACTGCCCCATAGGACTGCTGTGAGGATTCAAGGTGAATATCATAGTCACTTTCAGAGACCTGACCTGAAAGAATATGCAACGAACCCCAACTTGACCCACCAGGCAGCTAGTCCCTCAACATCTGTCTCTTTACTCCCTCTTTTGGTTTTTTTTTTTTGTTTTGTTTTCTTTTTTTGTTTTTTTTTGTTTTTTGTTTTTTGTTTTTTTTTCGAGACAGGGTTTCTCTGTGTAGCCCTGGCTGTCCTGGACTCACTTTGTAGACCAGGCTGGCCTCGAACTCACAAAGATCCACCTGCCTCTGCCTCCCGAGTGCTGGGATTAAAGGCGTACGCCACCACCGCCTGGCTACTCCCTCTTTTGTAAGAAACTCATTTTTTTTTTTTTTTTTTTTTTTTGGTTTGGGGTGACAATATAGCCAGCCCTAGAGGACAAATCATGTATAGCAGAAGCAGTTATGATGATTCCATGCTCCTCTGCAAGAGGTTCACTTTGCCAGCTTCCTGTGTAGCCCGGTGGCCATGGGGCCATTCTGGACTGAGGCATATAAACAGGAACCTTCCGCATTTTCCTACCTCAGGCTGGTGAAATGAGGAGGGGGACCCGAGAGCGGTGGGGCCAAGCCCTCAATGGAAGTTCCTCTTTTTTCTGTTTCAAAAATGCTTTATGTTTACAAGTTAGTATACTTGCCCTGTCTCAAACACTTAATGGCCCCCAGAGATGGTTTCCTGATAGGCGTATAATGAGCCAAGCATCGTTGGTTCAGTTGAAAATGCAGACTGCCACTCCGGCTTTTACAGGGAGCCCTAAAACATGTCTACAGAGCGACACAGAGAAAACCATCAGGTCCCGGCACTGATACAGGGCATCTTATTTGTTTGGTTTTCTAAACAAACAAATAAACCCTGATTCCACCTTAGACCCTGAATTTCTCCCTGGTCACACCTCTCTTCTCCTCTGGATCCATATACTTTGGATGCTGTTAATTTACTTCTGGGTCCAGGGTGAAGCAAGCGACTGAGGTGTGGTTAACACCCCATCCTTTGACCACAGAGACTGGCCCTTGGAAATCCAGGCCTGAGATACTGTTATTAACATGGGAGAGGAGTAGATGCTTCTACATCTTTCATCCCACTGCACCCCACTTGCTTCTACATCTTTCATCCCACTGCACCCCACTAAGCTTGAATCCTGGAGTTGTGGTGGTTGAGAATGAAGTTCCAATGGTAGAGAACAGAGCTGAAACATGGAAGGAGATGACCTCTTAGAGGTTTTGTGTCCTTGCATTAAGTATTGCCTGCCTGAAGACTGTTGGGGCTTGGGAGTCAGTATTTCTGTTTATTAAAGTAGCCTGAGTTTCACTTTTTATTTTTTTTATTTTTTGGTTTTTCGAGACAGGGTTTCTCTGAATATCTCTGGCTGTCCTGGACTCGCTTTGTAGACCAGGCTGGCCTCGAACTCACAAAGATCCGTCTGCCTCTGCCTCCCAAGTGCTGGGATTAAAGGTGTGCGCCACCACTGCCCGGCTCGTTTCACTTTTTATTATTTGTAACCCAAAGAGTCCCAGTGATAAGGGATCTCCTTCAGACCCAGAATGCTGGGGTTGTCAGAGAAATAGAGATATCAGGCTATATTCCTAGGCATTCTGGTTGTCCTCCCAGGTGGTTTCATTTTCCAACACAATATGCATAGAAGTGAAAAGTGTCACGTCCACTGAGATACTAAAATATGGCACAGTTTACCCTCCACTGTGTTCCTGATGGCAATGACTCCAGACAGAAGATGATGTGGGACCGAGCCCCCTGCTAACCTTTAATGGATGCATACCATAAGGGAGAAACAAACACTTGCTTGAAGTCATTGAGACACTGGGTCATTTGTTACAGCACTAAACCTTATCTTGTCCTTAGAGATATATTCAAAGTTTATATTTTCATCCTCCCTCCTCCTGCCTCTTTTCTTTTCCATTTTTTCTTCCTTATCCTTCTTTCCCTCCCCACATCCCTCCTCTTCTCCCTTCTACTCCTTTGTTTCCTTGCTCTGCCCGTTAGTTCTTAACTTCTTTCTGTCAACAGATCATTAAAAGTCTTCTCTGATTGCTCATCCCCTGCCTTCCAAGCAATATCCAAACAGACACTGGCAGGAGATAGCCAGCCTGCCTCGGCAAAGCTGTACCCCTGGCATCCTCACTGGTGCCAATCAATTATAGCTGTCAGTCATTCATTCTCTCCAGCACCAGTCTCAGCAGGCCAACTTCCCAATCATATTACTAGACTCGCAGGGTTCCAAGTTCTGGAATAAAACCCTCTTCAGAAATTACTATTCGTTATCTTATAAAAATCCACAGGATTCTGAATTTTGTAATATGGTATTAACAGCACATTGTTCTTCTAAGGCAAAATGTGGGCAATGGAAAGTACCTGGGCCTTAGCTGTTAATGAGCCAAATCTGGAGCAGATGAGCTCCTGAAGCCAGTGGGCACGTGTTCCTATACCTCTTGCTGCATCTAAGATGCTCGCCCAGAGTTTTGGAAAACATTAAGCTCTTTTGAAAAAAAAAAAGTAAAAATACATCATTACTGAAGCTCTGGTTGCTTCATCAGCACTCTATAGGACATTTGTAAGAATGAGGGTCTCAAAGCATGTCCTCTGTGGGAGTGATGGGAACTCAGGGGCCATCCCTGCCACACACTTTCCACATTCAGCTCCAACTAATTGTTACCGTATAGGAATGAGGTCATAATGTTGCCAGACCCCCCCCACCCCTGTCTCCAGGGGAAACTTGGAATCTATATAGATTTCCAATTATATCATATTTTCCCTAAAACCCCATGAGGTTCCAGCTTAGTTGTTATGGTTTGGATATGATGTGCCCCTCCCCTAAAGTCTCACATATTAAAGGTTGGTCCCTGGCTAGTGGTTCTGTTTGGAGAGGTTGTGGCAACTCTGGGGGGACCTTGGTGAAAGGACACTGGGTCTGCCTTCCCCTTTTCCTAGTGTAGTCTCTGCTTCCTGTACACGGCAGTGGAGAAACTCATATGTCACATACTTCTCAGTCACACGTTTCCACCACCATGAAGTTCTGCCCAAGCACACAGGGCCAAGAAACCATGGACCGAAACCCTCTGCAACATCAAGCCAAAATAGATCTTTCTTCACATTAGTTGTTCAGGTCAGGTACTTCATCCTGGTGATAAGAAAGGCAATGAATACAGTCACAGCTACAGAGAAGCATTTCACAGCACAGAACACACAGATCCTTTCATCTCCTCCCATCCTGGACCAAAAGTGTCCATTCTACAGATCAGGAAAGCAAGCTCAAAAAGATGAAGTAAGCATCTCACCAGAGCCATATTTTGAAACTTGAACTACCAGCCAGTAGCTGTCCCCTTCATAGCTCCAATCGGTGACATATAGGCAAAGTGCATGTGAAGGGCTCACACTCCCACTTCTATGGTACAGGCTAGCAGTGGGGATGAGCTCCAAGCCAAGGGCTGTCCTTCCCATTGTTCCTTTCATATGATTCCTGTGACTGGGTGGTGAGAAGGGATGGAGCCCGCAGATAGAGATCCATGGTAGAACCCTTGCCTAGCATGTGCAAGACCCTGACTGAGTTCACTCCAGCACTGAAAGAGGAATCAGCTGGAGGGGGAGGGGGGCGAGGGAAGGGAGGGAGGGACAGAGAGAGAGAGAGAGAGAGAGAGAGAGAGAGAGAGAGAGAGAGAAAGAGACAGACACACAGACAGACACGGGGGAGGGGAGAAACAGGAAAACATACATACACACAGAGGCAGCCAGCCACACACACACACACACAGGGAGAGAGAAAAGATGATGCTAAATGATGGTGTTCTATCTTATTCTCAGCACTTTCCTCCCATGTCTTGCAGTGACCAAGTCCTGCCATCTTGGAAACCACAAAGGGGAAAAAAGACAAAGGACCAGAAAATGGGACACATCTGGCACCCCCAGTCTTCACTTGGAGATGACTCCCCTCCTCAGGAGCTTCATCTCTGGTGTGACATCAAAGACAGGACAAACTTCCACTGTGGTTGAGTTGTTTATACATGTTCATCTCTGGTCCTTACAGCAAGGAGCTCCACCTTAACAAATGCAAACATGAATGCAGATGCAGAAACCTTTCCCTTCCCATCTGCAGGCAGGAGGAGGTTGTCATGAGCTGCCATTCACTCAGATCTGGTGAGTCTTGGACTGAGAGCACGACTCTGATTGGGTTTAGTTTCCAGCAATGGGGTGAGGTGACCCCTGAGTTTCACCATGTTTGCACCCCACCCCACTTGCAAGGTGGGGCTTGTTCATTCTTCAGCTGAGGTGAGTACCCCATCATTCAGTCCCTGGAGAGAGGCAACAGACAGAGCAAGTGCTTGGCCTGTGGAGGCCACTCATCTTCCGCCAATATAGGAGTCAACACATTTGGGGACTTCAAAGACAGTTCAATATCTTTAGCATAAGGAGATTAACATTTACAAAGGATTGCCCTTCAGCCTGTTCCTGGGAATCAGCAGATATAGCCAGAAGGGACAATTAATATCACCCATCTGCCCTGGGGTCTTCTGGCATTTTCTATTAGATTTTCACTTCTCTCCTCTCCTCTCCTCTCCTCTCCTCTCCTCTCCTCTCCTCTCCTCTCCTCCCTTCCCCTCTCCCCTTCCCTCCCCTCCCCTCCCCTCCCCCCCTCTCTCTCTGAGACAGGGCTTCACTGCTTACCCCAAGCTGGTCTGAAAATGGCGATCCTCCTGCCTCAGCTTTCTGAGTGCTGGAATTACAGGCATGCACTTCCCTGCTCAAGACTCATGTTAGATTTTCTTTTGAGCCTTCTTATTGATTTCAGGTGCAGGAGGCAAGCAGCGATGGTCTTAGTTTTTAGCCAGAACCCTGTACACAACATGCAGATACTGCTGTGCACTGGGCATGGCTGTGGGGGTAGAAGTCCAAGCGGAGGGAAATTTCTCCTTTACCAGGCACTGCTACTTAGAGCAGGGAAGGAGGACAAGACGGTTACCCAGCTTCCTGCATCCACAGCCAGCGCTCTCCTAGCTGGCTTATCAGCACAGAAGCATGGAGAAGAATGAAGCATGGGCTTGTCTGAATGAAGCAAGAGGCCAAGGGTTCCTCACCACACGCCAAGTTCCAGCAACATAGGCAGTGGATAGGGACCAAAATCCCTCCCAGCTGTTGGAAACTGTAGCCTATTCAGAGATAATTGGCAATTAGTTAAACAGCTCCTGTTGTGAACGTGCCTGCTCCCTACCCTCCCAGACAGCTGTGTTTAAAAGGGGTGGGACTTCTCCTTTTATGAATATGAAACCCAATCTTCCAGTCCACAAAGCACCATAGAACTCAGGGAGCCAATGAGTGAAGGGACAGAGAACTGTCCAGGTAGTGGAATCTCTTTCTAAGACAGAGGGCTTCCCTCTCTTTTGTGTGTCACACAGGAATCAAGAGCACAGGCTCTGGGGGGTAGACAACGCCAGCTGTGAATGCCTGCTTTGCCGCTTATCAGCTTCGGGGACTTGGTCATGTGGTTTTGACTCTCTGAGTCTCTGTGTGGATGAAAAAAAAAAAAAGGTATGAAGATTTAATGAGGTAGAGCATAGGGCTGGAACACAGAACCCCGGAGTGTCACCTCTTAGGGACTTGGAGCTTAGTTAAGCTCAGATTCCCCTATCCCGGCTCTCATGGCCCTCTCCAGTTTATCTCTAGTCTACTGCTTCAAATTGGTCCTTATTCCACATTCCCTGTGGTCTAACAGCAGAGAAAAACCAGTGCCCTGGGCCTCAGTTTCCTAACCTTTAAAATGAGTCCCATGAACTAGAGCATGCCTTCCATGCCTGCCAATCATTTTAGGCAGGCCTTGGAAGACCCTCCTCTGATACTTTCAGTTCACAATCCCCTCAACCAGGACATCTGTCTTCTGACTTCCACTTGTAGATCTTCCTGCACCCTCAAGGTCAGGACACAATGCAACCAGGAAAATCTCCTGGGGATAGTTTTATTTTCTGTGTAAAACAGCCTCAGAGCCACACCCAGGTGTCCATTTTTCTTTTTTGTTGTTGTTTATCCTGAACCACATTTAAAAAAAATAGAGTCTTGTGTGGGGGGTTGGGGGAATGAAGGAGAGGGAAGGAGAGAGTGGGGGGTAAAGTTGATTCCCAGATTCTTTTTATGGTTAGAAGACCTAATCCTGTACCTACTTGTGGGACACTTGTCTGGAATGGATAACTGCTGCCCCCTGCAGGCAGGGCAGCCATTCGAGGTGTTCCAACTCTTTTTTTTTTTTTTTTTGGTTTTTCGAGACAGGGTTTCTCTGAATATCTCTGGCTGTCCTGGACTCGCTTTGTAGACCAGGCTGGCCTCGAACTCACAAAGATCCGCCTGCCTCTGCCTCCCAAGGTGTTCCAACTCTTAACCATTCTCTGATTGACTGCTCAAGCAAAGCAGGTAACTGAGCCCCAAATCCCCATTCTCCTTCCACCTTCTGCCCTAGCTCCACCTCATCTTCTTCCTTATATAATTGGTGGGAGTAGCTGTTGTGTGTGATGTTAGAGTTATGTTAACCTACCTCATGGTAGAGTTATCAATTATCAATGTTCAAAGTCCTCTTCGTCTCCCCTGCTACACTGAGGTCCTTGAAGACTGGACTCCTATTGATCTGTAAAACCCAAAGGGCCTGGTCCAAAATCTGGGTCTTTCATGCATATGGATGGTCCTCACAAGAGCTGTGAGTGATTGACTGGCTGAAGGAATGATAGACATGTGTGTCTTTTGAGCTGCTACCGTGTGCCAGGAAGGGCAGCAAGTACTTTCTAGATCTTAGTTCATTTACAGAATGAGTGAGTCAGGGGAGGGGGGAGTTCTCCTGTGCTTGGTCTTGGTTCAAGCCTGGTGATGTTCCCTTTCTAGGAGGTAGGGATACAGATCGTCGGTTCTGAGTTCTGGGTACCTTGAGGGCCCATGCAAGTGCTAGGCATTGCTCGTAGCAAAGTTCACACAGGGATTTCAGAGAAAATTGTTGAACAGCTCTCAATTGTTCAAAGAGCTGCCCCAGATCTTGTTAAAACCCTGACACCTATAAGCAGAGGTCACCTTAGCAGCAAACTGAGCCTGGCTTCTGGGTTTCCCTTAAGCATCCATGGAAAAACCTGCCTGCTCTGGAAAGGCCCATTACAAGGGGCTCAAGGAGAATTTATTTATGCCCTACTTTGCCTTCTATTGCTGTGATAAACACCATGGCCCAAAGCAACTTGGGGAGGAAAGGGTTTGTTTCATCTTACAGTTTATAATCCACAAAGGGAAGCTGATTACAGAAACTGGAGGTAGGAACCTAGAAGCAGGAACTGAAGCAGGTACCATGGAGGAACGAACATTGCTTACTGGCTTGCTTCCTGTGTTGGCTTGGATGAGAATGGCCTCCAAAGGCTCAGATACCTAAATACTTGGTTTCCAGTTGGTGGAAATGTGTGGGGGAGAGCAGTAGGAGATATGGGGTTTTTGGAGGAGGTGTATGAATTGGGGTGGCCTTAGAGGTTTCAAAACACTCGCACCATTCCCAGTGTGCTCTCTTGCACATCAAGATGTGGTCTCCCAGCTGTTCCCACCATCATGCCTTTGCCTTTCTATCATGGACTCTAAACTTGTGAAGCCATAAGCCCAAATTAAACACATTCTTTTATAAGTCCCCTTGATTATGGTGTCTTATCATAGCAATAGAAAAGTAATTAAGACACTCCTCATAGCTGTCTCAGCCTGCTTTGTGCAATTCAGGACTGTGTGTCTGGGGTGGCACTGCCCACAGTGGTCTGTGCCCTTCCACATCAATTATTAATCAAGAAAATGCCCCCACAAACTTGCCTACAGGTCAGTCTAATGAAGGTATTTTCTCAGTTGAGGTTCCCTTTTTCCAGATATATCTAGTTTGTGTCTAGATTACAATGAAACTGACTACCATATTTATCTATTTAATTAATGAATGAATTAACTAACTAATTTATCTGTTGTACCCATGGAAGCCAGAGGTTGATTCCAGGTGTCTTCATATATCACAATCCACCCAAAAATTTAAAATATATCTCTGTCTATCTATCTATCTATCTATCTATCTATCTATCTATCTATCTATCTATGTATCTGTGTGTGTGTGTGTGTGTGCGCACACACGCACACGCACTACACACACACACACACACACACACACACACACACACACACCTCTGGCTACACCGTGCATGTGGCAGTTAAGGACAACTTGCAGGAGTCAGTTTTCTCCATCCACATCCATCACAAGGGTTTCAGGGATCAAACTCTGGTCATCAGCTTTCATAACAAGCACGTTTACTCCTGAGCCATCTCGCCTGCTCTCTCCACCTTTTGCCTCGAGACAAGATCTCTCAATAAATCTGGAGCTTGAGGATTGACTAATCTGGCTTCCAGTGATCCTGTCTCCATCCTTCAAGAACTGGAATTACAGGTGCCTATCCCCATGCCCTTTGTTTCACAAGGGTGTTGAGGAGCGGAACTTCGGGTTGCCCTGTACATGCAGCAAACACGTTATCCACTGAGCCCCTTTACAAAAGGACTTTTAAAACAGCAGCATAAATAGTTGCACCAGTTGGTTTCATGTACAGCTAGAGTCTCCAAAGAACTTCCTTGGATACTGACTACTTTCTTTATATGGTGATATTGGGGATGGAACCTAGGAACTCATGTATTCCAGTAGGAGTCAGATACTCTACCCCAGGCCTCACTATTTAATTCCATCTTGAAAATTTCCCAATTTCTCCCTTGTCCTCTCCTGTTTCCCTGATGAAATATATAAGGTGTAAATCACCTCAAGCCCATTTCACAGAGGAGGAAACTGAGCTCACAGTACAAGAAAGGCCTGACTCCGAGACGCACTGAAAGGCAGAGGCAATACTTGGGACGGCTGGCCCAGGCCTTTCTTACTTTGGTGCTTTTTTTCAGAGAAAACAAACCCACCACTGACTACCAGTTTGATGCCCACAGAAAGGAGAAGCCACTGGGTGTGGAAACAGGGTGTCAAGGGAGCAAGTACAGGGGAGAGATTTGACAAGGCTGGGGTGGGAAGATCCCTAGAAGGATGGTAGAGGGGAGAGTGACAGCAGACAAGGGTGCAAAGACCTGGGGACAGATTTTTCAGAGCATCTAAGAACAGAAGGAACACACTGACAGACGGGGGTCCAGCTCCCTCACTTCCAGCTACTCCACTTAGAACAACTGATTTCACTTCTCTGACCTCTGTGGGCTTGTCTGTAAGTAGGAACTGAGTTTGTCTGACCCATTAAGACTGTCATGAATATGACAGAGACTAACCACACTGGGGGACACAAATCAGCCACTTTGATACATTCAGGTGACGGGAACATCTTATCGTGTCACACAGTGAACAAGGTACAGGGACTGTCTTGTGGGCCTCAGCTATTTCTCTTTTCTTTCTTTTCACCACTGGGAGTGGGGCCCAGGGCATCCCCCCCACCAGGCAAATAAGTGCTCTGCTGTTAGGCTCCAGCCTCCATTTCCTGCTCTTTGAACACATCACTCAGGTATTCTGGGGACTCTTGATTGGGAAGCCCAACTGCCTGGCAAGCCAAGGCTGTGCCCACAGTCATTGTCACCCGCAGTGACCCTCAGCAAAGTGGCTGTCAGCCTCAGGGGAGACCCAACAGGAGATAACCTCATGCTGCCCTGCCTCTCCTCTTCAGCAACTAGACTGAGGGTGGACTCTGATGAACCCTTGCCCCAAGGAGAAGCCACCAAGACCACAGGCCACTGCTTAGTGTTTTCAACTCCAGGCCATCCATCCCCCTTAGATATCTCTCTTGGACATTCATAGTTGGCATCTCTGCCCCTTCCTAAGCCTACTGCCCCCAGTTCTATGTTTATTATTATTTTTTTTACCATGGTTCAACAGCATCCCTGGCTCTGAGGCTGAGAAAAGCCAACCATCGTAGAGCCATCAACAAACGAAACAGAAATTAGAGAGAGAGGCCTATGCATAATTTATGGCATGGTGGTGTGTGAGTGACAGGCAGCAGCGGGAGGCCTCAGCACCTTATCGATCCTTTCAAAAACCTGAGAAAGGGCCATGCTGGGGGCCAGGGCAGGCTTGGAAGGGGCAGGTGGGGGCAAGGCCATTAAGGACATAGTGTGACCAGGCCAGCTGCCTGGGAGGGGGGAGAGTTCGGGCAGGTGGGGCATAGACACACGCCTCCAATCGATGACACCATGTCAAAACATAAAATGCATGCTTTGGCTCTTAAGTCAAATGTGCGTAAGATTTTTAAAAGCATTGATTCAGGATGGATCAATGGAAATCCTGGCATATTTTTCCCCCTGTGCAAAAAGGAAGTTGATCACACTTTTCAGCAAAGCATCCTGCAGGGGCAGCAAGGGTAAGTGTTCTGTAAGGGTTCTTACAGATCCAGGTCCCCCTGCCTGGAGAGAAGGGCCAGGAGCCTGCCTACAGCCTTGCTGTCTGGTGGAGGCCATCAGCTAAGAGCCGAGGCTCCCTGGTTCCATGTGGACAGCCACATACAATGCCTCCAGGGTGAACTTGTAGGCATCCAAGGACAATGGCACTCTGTCCAATTCTTAAGCAAATCCTGCCAGCTCTACCTTCAATGTAAATTTAGTATGCCACAGTCTCTATTCCCGTTTTGCTATTTTTGTTGCCTCCAGCCTGGCTCACCATCCCTGACCTGTTGCCTCAACCCCCTCCAGAGCTGGTAGTGTCACACTGACCCTCTGGGGGCTCCCATCTCATTCTGAGTAATTTGTCCTGCCTACACATCCTCTGTCCTCTCTCCTACTCTTTCTGCTTGCTCGCAGAATGTCTTCCTCATGGTGCTGTCCCCAATGCCCAGCCTGGTAACCAATGACCCTGTATACTCCATGGCCCTAGGGCACTCTCTTCTCCCTATTCTTACTGTTGTTTAGAGTATTGCTGTGGGTTTGTCTTTTACCATCTGCAGTTTCTCTGTGTAATGAGGTCTCAACAGGGCCAAGGCTCACTTGCCTGGCTCATTGATATGTTTACAGAAGTTAGACTAGGGGGTTAAGGAGATAAAACTCAGTCAGTGAAGTGTTTATCTTCCAAAAACAGGGACTTGAGTTCGATCCCCAGAATCTACATTAAAAACAAAAACAAAAGCTAGGCATGATAGTTTATACCTGTAATCTCAGCTTGGGAGGTAGAGACTGGTAGATCCCTAGGGCTTTCTGGTCAACTAGCCTAGATTGCTTGGCAGTGTGCAAGTCAATTAACAGATTCTGTCTCAAAATCAGGTGGATTGTTTCTATCCTGAGGAACAATATGGATTATATTCTGTCCTCAACACATAGTTACACACACACACACACACACACACACACACACACACACACACAGAGAGTGAGAGAGAGAGAGAGAGAGAGAGAGAGAGAGAGAGAGAGAATTAATGTGGCTTGGTATACAGAAGGCGTTTTTTTTTTTTTCAAGGAAGGAAGAGAGAAATGGGTGAGAGGAAAAGTGGAGGGATAGAGGAAGAAAGCCACACCCAAGCAGGGTTAGAACCACAACACAGTGAAGATTCCCACAGTGCCCTGGCTCTCAAATATAGACAGCAAAGAAAGTCTGCAGAGCATCTCTCCTGGGGGCTCTTCCTGGGAACTTTGAGACAGGCAGCACACTCATAAAAGGAAGCTATTCCTTCTTGGGGGAAAAAAAGGCCTGGTTCTCATGAACCCACACACCCTCCCCAGTCCCATTCCTGCCCACAGCTGCCAGGCTGAATCTAGGACACACAGAGAACATAGGTGTAAGGCTAAGGCTTTGCTGGAGATTCCAGGAGTCCTTCCTCACAACTGCTGTTTGTGGTCTTGCGTGTTTATGTTTACGCATATGCATGTTCAGGCTAAATGGCAGCCTGTTGTCACTTCTCCCATGCCTCTGCTGTAATCATGTGCTGTTTTGTTTTTTATAATCCTCTGTCTTAGTCTTTGCCTGGGTAGGCAGAAACTAAGATAGAGGTAGAGGCAGAAGTAAAGGGAGAGGGAGGGAGAGGGGAGAGGAGCGGGGGAGCGGGAACACTCATGAGAAGTTACCCTACCCAGAAGGCCTGTGGCTGAGCCTAGTCCTGCTTCCCTCCCTGGCGCCATCCTAGGAAGCAAAGGACCTAGAATCATCTTATTTGGCCAGTGCTCAAAACGACAATTATTTAATTATTTCCCTAAATAATTTTTTTCAAGAAGCCAGTCTTATTCCATTTGTTATTCATAGAACCACTCAGTCGCCAACTGGGTGGGGGAGGCACACTGGGATAGGCAGGGCCTGGGAAAGGGGAAGGGTGTGCTCAGAGTTCCACCCTCTTCTCAAATATTTTTTTCTTTTCCAATTGCTTCAACATGTCTCCCTTTCCTCTTCTCTCTTAAGCCCATGAGGTCCCTCCCTCCACTCCACTTCTCTGAGGCTTCCTCTCTGTTTTAACTGTCGACTTCCTCTGATTGGCTCCAGCGTGGCTCCCAAAGCTGACACTTGTATGCTTTCTGACAATGGATCAGTACTGCCCACAGTAAGGTATCCACTTCCTACATGATCAGCATCTGAAGTTGGGCACCCTGGGGTGTCCACTAATGAGACCCCTTCCCACACAGCTCCAGCCTAGGGTAGAGGGTGGGGCTGGGAGGAAGGGGGAGCAGTGTCCTGGCAGCACCAGTAAACGGTCAGCTCCCTGTGTTGTTTAGGGTCCCTCAGGCCCATGTTTCTCCACATAACCTTCTGTACACTACTGCATCTTTGTTCCCTTGTTCTGTGCTCCTTAGGTCTACAGAAGGCCCTTGGCCAGCAGAAAGGCAGCAGAGCCCAAGGACCCTGGAACCAGACTATACGGTTTTCCAACTACGCTATCTTCAGGCAAATAACTTTTCTGGCCCAGGGTCCCTCATCTGCAACTAGGGAGCAGTGCCACCCCATTTGTGTGTTCATATAAGTGTGTTTACATGTACAAAGCTCCAAGGACAGTTCAAGATGTCTGTCCTTTTACATCTCCACTCTTGGGTTATGCCAGGAGTCACCTCTACCAGAGCAAGCCTATCAGAGGCTGGACACGGGGCTCCTAAGGATCACTTCGGGTCTTCAGGGTGGAGAGTGGGGATCACAGGGGCAAGGCCCAGAAAAAAGGAAGGGTAGAAAGAGAAGCACGGTTTCTGGCCTGAAGCAGATGACCGTGGGCTATCAATGTATACTTGCTTGCCACCTTTGCAAGGTTGAGTCTGGGTCTGGGTCTTTTGTTTCTTAGAGGTCCTTTGTAAACAACAATGTGGACATGACCTTCCTTGCTCTGCTCCTGGTCTTCTGTCGTCAATGTCAGTCACACATGTGTCTGTCTATTGGCTCAGATAACAAGATGGGTCCCATAAGACTACTGACTACACAGATAGCACCTGTGTATCCCGTCACAAAAGTGGCTAGCTGCCAGCTCGTTTGCTCTTAGGTCACCCCTCTTCAGTTTCTATCCTTCCTGTGAGAGGTAAGGCAGGACTACACTTCCCACAATCCTTCACCAATTGACTGTCAGCTAGGTTCAGCCAATGGGAGGTCCTGGTGAGAAGCTCGTGTGTGTGTGTGTGTGTGTGTGTGTGTGTGTGTGTGTGTGTGTGTGTGTGTGTGTGTGTGTGTGTGTAACAAGAGAAGCCAGTATACATTCCTTGGTCTGGTTATTGTGAGTGGAAGGTCTGGAAGAACTTGTGTCTGCCCTGGACCCTGTGTCAGTCTCAGGTAAGGCAGGGTAGGTATTTCATGGTCCTGCCTCTGCCTGCCGCATCTGTCTCTGCTAAGCGCTGACACCACACTTCCTCCCTGAGCCCCTGAAGTCCCTGGCCTGCCACACCTTCTCACTGCATTATCTGCTCTTGCAGTACCTTAGTACTCAGCTGAGCTTGAGTATGAGATTCCTTTCCTTGGATACTGACGCAAACCGAGGCAGGGTCAGGCCGACCTGCCCAGTGCCCACACCATCGAGGCCCAGCAGAAGCGGCTACCTGAGTCTAGCATCGCCCCTTCTTCTCATGGTTCCAGCATCACGAGGGGTCTGGATTTTCATAGCATATCTGTTTTCACACCTTAGCAATGGATTCGGATTTTAATAGGGTGTTCTGAGAGTGGGGGAACACAGTGCCCCTTGTCTGCAAACCTGTGTCAGGTCTTAGCCTGGCTGTCAGTCTCCTTCTCCTGCTGTTTCCTAGGCTGCTTCCCAAGGATGGGGGTAGGACTGGGCAGATGCTGTCATTGCCCTGGTCACTGGCTGACTGTGGGCTTCTTTGGATTGGCATCTTTCTTTGTGAGCCACACACTCCACCTTGATGCTGGATGGCCATGCCCACTCCCACTGGGGTGCCTTGTAATTATTTAGTGTTTTATTTTAAAATCCGATTTAAAGCCAGGACTAGGTCTCTGGTCTGAGGTGCATCTATTCTGGTCTCAGGATTTGAGTTTATTTCAGTGATAGGTTAGGGGCTTGGCCTCCCTTTGGAGGATCATTCCAGGCTAGGCAGTCTAGGAACTGCTATTTCATGACATCTCTCCATTCAACAAGCATTTATCAACCATGTTGGGTGGCTGGTGCGGGATAGAGTCACCGCGAAACTCAGAAAGTTGGTCCTATTCGTGTGACAGGGAGAAGCATGTAAATGCATGCCAGATGATTTTAGATGTCTGTGAGTGCTACAGGAAAAGGAAGTACGTAAGATAAAGGACAAGGAGATACTACTCCTCACTGGCTGTTCAGGGAAAGCCTGTGTGAGAATGACATCTAAATTTACACTTAGTTGTTGTGGTTGTGTAGAAAGAATGTTCTAGAAAGTTCCAGGTTGAAGGTCAGCAAGTACCTGGAGAGGGAAGGAGGCACAAAGAGGAAGCCAGAGAGTATGGATCCCTGGCACAGGAGAGTGATGGGAGACAGAACTGGATGTGCAGCAGAGGCTGGCTCTTCCAAAGCTTTGTGGAAAAGACATGGAAAGGACCTGAGGTTTGATTCTGAGGGCATGGGAAGCCATTTCTGACCAAGAGGCTGTTCCTTTCCCTGTCACTCAGCCATGCCCATTGCTGGGATGAGGTCTTCCCAGAGACCAGAAACAGATAACTTAGCCTAGTCTGCTCCCCTACTAGGATTGGTGTCAACACTGTGTGCTGGAGGGCACTGGTCTGGTTTGGACCTGTCTAACACAGAGGAGTGTGGGGATGAGCAGGGTTCTGGGCATTCTACTCCAGCAAGTGGGGCTCTGACTTCTACCCTTTTCATGTGCTGTGCTTCAGGGCTGGGGGTGGGAGAAGAGTTTGATGGCAAGTGGTTCTCTCTGCTGGTTAGGGCTTAGCTGAGTGAAGGCGATCCTCTGTGGCTAACTGGTAGACCTTGAACAAGTTTCGTACCTGCCATCGAGTCTTCCCACCTGTCAATAACATATAAGCACAGCACCCTTCTATGTGAGAACATTCAGTAACATTATGTGTAGAAGGACTTATACCGGGGGTTCCGTGTAGTGTCTGTAGCTATTTTCCTACCTCTTTCGAGGGAGAGACTGTCTTGAGTGTGGCTTCTGGCATGGGGAAGTCTGGGTTGTCTTAGCTTGGTGCTTGATCCCAGCACTGCTGCTGCCTGAAGCAGCTTTCTCTGCCTGGGATTGTTAGGGTGGGCTCAGGCTTTCACTGAGGTTTCCATGGTACCAGTAGGGAGTTGGGCTCTACTTTCTCCTTAGACCTTTTTCTTCAAGACTCTAAGCTAAACTTTGGGCACTCCATTAGAGACACTGAGTCTGCCTTAAGCCTCAGGAAAATTTCTCAGCCCTTGAGACTCAGGTGTAGCCAGAGGGTCATCTGTGGGCTCTTGGCCTAGAGTGACATCTTTTGCATCTAGGTAGACAAGTAAGGCTGTTGATACCAAGTTGGTCAATAGCAAATAATGGCTGTCTTTGCTTAGAAGATAGTTTCAACCAAACGAATGTGGTGTTCATCCATATGCAGCCCAACTGTCAGGAAACAGTGTGTTCCAAGCATGGTATAAGATTACTTCTGGATCCCCTTGAGACAGGGCTCTTCATTTCAGAGACAAAGAGGCAGGCTTGGTGAGGTCAGCCAGAACGTTTAGGGTCATGCCACAGATGAGTGTCTGGCTTCTACTTTTTCTGCTCTCCAGCGATGTCACCCACTGCTTCCCTCTTGTCAAGTCACACATGCTTACCTCTCATGGGGAAGCCTCCGCATGGGCCCCTGGCTGCCATCCACTCAGCCTTCTCCAGTTCACTTTTCCACAGACAAGCCAGAGGAGTCTGTAAAATACATAACACCATCAAACCCTGTGTGTGCAGCAGCATCCCGGATGTTAGAGATAAGGCATCGTATGCTGGATGCTGGCTTCTCTGGCTGCCTGTTGCTAGAAGGCTGAAGTTCTAAATGACGGTCTGTGGTGGGAATAGTGATAAAACTTGTGATTAGTATGTGCAAAGCCTCAGGTTCCATTCCCTGAACCCCCTATCCACCCAAAATGATGATTGCCCCCCCCAGGTGTAATGTGGGAGGCAATGAGAGAGAGAGTATTCCATCAGAGCGACAGGCGATAAAGTGTTCGTTGTCTGTAGAGAGTGCAAAACCGGTAACAAAACACATGAAAACTCATCACAGTGGAAGCAATGTCAACATAAAGACCATCCTCTCTACTTGGTCTGCAACTGGATGTCCATGTAGTTGATTATCCACTCTGAAGCTGTTAATTGTCAGACCTGGTGCAAATGATACACGATACAAATTTCTAGGCCATTGGAGCTATATAAGACTCTGTGTCCTGAGAAAACAAACAAAAACAAACAAGTCCAAACAACTAAACAAAATAAAAATCAAAATTAAGAAAAGGGGGGGGGGAAATCTCATCTGGATACCAAGTGTGAATGGAGGAGTCATTTAAGCCCGTGTCTCCTGTAAGGCTTTTTGGGATCTGACCGTACCTACTGTCTTGCCTAATTTAGTCTCTTGACAGTTTCTATTTCCTGTAATCCAAAAGGCCCAGGCTTAGCTCCATAAGCACTCCAAGTTTCTTGTTACCTTGGGGTTCTTCCTGTAACCCTATAGGTGACACTTTTCAGGGGATGAGGACAGCCAGGGTCCTCCAACCAGAGGGAGGGTCCACTGGGCTCCATGGCCCTTCACTTTGTTCTCATTCTGGGTCTACAGACTATAGGGATTTCTTCCAGTCTCAGCTGAAATGTCACATCATCATGAAGACAGATATTCCTTACTCTTATGTCTGAGGTAGGTCTCTCTTCTATGGTTCTTTCCTTCCTATCCTTTGCTACAATGTGTATTATCTAGTGAATGGAATGATTACTACCTGGGATCCCTTGTCCCAGCAGGCTGCAAGCTCCCTGAAGTTGGAGGCTAAGTTTTATTTTTTTCATCGTGTACCCACAATACCTAACAGAGTGCAGGGGATATAGCAAACACTCACTAATCCACTAATTACTGGTTGACTGGATGGGTGTATGGGTGGACGTATGGGTAGGTGGGTAAGTAGGTGGATATATGGATAGGTGGGTAAGTAGGTGGATGTATGGGTAGGTGGGTTAGTTGGTGGATGTATGGGTGGGTAGGTAAGTAGGTGGATGTATGGGTGGGTAGGTAAGTAGGTGGA
>CAJQZJ010032284.1:4000654-4025334 GCA_907164525.1 Lophiomys imhausi
ATCTATCTATCTATCTATCTATCTATCTATCTATCTATCTATCTATCTATCTGTAGACAAGGTCTCTACATAAATCTGTCTGTCCTGAGGCTTACTGTGTAACTACATTGTTCTCGAACTCACAGAGATCCTTCTGCTTCTATTTTCTGAGTACTGGGATAAAAGGTGTGCTCCACTACACCTGGTTTACCTACTTTACTTTTTGAAATACAGTCTCTTACTGGGACTTGAATCTTAGGCTGACTGATCAGTGGACCCCAGGGGTCCCCTGTCTCTGTCTCTCTAGCACCTCACCTCATGTGTGGCTAGAGGTGCTGGGGATCAGACACTGGTCCTCATGTTTGCATGACAAGCACTTTAGATTGGCTATCTCTGGAGTCTCTAATTGGATTTCATGTTAATATTTTTACTAATAATGAACATCAGCACCATCATCATTACTATGATACTGACAGCCTATACCAAAAAAAAATCGTATTAGAAATGTAATGCATTTAATCTCTTCAACATCCCTAGAGGTTGTTCTGTGATTATTGTGGTAGGCCTTAACGGTTTACCACACATTTCTCAAATTTGGAGGGTCTTCTCTTCCTGTCAGTTTGCAGTTGGGTTGCCTAGTTCCCCAATGGTTGGTAAGCAGAAGGGACATGTGCTATTTACAGCCAGAGCATTTAGTGGCTGGTTACACCTTTGCCATGCAGCCTATGAGCCAGTAACACTGGAGTCAGTGGTTACTCTGAATACAGGTATACATAGCACACAGCTTAGATCTCGAATGCCTCCTGAAAGCCAGTGTGTTAAAGAAAGACTTGGGGGTGCTGGAGACTTTAGGAGCTGGGCCTATCATGAGGTCTAGTCATGGGGAGGGGTCTATGAAGGGGATAGTTGAATTGAGTCCTGGCCTCTTCTTCCTCTCTGCTTTGCATCCTTCCTTTTTAATTGATTCTTTCAAGTATTTTCTTACAAAATGTGTGTGTGTGTGTGTGTGGTGTTTGCATGCGTGTGAGCACACATGTGAACAGTTGTGCTTACATGTGTGTGGAGAGCAGAGGTCGGTGTCAGGTGTCTTCCTTGATCTCTCTCACTGAACCTAGAGCTCCCCAATTTGGCCAATCTAGTTAGCCACCTGGCCTCAGGGAATTCTCCTTCTCTGCAGAGCTCCTGAGTGCTAGGTTATAGGCTGTATGACTTTTATGTGGGTCCGTCGATCTGAACTCTGTCCTTCATGCTTCCAGAGATACCTATTTGTCCACCCAGCCATCTTTCATCCACTCTTCGGGTTTTTTGTTTTGTTTTGATTTGATTTGTTTTTTACAGTGAAGGAAAGCTTACTGGAACACGGAGCCCCTTAACTGACCTACAGTTGTCAAGCAGCACAAGTGAGCCATGAATCCGTGCTGCTAGGAACTAGTGAGACATGGAAGTTGTATGCTATTTCATCAGAGCCTAGCTTACCCAGGCGAAGGGAATCATCAACCCATTTTACAGATGAGGAAACAGACCCTCAGTGGCTAAGACACATGCAGGTACAGTCAGTGTCCATATCACACACATCTTACATCTGTATAACTCATACTGGACAGTGAGTGCCAAGAACTGCTCTAGCGAGCCTTGGATCAGATATTCTGTCAATCAACTCCTGTCTGGAGTTGAATGACAGAATATATATATATATATATTTGACACAGTGTTTTGCTGGTCCATGCTGGTCTCAAACCCCCTGCTTGCCTTCTGCAGTTCTGGGATTAGCCTGGCTTAAGGAGCATCTTATAAAGCTTCAGAACTACTGGCTTCTTGAAGAAGCTCTTCTGAGATTCCCCAGGGATCCACATTATCAAGCAGGCGCTTCCTGAAGTCTCAGTGTCTCAGTGTCACCAAGAGTGCTGGCTCTCTGATGGACAGATGCCAGGCCCAGTGAGCACCAGACATGAATTATAGTTTTTGTTTTTAAAATAAAGACTCCTCCACCTAAGGGTAAGGAAGACTCCAGTTTTATTCACTGTATCAAGGTCTTTGTGGGACCCCTGAAGTGTGGGCTATTTCCAATTCCAAGAGGAGTTTTAAAGGTGGGGCTACAAGGAGGGAACCAATGCCCCCAGAGCTAGAAGGGAGTGTAGGAGAAAGTTTGCAAAGATTGTATATACTTCAGGAAATGTATACCCTTCAACAGAGGTATCTGAGTCAGTTAAGACAGTAATTGCAACCCTCCCTTGCAAAGAGAGGGCAGGATGGCAGGGCCTACTATTACCAGGTTCTCTGAGGCACAACAGCTTGTTTACTGGAGGGAAAGGGAACTTCACAGTGATTGTCTGGTGCCTCCAGGGCAAAGCCTGCTGCCTAGGTCCCTGGTTGAGTTTTGGGTCCACATCTGGCCATCAATCCTAGAGCACAATCCAGAGGTACCTTTCCCAGGGTGCTCAGGGGAGCAGCTGCTAGGGGGCAGACAGCAGGCTGGGTGTCTGCCCCTGGCCCTAGAGAAGGAGGTGCAGTCCTAGCTGAGCTGCCCTGTTAGAAGGCACTTGGGGCCCAAGAGCAAGAAATCCCACGTGGTGATGTGAGACCCATAGTTCACCTGCTATGGGATCCTAGTCAGCTGTTTCTCCTGGTGAATCCCCAGGGTTCCCATTTTAAACATATAAGGGCCCTATTAGATGGTCTTGTCTCTAATTTAATGCATTTATCCTAGTCCTTTAAAGGGCATCTAGTGTGCATTTCTTGTGGATGGCATGCTTTGAAACAAATTAGTCTTAACATTACTTGAGTGTTTATACGTATATTGCAAACACGTAAAGAGAAAACATTTAAAGAATGCAAGGTGACTTGTTGGCTTTCACAGAGGGAACAAGAATAATGACAGAGGACCTATAATACCAAATAAAATGATAGCACTCATCCGGAAGAGCCTGAAGAGATGTTGCTGCTGGTATAGATATCCATTCTCTGCAGGCCTCTGCGCTTAGGTGACATCCCACATGTTGTCTGACTCAAGTGAAGGAAGATAATCTCTCTCTTCTTTCCTCTGTTATATGCTTCTGATCAAAATCTTGTTAGAGTGTATCTTACTGGTAGATTCAAGTCATACATCTTTTTCTCTAGCTGCAAGAAAGCCTAACAAAACAAATGCTTGCCATTTCCACTTTCAACCCAAGGAAGTGGCCCTTAGTTCATAAGATAAGCATAACGTAGTCACAGGAAGAAAGTTCAGTACTGAATGACAGTATGACAGTTACCAAGTGTATCCTACAATGGCAAATGTAAAACAAGCTCAAGGCGTATACATCAAATTTGAAGACAGGAACACACAATGTTGAAAATCAGATAAATGACATTGTTATGACAAAGTCAAGTTTGAAGACGTATTTCTTGCTGACTGCTACACCGATGGCCTCTTGAGTTCTGGGGACATCCCGCAGCACGTCTTCCTATCATCATCATTTGCCACTAAGACATCCTTTCATAGTGACATATATTGTTTTTTTTTTCTTTCCCCATAACCCTCAGGGATTACACTTGCATGCTGACAGTAAAAACATTGCACAGCGGATATGGCACTGGACAGATCTTGTTCTCTGGTGTTTGCCTTGTGGCCCAGAAGATTCCAAGAACAGTAACGAGCGTGAGAACTGTCGTCTCCCAACTACCCCGTGCGATGTAGGCGATTCCCTCAGTGTTCCTCTTCAAGATGAATCCCACCTTACCTGGCAATGTTCCCAAGGCTGTTTCCCCTTCAGGATTCCATGTGCAAGGAATTGGGTATAGATCATGACTCTATCATTTACATACACTTTAAAAATCCTTTATTAACTAAGTCCCCAGAGGGAGAAGAAAAGCATGGGCTGTTTCATACTCTCCTACCCCTTAGGCACCTCACACCCATTTGGGCTCAGACTCTTTTGACCCTAAGACTC
Organism: Lophiomys imhausi; assembly: GCA_907164525.1. Classification (NCBI taxonomy): domain Eukaryota; kingdom Metazoa; phylum Chordata; class Mammalia; order Rodentia; family Muridae; genus Lophiomys; species Lophiomys imhausi. The sequence continues at coordinate 4,004,563 of CAJQZJ010032284.1, forward strand.
GTGTTCTTATTGATTATGTCTCATTGCATGCCCAACCACTTCTTGAGGCAAATGGGAGTATTAGCAGGCACATGCTGACATGTTTTCCACTTGATGCAACTCAGAAGAACTGAATGACTTATGGATAAACCTGAGCTCAGCACTTGATTTCTGGGTCCCTGTATTTCTAGGACATTCTTATTTTAAAATATTTATTTATTCTATTTTTATGTATGTATGTATATATGTATGTATGTATATTTTATGTTTTATGAGAAGGTGTTTTCAGAGATCTGAAGAACACATAGAATTCCCTGGAGCTGGAGTTACAGACAGTTGTGAGACATCCATTCTGGGCGTTTGGGAACTGAACTCTGGTCCCCTGAAAGAGCACCAAGTATTCTTAACCACTGAGGCATGTAGGACATTCTTATATAACTCAAAGGCATGGCACTTGCTAGCTAGGATTTTCCTTGAACATCTGTTCTAGGTTTGTTTTGTTAAAATTAAAAAAAAAAAAAAGCCAGGGAAGATTGATGGGTGGTTTTGATTCCTAAAATGCTCTCTGAGTCTTTATTCATAGAAGTCTAGGTAGGCGTAGCCTCGGCAGATTGGGCGACATTGGCTTGTTATGGCTCAGGCCGGAGCCTAGAAAGAATGGGTCTTGTACAGCTGGCATGTTGTTCCCTTAGGGCCATGGGAAGGCCATTGGAAGGTCATAGGCTGCAGGGGCACCCTTCTTATTGCACTCTGCCCAGAGCAATGTCAGGATGAATGAGATGTTACGTCTTGTGGAAGGTTAGTAGGCTGTGGGGTAAACAGGTCCAAGGGTTCAAATCTTGCCTCTATCATTTATTAAAATGTGACTGGAAATATGTAATTATATCTCCCTGAGTCTCAGTGTGATAATCTGTAAGAGGATAAGGGAGACAGGCCAGCTTCTTTCTTCTCCCCTAAACCTGGGGCCTGAAGGCTGCTGAAGCCTGGAGCAGGTGTCTTTTCTCAGGTCCTACTTGTCACACAATCACCAATGGCTGGCATATACATAGGGTACAGATACACTTCAACTTCGGTACCTGCTTCTTTATGACAACCCCCCTCCTTTCTAAAAGATGGCTACTACTCATTACAGCTGGTGAGCCACAGGCTTTGGCATTTGCTCACAAAGGGAGAGAGAGAGAGAGAGAGAGAGAGAGAGAGAGAGAGAGAGAGAGAGAGAGAGAGCGCTCAGGGAAAGTAGAGGAGTAGAAGAATCTCTGTGCTCTGGCTCCAGAAGTGGGGATCCCAACCCTAGGCTAGGCTTTCCTGGTAAGGATGGTGAGGTTGTTGCTCCACATCTTATTTTTCCCTATGTCTCCCCAATAACCTGCCCTTAGACAAGGCCAGGTAATGCCTCTGTAGTCCGGGTAGCTTTTCTAGGCAGCAGGCTCTTGGTTTTGACCCCCCCCCACCCTCAGCCCAGGTCCTGTGGGAATCCTCTGTAAACTTCACCTCTGTCAATGTCCCTGTTGAAGAAAATTGGCTCCTTTGACACCGTTTTAGACAAACCATAATATGTGTGGAGTCGAAAGAGGTTCTACTTACAAGTCTGCAGGAAATAGCCCAGGGCAGAGAGTGGTAATTGCAGGGTGAAGGTTCGTGAGGGCTTAGGAGATGGAGGACCTGCCCTGGAGCCCTGGAGCCCTGTAGCAGATCTCCAAGAGCCCAGATGGAGGTGGTCCTGAAGCCCCTTCCCAAGGCAAGTGCAGGTGGACGGCTCTACGAATGGGTTGGGTGGGCCACAAGGAGACAAAAGTATTGGAAGAAGGTGCAGGGTTAATAAGATGGGGACAGAGACTGGGGGCAAGGTGGGATCATTCCTTCTTTCTGCTCAATGCTGCTGTTTTTGTCTGTTTCTGCCCTTTGTTCCTTGGAGAGTATTCAGCAACCCACACTCACTCACTTCCAGAATACTGCCTTTGGTACATATACTCTTGACCCTAACCATGGCCAACCCCCAGCTTCAAAGTCCCTTTAATCTCCCTCCACCATACAACCTCCTCTCTGCTGAAGGTGGTCCTTCCTTGACCTCTGAGCTGAATAAGGCCAGATATCATGCACGTGGGGCTCCCATCTTGGAAGGGTATGGGAGTCATCCAGAGAGCGCTTGATCAGTTGGTCAGAGTCTTAACACCTGAGGCCCAGGATGTTGGATGAGTCTCTGGAGATCATCCAGGATGCAGATGGTACTGTGCCAAGGCTCAGAAGAGTCAGTTTGCTCCACATTTCCCAGGGCCAATCTCTACCATGGGCTCACAGAGCAGATGGCACAGGCAGCTGGTGCAATGCAAAGATGCTGCTACACGTTCTGGGGAAGATGCTCTTGGATTGCCAGGCCTTAGTTGTGGAGCCTAGGATTGGAGATGTGGATTCCTTTAAACTGTGTCCTAAGCAAGACATGGCCTACCTGGACTAGCCTGCGCTCTGTGCCTAGACCTCTCTCAAATATGACCTATACACCTACTGATAGCCTTTGGGACCTCCTGACCTGACTATGGCACCAGGAGGTACCTCAGCCAGATTGAAAGGACTCCTGGCTTTGAACTGAAGACAGCCACTCCTCACCAGCTGAGGGAGGTGAGGCTCCCGAGAGCGCAGAGCCTGCTACCTCAGCCTGGCCTCAGTATTTTTAGCATGTCCCTCCTTTTTGCCCTTCCACAAGCCACTAGCCCACTCCTTGTCCAAATAAAAGCCACCAAAATAACCCTACAGTTGACAGAGGGGGACTGGGAGGGTCCCCTCCTTCCAGCCCATCAGTCAGGAGTGATCAGAGGCTCTAGAGCTGGGTGTGACCCTAGTGAAGGAGGCCCCTAATTGCACCTTTAGCCAGGGGGATAGGGAGAGAGAGAGAGAGAGAGAGAGAGAGAGAGAGAGAGAGAGAGAGAGGAAGGAGGAGGAAGGAAGGAAGGAAGGAAGGAAGGAAGGAAGGCCAAGCTGGTGGCTGGGGACATCTAGGGGTCTGGACGTCCAGTGACAAAACCAGACTGTCATTAAGAAGCAGCTGCAAAGTGAGTCCAGTGACTCACTACTGTGGTTTGGGGTACTGTAGATAAGGAACTTCGAGGTGACACAGTGTTTGGAGTCATCTCAGACACTGCTGTCTCTGTTTGTTTTGACTGACACAGCACTCCCCACACCTGTCACCAACCCTCACCTGCCTCCATTTTATGTATGGTTTCCCTCACCAGCAGGGCACTGGTCTATCTGCCCTTCGTATCTTAGACTAAAGCCTCGAGCTCTGTAGGAAATAATTCAATGATGAGGAAAGTCACTCTGCCAGCAGGGCTGCAGAGTGGATTCCTCACCTTCTTCTGAGACACAAGAGGAAGGAGAGGAGAGAAGGTGGAAGGGAGGCTCTACCAGTGCAGACTCCCCAGGCCAGTCCCCAACCCAGAAAAGCAAGCCTGCTTCAGAGGCTATCCTTTACCCTTGGCACCATCCCAGGGCAGCAGAGAAAACCCTTGGCCTTTACGGGAATGGAGGACTCTCTAACTGCTTTGTGTATATGATGACACGCCAGTCTGGGGACAACCAGAGGACTGAGACCCATTATTACTTCCATCATATAAGAGATGGAATTGACACGCTGAGAAAAAAAGCTGCTTGACCCAAGTCCCTTAGCCCCGCAGACCAGGGTGGGAATGGAACTCTGCAGCCTGCCCCAGGGACCCACCTAATCTCTGCATGTGGAGTCTGTTAGCCAAGGTGTCTCCAGGTTACCCAAAGCTGTTACAGTAGCCATCGCCACATCTGTGACCATACCTACTGTCTTTCCTACTTGGTAGGGCGCTTCCTGTCTGTTGGTTCATTTGCTGTTTGTGGTGGCTGCGGTTGGGCTGCGTTTGCATTTATGCCCAACCCATTTCACTCCCATGTTTTAGAGATGGCGTCAGAGGCCTACAGACCATGGGACACTGGCCTCAGGCCACTTTGGGCAGAATGTCTGATGTCTGTGGCTTCCTTAATGCACCCGTCTCTCAGTTTTTATCATCTCACCTCTCCTCAGCTCTGACCCAGCCTGAGGCCTTCGCAGGTATTCAGGTTTGCCAAGGGGGTCATGCTGGTGTGGCGCTGCCAGCATTCTCAACACCACTAGGTGGCTATTAGCACCTTGCCACATGCCAACTTGCCTCCATGAAAGTGCCATTAATGTGTGACTTCAAGACGACAAAGACTAGAAGAGGTTGGATGTTGGAAACTCTATTCAGGAGCCAGGACTGTTGCCAGTGGCCATGGAGCATGACTTGGCAGTACACCCGTGCCTGCTACATATCTCTAGAAGTCAAGAGGTGTAAATTCCAGGGCATGGACTTGCTGGTAACTTTCCCAGGCCTCAGTTCCCGGGTCATGCCAACAGAAACAAGCTTCCATGCTCTTGAGTCCTCATGTGGGGCTCTGACTAACATCACAAGTGATCACAGTGATGGACCCAGGATCAGCACAAGTCTCTAACTACGTTTCTAATGCCTTCCCTCTTTCAATGTCCCGTTTGCTTCTCCATAGAGTTTGCAAGGCTGGGGGCCAGACCATCCCAGCCCTGTTTAAAGTCTGAATTTTCATCCATCCTTTTAGTTTTTAATTCATTTATTAACTCCTTCATTTATTCTGTATTTAGACATCACATTCTAAGAGTCCTTCCTTTCTTCCCCCAGCTAATATAGCACCTTTGTTTCCCCTAACTCCCACTCTCCTCTCTTTTCCTTATCTGTAGTCACCAACCTTAGTACCTTGCCAATTCTGTCACCATCTCTCTTCCCAGAGGGTGGGTACTGGGCCACTCTGTTCCCCCCACTGTCCCCACACTTCAGAAAGTACACTGTCCCAAGGATAAACTCAGAAAACATTTTTTTTTCCTGAGTAAATGTGGATCAAGTTCACTCCTTAAGGGTCTTTCAGTCTCTGGCTCTGGCTCTGGGTCTCAGCGACCGTGGCTCCTCTCTCCATGGGGCTATAATGTAGACTACAGGGTTATTGAGCAGCTCATGCTTGGAGAGGGACAATATTTGTAGGACACTCATGCTGTTTCCATTTGGAAGTGTGTGGGGGGGTCACTCTCATTGATGGCATCTTCAGAGACTCCTTGGAGAGCTTATCCCCCCGCCCCCTTTCATCACTATCCAGACTCCATCATCAGTTTCCCATGTGGAGGATGTACTGAAGACTTGAGGGAAAAACTGCTTTAAAATATTTCTTTTAGACAAGGCAGTAGAACAGTGTTTTATGTACTAGTGTGGGGTTAGTAAGCTTTCTCTGTAAGGATCAGACAGTAAGTACACACACACACACACACACACACACACACACACACACACACACTGCTGAGGACTGAACCCAGGGCCTTGTGTGTGCTAGATAAGCTCTCTACCACTGAGCCACAACCCAGGCCATTAGTAAATATTTCAAGCCTCACAGATTGCTTGGTCTGGCCATTGTGTTCATCTTTACACCATAACACAAAAAATAGCCACAGACATTATATGAGACTGTATTGTAATAAAAAACTTTGCTTTATGGACACAGATTTCATGTGACTTTTCAGGTCCTGGCTAAGAGTACTATTCTTTCATTTTTATTTATTTATTTATTTATTTATTTTGCAATTTGAAAATGAGCTGAGAAACAGAACTGGCCTAGGAGCCCTGCGTGCTAACTCTTGTAGTCCTGGAGTACCTGGGTTCAAGTTCAAGGTCATCGGCTGAGACTGACCTTGAACAGTTCATCCTCCATAACCTCTCCTGGTTCTCCTGGTTCAGTTTTCCAATCTAGGGGGAAGGGTCTTGGGCCAGGCATTCTCCAGACTCTGAAACTGTGGGAATTATGGCTATTTTGCTAAGTGAATGTAAAAGGGGAACTTTTGTCCTCCACTGGCACCCAAACTCATTGCTGCCTTGGTTATGCCTGCTGCCGTGTCCTTTGCTAGTGGCTGTGTGGGTCTTAAAGTCTTAGAGACCGGCGGGATTTTGATTGAGCCATTCTCAGCTCCCGTGGGGGCCCCTCAGCACTCATGCCTGCCCCCTCTTTCCTGCTGCCTTGCTTAACAAAGACAAAGACAGCAGTTGACAGTGTAATGCAGAAAATTGCTTGTTTCAGAACATCCCAGTAAACAAGCCCGTCTTTGTTTTAATCCCAGCCTAGCTTACTGTAGTTAATTATAGGAATTTGTGGCTATTTATGTGAACCGAGGACAGGCGAAAACATTCATTTGTCGGCGGTTTAAGTGCTGGGTGGGAATGGGCTCCAAGTGTAGAAAGGACAGCAGGTAGCATCTGTCCTGGGGGCTGTGCAAGGTAGCAAGGGACCTGAGCATGTAATTATCCCCGCTGCTCCTGAAGGTAGGGAAGGCTGCCATGGAAAGTGCCACCTAATAACTGTTTTCAGCGCAGTGGGTGGAGGGAAAGGCCCATGTTTAAGGCCATCGCCTGAGATGGAGTCTTGCACCTGCCAGGTGAACAGGGTTACTTCTGGGCCTGGCAGCGCCTGCCTCGCTTGTTCCTGTCCCAGCGGATCTGAGGGACAGGAAGTATGGCCAAAGGTTCCTAGGGGTCTGCAGATAACGGTGGGGGCCAGAGGCTGGAAGGCCTGGATGCCGCCTTTCCTCCTCCGCTCCAGCCCTAGAGGAGCCACAGTTAGCAAGGAATGCTAACAAAGAGGAGACAATGCTGGCTAAACAGAGGCTCCAAGACAATCCCTGGCCCAAACAAAGCTCCCAGGCCCCCACCCTCATAAGAAAACAAGCCAGGCCTTTGTGCACACTCAATAATTATCGCTCACAATTACCCTAGTCAGGGCTCTGCTGGGGCAGCAGGCGGGAAGGGGGTGCAGTTGGAAGCCCTAACCCTCCCTAGCTGTGTGTGTGTGTGTGTGTGGGGGGGTGAGGGCACAGTACCTGCACTGGGGCCAGTTCTCTGGGATGTCACTTGCCTGGGAACCACTGGCCAGAGGGACCCCAAAGACCTTAGGGGCCCTGCTCATGACTTCCCTGTACTAAATGTTTTCTCTGGGGGTGCCAGGAGACCCAACCACAACTCAGACAAAAACCCTAAAGCTCCCTGCACCACTAACCTTTCTCTGCCATGTACAGAACCCCTGTGTGCTGAGGTATTGTCCTCCAATGTGCTTGATCATCTCTGAACCCCACTAGGTCCTTCCCTCTGCATCTGGACCCATCAATGCTCTGCTTACTGTTTTCTGTCTCTTTGCGGGTCTTCCAGACAACATCAAAGTTGCATCTGAAACACCCAAGAGCCCAGCCTGGACCCAAACCTGCTGTCCTTCCCACTGGTAGCCCTTCTTCTCAAAGTCCTCTTGCCTCAAACCCTTTTCATCTCTTATGCCCAGGTACCTGACTCAGATCCCAATGTGTCCCACCTCCTCCAGGAGGTCTTCAGTCCCGCTCCACCAGAGGCTCGCTGGTCCTTGGTACTGACCCAGTTCTGTGGGTGAGAACATGTGTATGTACATGTATACACTATGTACACGCCAGTGTGATTCTAACAGTCAGTTCTGTATTTAATAGTAACAGCGATTGCTGTGATATTAGCTAGACCTGCATTTTCTGGGTGTTTGCTATGTATGTACTATGCCGATTGCTAAGCTGTTTCCCATGCATTTAATCATTCAGTCATCCCAGGAGGTAGATACTGTTCCCTGTCCATGTTTTATACTTGAGAACCTGCTGCAGAGAGAAGTTGAGTAACTAGCTCAAGGTCACAGAGCAACAGTGGTAGCAATGTAGTAGGTGGTACTTGGGGGTCTTGTGCAACAGTTTGTGGGGGCTGTTGGACTGCGTCTGTGTTTCCCCAAGTCCATAGTCCACCCTTGTAGTGGCTTGAAATATCAGCTGTCTGTGGCAGGCAGTATTTACACCATGGGAATCAGCAAACACACAAATAAGGATTTTCCTTTCCTCGTCCAGAAGTCTGACTGTTAAACTGACCAGCATAAGACAAATGTGTTCAGCCTGTCTTGTCACACAGCCATGACCATCCATTGTAAATTTTGTAGTTTTCCAGTTGTCCTCCAACACCATGATGCCTGGTGTGTAGCAGGTGAGCCTGCGCCCTGTCCACTTGAAACGGCAGGGTTTGTTTTGTTCTACTACATTTGATGGTTTTGTGACAGAGTGGTGGCATTTAGCCCATACTGGCCTCTGACTGTAAATTCTCTTACTCCAGCTCCCTAAGTGCTGGGACTATATGGTGTGGCACTGAGCTGGGCTGAGAGCAGGGATATATTTCCTCACTATTAGGGACGGGATGGGAGCTTGGCTGAGGCCGTTAACTCGGGTTGAGACAACATCAAAGCAGTACCACTCAAGTTTGGTTTCGTTAGGAGATCCCTGCAATGCGTGAGGCTGGAGCCCTGGGCAGCCACATCACCCTGGGTATTTGGGTCCCGACTTAGGTCCGACTCTACCAAAGGCCTCTCACCACTGACCTGTGGCCAGACAGAACTGAGAACTACAGACAGACCAATTAGAGGCTGACTTCATCTTGGTTTCAAAGATGCCGAGAAAAGCCATGGATAATGTTAGCAGGAGTCAAAGTTAGCCTTTTTGCCGGGGGCACAGCATGGCTGGCCCTAGAGCGGCAAGCTTGGGAAGCTATTTTGGACTTCTTCAACTGGTGGCTTAGAGCAATTTTCTGGGCACCCATGGGCCAGAGGGGCCACGAGAGTCTTGCCACCAGCAGCTGCCTTTTTACACCAGGATAATGATGGCTTCTGGGTGAGAGAGATCAATAGGGGCTAAAAATACGTTTCCGTCCCATCTGGATGCGGCTCTGGGCCTCTTGCTGACTCAGAGGTCCCTGCGAGTGGCTGGAGTGGAAACCACTGCGCAGTACACATCCAGCAGACCACCTCCTGCCTCCTCAGGGCCCAGAGCCCTAAGACGAAACTGGGGAGACCAGCAAGGAGTTGTTCACCCAGCTCCTTGGAGCAGGCCCCTCATCTGTTGGCAGAGTGAGAGCGAGGAACTGTGAGGAAAGGGAGCCAGGCAGTGCTCCCCTCATGACTCTATGCTACCCCGGAGCTGGACACTGTGGGCACAGGGGAAGGAGAACACAGAATCTTCGGCCTTCAGAGAGAGCTCACTGTCAGGGAGGGGACAGATGGTTTTTTTTTTTAAAGGTCGGCAAAACAAGCAACCCCCCACAGGGTCTTTTCTACCTCATCACTCAGGAACAGGTGCCCCAGAGCCCTAATCCTTCAGCTAATACTTCTGACATCTCCGTGAGATCATTACTATACAGTCTCGTTCCACATATGAGCAGAGAGAAGGCCAAAGGCCACAGTTCCATGATTAACCAGGGTCGCCAGGAGTTGGGCCTGCTTCGGCCCCTCAGCTCTCATGCACCAGAGCTTGACAAACTTTCCTGACGGGCCAGATGGTAAATACTGAAGTCTGCAGGTTACTGGTCTTACTGCAAACAGGGCACTCGGCCCCTACAGCATGATGGCAGCCACAGACCATGTACATAAGCAGGCAAGACTATGTTCCAGTGAAACTTTATTGACACAGAAGGTGCTGGGATGGATCTGACTGGCTGCAGCTGACCCTTAATATCTCTTATTATGAAACCATCTGAGGAAACAGAGTCAGGAACTTAAAAGGCTGCCTGATACCTCATTATACAGAGGTTTTGTCAAACACAAAGAGAAATGAAAGCCACGCCCACACTTTTTTTCCCAGTAATTATATCAGAAGGGAAACAGAAAGCAGATAAAAGTAACTTTCATAATATATTTGATTTAACACCATATTTAAGGGTTATCACAATGTTAACAGGTAGTAAATGCAGCAAGTTCCTAGCAGGATTTTTTTTTTTTTTTTTTTACATTCTGTTTTCCCATTGAGCCATCCAATATGACGCACATTTTATTTTTCTATGTTCTGCATGTGCCAATTTCTACTCGCCAGGTTTTAAATTCTCAATAGCTGCCTGTGGCCTAGTGGATGCCTTATTGAATAGACACTGGGCTACTGCAGTAAAAGTAAGGTCTTTTGATTGGTATTGGACTGCATCTTTGGTGTAAGATACACACATGAGGACAACAGATATGGGAGAAAATTCTGGGTGGGCTAGTGGATTACGGTACTTAGAGAACCAGGACAGTGTGTGTACAGGAAAAAAAATGGATTAGAAGGAATTGGCTAGGTTCAAAGATCTCTAGCTGAGACCTGAGAAAGCCAGAGGTTTGGGTCCAGGCTGAGTCCAGACCCTGAGATGCATGAGAGCTAATGTGTTAGTTCAATTCAAATTCAAGGGAAGGAGCTCAATGTCCCAGAGTGAAAGCACTCAGACAGGAGGAGGTCTCTCTTGTTCATAGGCAGGGTGGTTTTTCTGCTCCATTCAGGCCTTCCACATATTTCCCAAGGCCCAAGGCCGGTCCACATCAAGGAGAGCAATCTGTTTGTCTCTGTATAAATATTCAAATGTTAATATTTTTCCAGAGTGGTGTTTGACCAGAGCTGTAAATGCTTCACAGCCCAGTCAAATTCACACTTCAAATTAACCGTTGTACCGGGGAAGGCTCCCGGGAGAAAAAAGCTACTCAAGTTGAGATCTCGAAGCAGAGAATGTCAGGTGCAAATAGGGCAATATTGTAATCCAAACAGAGGGGACTGCAAAGTCTAGAAGCTTGAAGATATTTGGGTACAGTAAGCTTTGCAGGGGGCTATTTTTGGACTTAGGGTCTAGGTCTGGGGATGGAGAGCCAGAGATGAGGTCAGGACAGGCACTGAGGCTGCCTGAGTCTTGGGGACAGTTGGGACTTGATTCTGAGAGCTAAATGACACCATGTCGGACAGTAGATCTTCCACCAGCATACCATAGATACTCTGCAATGCAGACACCATCCACACAAGCACCACAGGCCAGGGTACCAAGCAAGCCCTGTGGTCCTCATGAAAACTCAGTGTGGTCCCCAGAGCAGTAGCTCCAGCATCACCTAGGAGATGCTGAAAACGCAGCCACTTTGGACCCCAGTGCAGGTCCACTAGATTCTTGGGACACTCTTAAGGTGGATCCTGACTTTTTTTTTTTGTGAGAACCGATGGCAATATAGTCCCCCCTCCTGCCAGCAGCAGTACTTGCTGCTCTTTTCATGGCTGCCCAAAGCGCTCAGAAAGCTTCCGGTTGCTTCTATGAAAGCTGCAAATGGAACGGATATACCAACCCTATTTCCCGTACCTTTGGTACTTTAAAGATTCCCTGGTTGGCTCTCCTAAAGCTGTTTCATTTCTTTGCTTTTCTTTCTCAGGGCAAAAATGATAATGGTTCCTGCTGCTGGGCTGGAAGGTTCTGCAGTGAGCATTGAATAAACGGAGACCCAGGGGCCATTGGTTGGACTTCAAAGGATGCGGGGGCAGGGTGGGGGTGTGTGAGTGCAGAATACACCAAGGGGTGAAGGTTACATCATGGAAGAGAGTAAGCTTATGATTGGGTTTGGTTCCAGTGTGATCCAAGGTTGGCTTCCCAGTGTTTATTACTTGCTCACTTTATTTTTAATATCCCAGGTTGGTAATTAGGGCCTCAGCTTGCTTAAGGGTAGGTGAGGGACTTCTCCAGTTGTATGTGAGGGGCATTCTCACGTCACAGCTTCAAGACAAGACAGTGGTTATGGGCACAGCTAAGCCACTCTGCAGTCAGCCAGGGTCTTTCTGACCACTGAAGCATTTCAAGGAATGGTACAGAGTGCACGCAAGGGTTCCACCCAAAATAGAACAAACCAAGTGCCCTAGGCTTAGGGCTTCATGTGGCCCAATGCCCTTTGATGGCCTGTAAGGTGAGCCTTTGATCAGAGTCAGGAGAGAAAAATGAAGCATGGGAAGATTAAGGGATTCATTTGAAGTTCTGTAATCTGACAGGTTTTGTTTGTTTTTTTATGTGTACTGGGGGCTGAACTCAAGACCTGGGAGTTAGTCAAGAGTCCTGCCATGACAGCTATGTCCTCATCCCTCTCTGCAGTTTCTATTTTGCCCCTCTCTTTTCTGTTTGCTCAGGGCAGTAGGACACAGCTGCAGAGGACCTTGGGGACCACAGGGTGGACACCAAGGGCTGGACAGCTCTCATGGTGCCCAAGGCACTGGGCAGGGGCTTTCCCCATCCACAAATGTTGATGAGGAAGAGGGTTTGAAAGGAAACACTCCATTTTCTGGCAAAATATCTGTAGACTGGCAGCATCTGGCCAAACAGGGCCTTTGGGGAACTTCATATAGATGCAGAGAAAGGACCCTTTCTGCCTCTCAGTCAAACTAAGCCTTCATACCTGGGCTAGAAACTTCCTCCCCCTCCCTTCCTCTTTCCTCCTTCCTCTCTTCCCCTCCCTTTCCTCTTCTTTCCCTTCCATCCTCTTCTTTCCTGTTCCTTCCTTCCCCGCCTCACGTCCACTCCTCATGCCCCATTTTCACTCTATAGCCCAGGTTGACCTGAAACTGACCGTCCTTCAGTCTCCTGAGTGCTGAGACCATGTGAGCGACCACATCCACCCAAGACAGAACTGACAACCAACATTTATACAAGTACTTGGTCTGCAGCTCCTCTCCAAGGAACTGTGAACTCTAACATCATGCCTTTCCCCCCTTTTCTTGTTCTAACCCAGGCCCCACTGTTAGTTAAAATATTAAAATATGGCAGACTAGTGGTCAGCAAGTCCTTGTCTACAGGCCCCTAATATAACCCTAAGCTCCCCTATCTCCTTAGGAGCCCCCAGTTTTCCTGCTAATTAGTGGGTAACAGAGGAAAGTCTGACTTAGTAGAGACCATTTGGAATGTGTTCCAGAAAGCCTGCTAGGTAGGGGCTGTGGGAAGCATCAATAAATATCTGGAATATTCCTCCTTACACCGTCCTTTTAAGTGCTTTTCTTCCTCAGCATGTTAATGCATAATAGCTACTTTTGTGTTGCTGTGACCAGAGTCATGACCACAGTGAGTCAGGTGAGCTCACAGATTGGGGGGATATCAGCTCCTCATGGAGAAGACACAGCAGAGGCAGAACCATGACCAGAACTCAGGTCATGGCAGTTGGAGGCAGAACAGGAAGCAGAGAGCAAGGCAGAAACCAGGGTGGGTATAACCCATCAAAGCCACACCTAGCTGTCCATGTCCTCTAGCGAGGGGGTTACCTCCTAAAAGCTCCACAGCCTCTCTAACAGCAACTTTCAAGACAAGAATATGTGAGGGACATTTCAGATTCAAATCATAACATGACTTCCCCTGAAAGATCCCAAAGCACCCCACCATGCACTTCATGGCCACCACTTCCTCCTCTTCTCCAGGGCTAGCCCAGACTCTTCAGATCAGTTTAGCCTGGGCTCTCTTCCCTGAGTGTGAGGTGGCTCTTTGCTGACTGACCCCCTCTCTGGAGCTCCCTGAATCTGACTGGCTCTTTCTCTGGGATAAGAATAGGGGCCCTAAGGCAAGGTGCTCTTTTTTTTGTTTGTTTGTGTATGTTTATTTATTACTTTATGTTACATCTCCATCACAGTGCCCTCTTTCCACCCCTCCTAGTCCCGCCCTCCCACCCTCTACCCCCTATCCCTTCCATCCCACTCCTCCAGAGTGGAGTGTCCCTACATAACAGTCCCCCACTCCAGTTCAGCAGTCATATGAGGGCCAAGAGCCTCCTCATACACTAGGGGCCTACAAGGAAGCACCCTCTAGGGCAAAATGTCTCATTAACAGGTAGCAAAGAAAGGGGTTGACGGCAGGTGTCTGAGGATATGGGAACTCCTTCTTTCAAAGCCTCTGGAGACCAGAAGGACTCCCATTGGGAGAAACCATCCCTGTACACCACCAGGATGGACAAGAAGCTGTTCTCTCCTATCATACTTTTCCTGTGTCCTAAAGATTTTGTCCTCACTTGGACACATTGAGAAAAAATGAGGCAGGTGAGGACATCTCCTCCGGCACCTTTGTCTCCTTGGGGAGACACTGGGGAGCATATCCTGGAGAAGAAAGCTCTGGCAAATCACTTTTAAAGTTGCTCCTGGCCTTGCATGGCATTCTAAAGATCCTAAGATAGGATACAACTGTGGCCGGTGACCACCTTGGGACTGCAGCAGCAGAGCCTGGGGCATTGGAATCCTGTGCAGGCAGGGTGTTCCTCACTCTGCCAGCTTTTCCTGCTGAACCCTTCTTGCTGGGAGGAAAACTCATGGACAGGACGGGGATCCCTGTCACTTGCTCTCGTTACAGAACAGGTTTACCACATAGTAGGTTTCCACATATGTCCCAAGGGCTGTGAGAATTATTCCATCCAGCTCCCAGGTACAAAAGTAGAAACTGAGGCCCACAATGGAGAAGGGCTGAGGTGTTGTGTTAGGGTAGTTAGTGACAGAACCAAGGCCTCTGGGTTGGGTCCTAGATGGTTACCCCTGAGGTGTCATGGTGGCTTCTTTTGACTTTTCCAGGCACACCATGGCTTAGTAACATTGTTGGAGCTGCCCGCCATCTTGTGGGCTGTGTTCAAGGCAGAGGGTTACTGGCAGGGGGCACACAATCTTCCAAGGGCTGAGTTTGGATCCCCTGGGATAGAGTGTTCTCTCCGTGTGTTTCTCCCATGAGTACATTTGTGTGTATTTAGTACCTATCAGTATCACGTTCCCCACATAGGATGTGTGTGTGTGAGGCACACATTACCAAGGGCATCCCAGGTGCTCTGAGAGGTTCTCACAAGAGGTGATGTTATTAGCTGACATCTCCTGAGCCTTATAGACCCTCTTGCAAGCTTGTTACTTGAAGAGATTTACTTAATCTGAACAATTCTGAAGAAGGGATTAAAAACCTCTATTTTACAGAAAAAAAAAGTTGAGGCCTCATAGGTCTTAAGTGGTGTTTCTGAGGTCACAAACAAGATCATTCCAAGCCAGAGTTTAGTCTCACTGTACCTTGAGTGGCTGGCTTTTCTCCTTCGGTTTGACACTGGTCACCTGAGGCAGAATGCTGGCACAGCAGTTCCTGAAGCCTGGCCAGCAATCAAGGAAGGCCTCCTGGAAGAGGATAGCTCTTGGCCAGGTCCTGATATGAACGATGTGCTGAAGAAAGAAAAGAAGGTGTCTAGATTTGGGTGCTCTGATATAACACCCTTGTCACCTTACCAGCACTTGCATGGTTTGTTTTAATTCTATGCACAAAGCAGTGTGGGCTGTAGAGTGTGTATCCTCACTTTAAAAACAGGGAAACCAAGACATGGCTTCCTTGGGTTTACTGTCACGTGGCAAGGCACATATCACCCCACTGTGTCCCCGTTGTCACTATGTCCTCCTCAGTGGCACATTTCACTCCTCTAACCACACAGGCAGCGTCTGCAGCTTCAGACAAGGGGCCTATATCTTTGAACCCACTTCCTATGGCACAAAAATATTAACTCAGGTGGTCTCTGGAGGAATCCATCACTGGCCTATACAAGTAGCCTCTGTATAGATAGTGGGGCTTCCCCTCTTCTTCACTTCGGCCCTCTCAACACCCAGAATCCAGCTTCTTCAGGAATAGCCTCTTGGAAGTACAAGCCCCTGAGGCTAGCACCATGCCCCACCTCAGCCCTACCACCCTCAGTATCTAAGACCTGGGTTTACTCACCGTAGGCTCCTGGGAATTAAAAACTCTTAACTGTGTTTCTTTAAACTGATCATCAATTTCCTCCTTTATGAAAATTAACACTGGATAGAAAGTGTCCTGAAAAATAGATCAAGGCAAGGCAAATGGCTTTTTGAGATCCATGTCAGGCACATATAGGTTTGGGATGAACTTCATTTCATTCCACCTCCAAACCTAGGTCTGGGTTGGTGGGGGATAGCAGGAGCCTAGTAGTAGGCAGGCTTCCTCCTTCTCTGACTAGTGATGTCCCCTGTGGCTGCTGGGACCTCAGATGGCCCCTGCCCACCATGTACCCTCCCCCACTTTCCTTGCCTCCAGGTATTGCCACTTAATTTTGTTTAGAAATTTGAAAAGTAAGTAGGAGTGTGGGCTGATTATAGAGTTGATTTAAAGGTTTGATTTAGGTTTCTCTCTGTTCTTATATCAAAGATAACGTGGAAGTGAAACTGCCATGCTCAGGTAATGAGATTTTATATTAAAAAGAATAAATTAAGCTCATAAAACTGTAGGTGGAAGGGCAAGGGGGGGGCATTCCCTTCATGGAGGGAGCCTATACATTTATGTAACAAGTACCTATCATGATTAGTAAGGAGTCCAGGTTTGCTCCTGGACTTTGAAGTCAAAAGTAGCCTTTGTCCAGTTACCTTTTGGAATTTGTCCCTGTAGTGTCTCAGATATGAGATTCCAGGATTTCAGAAGGCAGAAAGAGCTGTGCAACCTCTCCCTGTACCGCTTAGCTGTGCGACTGTGGGTGAGTGACATAACCATTCTGATTGCCCTTTGCCTCATCTCTCAAATGCAGGAAGTGCCATTGCCACAGTTACTATTCCCATATTTATTGCCACTCCCGTGGTTCCTTGATGTGTGCCTATGAAGAGTACGCAGTGGGCACTCCAGAATGTTAACTACAGTGACAATTTGCGTAGTAGTGTTCTTAGTAGGCAAATGGGGATTGTTGCTACTCGTCCAGCAGAGCCTTGCAGTGAGGGAAGAAAGAAAACCCTCGCTTTTCTGTCAATCACTGTCCACTCCTGACAGGCCTGGGAAGCGCTTGCCCATAACCATCAAGAGGGCCTACATTCCACCTGGGACACTAGGCATGGACCGAGGCTGTGAAGACAGCCATCCCGGCCTCTCCTCTACCTCCTCTCCACCCACTCCTCCCTTCCCTGTGAGCAATAACAGGGAATACAAAAGAACGGGAATCCAATAAAGACCCCCAAAACCGAGCCGTCTGTGGTCATTTTAAAAACAGATCCTGTTTGAAAAGCTGGGTGACATTTTCCTTTAACGCCTGATTTTTTTTTAATGCCGGTTGCATTTTTAAGCACCCGGCCGGCTTGTAGCTCGCCGATGCAGTACAGTAGCTGCGCCGACTGTACCATTTGATCATTAATTTATCACAGTTCTAGCAGTTTGTCTGACAGGTGATAGTGCTGTCTTCTAATGAACCTCAGCCCGGGTGGGGGCTCCGTCCGCAGCCTGGGCCGCCGGCCTGCAGGCTAAGGGCCATGCTCCCTCTGGCTGCGGGCCTGTTTCATTCCCGAACCTTGAAGGCCCAGAAATCAGCTGCTCAAAGAGGGTCCTGCCACAGCAAACGAGGCTTGAAGTCCCTCAGATGGGCTCATGACAAGTGGGCATCGTGAGTGGGTCTCCAGCCTGGGTAGGGCCGGGTCAGTTGCAGTCGGGGAAAGGTTGAATGAGCCCCAGCTCCAAACGTGGAGGCCTCCATGACGGAGTGGATTTCTCACCGAAACAGTCTGCAAGGTGGGGAGACTAAGGCTGAGACCTCCCGTGGGGCGTGGCCATGGAGATGCTGTCCCACACAGGTGGGGAAGGAAGGCATGGGAGTCATGGCAAGGATTACCACATGCCACTTTCATGGCTTGGGCAAGTTCAAGTGGGCAAAGAAGTATGATTCTACCATGATTCTAGCATGTCCCCCCAAATATCTGTCTGCAGTCTTGGCCCCCACCCTCTATGACTTGTGCTGGTAAGAGATTTCTAACTGCCCTGCATGTCTTAGTCCCCTAGCAAAACACCTTCCTGCACACTCTGTCCCTCCTCTCACACAGTCAGCAGCATCACCCAGATACCTGCCCTCCTATGCTGCCTCTCTGGGCTCTGAGTCTTAGTGGCCCTTGTGCTCCAAAGTCATTTCCTTGGTTCCTAAAGCCCCATTTAATTCTTGGAGTCAGTCATCCAGGACCAACAGTGGCCATAGACATCCTGATTCTGGGCAGGAACTGGGGCACGGGACCCCCTTTCCTTCTTTTGAGGCATCTCCTGGGATACGTGTCACTCAAAGAGAGACTACCCCCAAGGAATTTTGAAGTTTGTGCTGACCAGGTTGTTCAAGGGTCACAGGCTAGCTCAAGGGGTCCCACGACCCATCAGGGTGCTGCCTACTCTTTGATTTTGTGTGTCGGTTGTCTAGGAAGATGGACCCCTGAGCTCCTGTTCCTGTCAGACGACCCACTCCCTTCACCACTCCCAGCAGTGGGGAGAATTGGAGCTGCACTCAGATCCCAACCAGCTGGAAGCCTCTGCTCACAGCCTCTTCTGCCTTGCTTTGGAGAATTGCCTGGGGAGCTCTGGAAATATATCATGGCCTAGGGCTCAACCCCAGACCAGCGCTGTCCAAATCTTTAGGGACAGGGCTAGAGTGTGATACCTTTTTAAAGGTCCTCTGGGTGGCTTGAATGTATAGCCTGGGGTGCAAGCCTCTGACCTCCAAGGCCTGGCTTCTGTCCAGCTCTTTTTTCTCATCCCTCATGTTTGTCTTCTTCATTTCTAGTAATTTTCCATCCTTCCTTCAATCTTCCCCAAGGTGGCAAGCCATCCTCCTATCTCTGTCTCCAAGGCATTTGCACTAGTTATCTATCCCCTTTGCACAAAATACTATCTTTCCTCAAATGTCCTTCAGGATCCTTTACTCTTGCCATTAAGCCCCAACTCTAGCAAAGATGTTTCTGTGACCCTCCAGGGTAGCATGGCCCCATCCACACCATTTAACATCTCATCCTTTCCTAACCCTTTCACCTGCTATTCTTACACAGTGTATGTTTTCTGCTGTTGGAATACACTCCATGTGGGTAGACACTGGTGCCTTAGTTCATTTGTATGCCCACCTGTCTCTGAATGACTTGCATCTTGTTCAGTAAACAGCTATTGAGTGACTCCATGCAAAGACTAATATTTATGGAACATTTTGCAGAGGTTTTGCACCTCTGTTGATTATTTTCAGAGTTTATTCTGGGAAAAGGCATGTCTCTTTTGAACGACTCATATGAGTAGATTTTCCTCAAACAGGTAATTGCCCGATTGTGTAACTCTGGAGTGACAAATTTAGCCTTGTGCTTCCTGGGATCCAAAGCAAAAAAAAGGGTAAGATTAGCCACAGCAGCTATGTTGGTCTGTGTGGCCGCTGTATCTGCTTCTTCCTCCTCCTTTCCTGTGGTCTTTGATTTTCCATGTCTATTTCCATAGCATCTGATTACAAGCTGACTCAAATCCTTTTTGGAATCAGGCAGAATATAAATAGCCAGGAACACAAACAACTGATTGGGCTGTGTAATGCCTATTTTACAGACGTGCAGCACAAGTCCTCAGCAGGTGGGGTGGCTTGTCTGAGGTCACACAGTCTGGGCAAAGACCCAGGTCCCTTGAATTCCAGGCCACTTCATCCTGCTCTGAATTACAGTGGATGAGCCAAACCCTGTGTTTTTCTTTGCTTCTGACATAATGTTTGGGATTTGACATTATTAATACTTCACTAAAGAAACAAAAAACCCAGAGAGATGAAGCACCAGCCCTGGGTGGTTCAGCAGGTTAGGAACCCAGGCTTAGTGTGATGCTTTCAGGATTTAAGTCTCCTAAACAGGGCTGAGAATCACTGAGTATTGACTAGAAAGCATTTTTACCTTATTGCTGGACCTGTGTACTTTGGAATGATGCTAAGGCGAAGGTTCTCAACCTGTGGGTCGCGACCCCCAATGTCCAACTATTTCAAAGGGTCACCTAAGACCATCGGAAAACATAGATATTTCCATTATGAATAATAACAGTAGCAAAATTATAGTTCTGAAGTAGTAATGAAAATAATTTTATGGTTGAGGGTCACCACTACATGAGGAACTGCATGAAAGGGTTGCATCAGTAACAAGGTCGAGAACCACTCACTGCCCTAAGGGATGAGACACTGGCTGCTGCATCTGCCTTAGCTGGAAGAAAACACGCAGAGACTGAGAAAAATCACTCATTGCCAGCATCCCTAATTGTTTCCTACAGAAGCTGGATAGGTAGAAGCAGAGGAGAGGGAGCCACATCAATCTCAGCCCACTCAAAGCACATCCGTTCTGACCAACGCATGTCCCAGCATACAGATCTTTTTACTGAGAGGAATGCGAGCTGAGGAGAGCCTCCAGCTCTTCCGGTGCTGGGGAGTCAGAGGATCGACCTGATGAGGAGACTTAGAATCGGGATGCGATTGTCAATAATGCAGAAGTAACACCGCTGATGTATTGAACGTGGCTGTGTCTAAGCCTTGTTCTCCACACACCAGTCAGCTCCATGTTCCCAGTCAGTCTTCTCACTTCCCTCATCCAACATTCAACTAACACCCACAGAGCTTTGCATAGCATGCAGAAGTTACATGGCAGTAAAAATGGCCTACTGAGTGCCAGGGGGTGTTCTAGAATGTCCCATATGCAACTCATTCCTCTCAAAGACCTGTCATCAGCATTGTTTACAGGGGACCATGCTGAGGAGCAAAGAAGTAAAGAAACCTCCATAAGTCACACAACTCAGACCACATCCAGGGTATCAGAGCATCTCTGAGATGCCATCCTCCTCATCTCAGACCACATCTAGAGTATCAGAGCTCCTTAAGATGCATTTCAACTTGCAGTGGAGAACATTCATAATGCATTGTAATTAGCACCTAGCTCAGAGATCTGCTGCAAAGCTCTGGAAAGCTCTGGAAGGCTGGTTTTGCTTGCAAGGCTGAATCAGCTCCACTGGCTTAGGTGTGAGCTCTTCTCTGAACAGACTTTTCTGGCTATTTCTAAGGTCAGCAAAAAGACAACTTCAGCCCTTCCTTCTTCCTTCCTTCCTTCCTTCCTTCCTTCCTTCCTTCCTTCCTTCCTTCCTTCCT
>CAJQZJ010032284.1:4030674-4085931 GCA_907164525.1 Lophiomys imhausi
ACACACACACACACACACACACACACACACACACACACACACACACACACACACTTGCCTAAAGTTGCACACACATTTGGGGCAGAGCTAGGGTGCAAATGCAGGATTCTCAAACTCCAGATAATTGAGCTTTGTGTTGACCCAGGAGGCAGAACTTGGGGGCAGAGGGGTAGAGGGCCTAGTGCCTGAACAGTCCCTCAGCTCAACACCACTCATCAAAGGAGGACAGTGCTGGAGGGTCTGCCTGGATGGAGGCTCCATCCCATCTCTGCTGCAGCCCAATGGTGCTGAGAGAGTCACAGGTCACCCCATAAGAACCGGCTGTCCCCAGGTCTGTGAGGGGATAAGGTTATTTGTGCTTAGGATTTGAGAAGGTCTGGGGTGGGCCTTCAGTTTCCCCCCACCTTCAGAGGACCTCTGAGAAGCCTCCAACTGGCCCCTAGGATCAAGCTCGGCCCTTCTCAGCTCTTCTTTGGCAAAGCTGCCACCGTGAGACACATTTCATCTCTGCCACTTCAGAGGTAGCTAATCGGCCCTGACAGAAGCCCGAGGGCAGCATGGCTGTGCTGAGCCATTGGGAAGAGCAGGGTGTGTGTCAAGAGGAAGGAAGCAGGCTCTCCAGAACTCTCGGGGGGACCATGGCTGGGTGGTTCTGCTGGATTCAACCACCTTACACTGGACCCTGTTTCCCTGGTGTCAAAGACCAGTGGCTGTCAGTAGTCATTGAAGATCTGTGAGGGCAGAAGGGACAGCTGAGGGACGTGGCTCCCTAAACACATGGAATATGTGGAGTTGAGCACGGCTTTGCATGGTTGACTTGCTTCAGCCTTTCATGCAGGACCACAAGGGCCAAGGATGGGAGAGACGTGGACCGAAGGCCCAGCAGCAGGTCCTGCTCCTCAGGGCAGGAAGAACTGTGTCTGCCTCTGTTTGTTAAGGAGATTTTGAGGAGTGATGGGCTTCCATCCTCCATGGGCACGGGCAGAATCGGGACCCCGGGCATTTGGCCTGGGAGAGTCATGCTCCGGAGGTTCCTTCTGGTCAGAAGGCCACAAGTGATTCCTTCACATCCTCCCTGGGCCTGGGCACTGCATCCACTCTGGGCCCTTTTGAAGGTGGCTATAAGTGGTTCCTGTTGGCCAGTGGGCCTGTCTGGGTGGGTAAGAAAGTGGCTTTGATGACAAATGGGATGTCAGCTCTTCTGCCTTGCTGTGTTTAGAAGGGGGGTCAGCCTCGAGCTGGCTGTTGGTGGTCACAGAGGGGGTAATCATGAGCATGTCTACACCTCACTGACCCTGATGCAGAGACACTAGGGACACCAACATCACCGTGTGGAGACAAAGACCAGCCCTGGTTTTGTGACAGAATGGTTCATCCTATTGCCGGGCAGAGACTCTAAAAATGGGCCTGTGTCCCCTCCTACCTCCTGGAACAGAGAGGACCTTCAAGGTAGGGCTGCCAGATGACTGAGTCGTGCCGTATATGGTATCTACACACTTACCACTCAGGTATACATTTGGATACTCATCCACACGTGCCTCTACACTCACACACCCACATCTATACACAGGTACACACACACCTGCACACAGTGCACACATGCACACCCGTACACCTGAGTCAATATGCAATGTACACATTCACATTCACACATATATCCATGCATAGTGCAAACATGCACACTTATCCTTAATACATCATACACACCTCACACTTGCACATCTCAAGTACATACAAGTGTATGTAAGTACGCTCATACATGTGCTTATATACTCATACCATACATGTGCAAATAATCTCACACTCACACCTGCACATGCATGCCTCATCCACATGTGCATATGCTCATATGCACACACACATACACACGCACGCACACACATTCATATGAGCTCATAAGCATACAGTGATACACACACTTACCTCACGCCTGCATACTCACATGTGTGGCTATACTCATACATACATGGTCACATACACATATATGCATATACTCGTGAACTCACACATATCACACATTATACCCATACACTCACATCCATACACTTAACTCACAGTACTCACATAACTGCAATCACATACACACACGGTCTCAGATGTACACACTCTCATGCACCCTTGTGTACGTGCACACTCATATGCCCATGTTCACACACACATACTCATACATATCACACGTATGTCACATTCCCTGTGTACCCCGTAAACACATTCTGTTGATATCAGTTGCTATGAGAAGGGAAAGAGGAGTTTAAAGCACTCTGCACAAAGCCCTGAGCATCTCAAATGCTTAATTATGATTTATTTATTCTTAGTCTTAAGTGTTTTGGACACCACAATAAAGACCCTACTGTGGGGAATACAGGCAGTCAGGAGACATGTGGGACTTTGTTCATCCCTTAAGCCTGCTGGGTGCATTCCTCTGTGCTGCTTCTAAAAACTTGTTTTTAAATTTAACTTTTTTGGCGGATTCAATCATCAGATTAATTGAAGTTTATCACTAGATTTCAAGTTGAATTGTTAATAATAAAAGAGAAGCCTGTTTTTGATAAAGCTGATTTTCAACAAATTAGGATATACTTTACCACATGCTCAAAAAAAAAAAATACATGCTAAAATGAACTAGAGGCTGTCCAAGCCACCCCAGTGTGAGACATGGAGACAACTGGCACGCAGTTTTTACACTCATCCTGGGGGTGGTATACAGCAAAATATAGCCAGCTGTTACAGCACTATAGAGGTATGATAGCGTTCATGGCCTCTGTGCTGGCACAGAACCCTGGGGTCTCTGATCTATGTGTGGCAGGATCCACTTAGTTGCCAGGTTGTAGGGGTGGGGCCTTGAGAAGATAGAGAGGGTCCTGGGGCTTGCTGCTAAACAGTGAGGAAATAAATCTTTTTATTTATTTTATATTATTTATCAGGTGTGTAGTGGAGGGGGGCATGTGTGCCACTATATGCATATGGAGGTCAGAGGACAACCCAACCTTGAGAAGTCAGTTTTCACCTACCCAGGGTTCCAGCAATGGAACTTGGATAAGCGTTCAACTTTTCAACAAGCAGGCAAGCTGAATTAGCACCTTTGGGTCTGTTTTCATTCAGGTGGCTTTTCTGATCTTCAGTCTTACTGCCTTTGCCTTTTAATTGCTCTTTGAGCCATTCACATTTAATGAAAAGTATTTATATGGTTGGATTAAAGTATCCCACTTCATTTTGTTATTATTTTTCTTTGTCTTCTTAGGTTTTATTTCTCTGTTCTTCCTTCTGACTTATTTTGTATTATTTGACTAGATATTTTTTTTTAGAATTCAGTTTTATATTTTTATAAGCTGTATATATTTATGAACTGAATTTTTAGAGGGTGCCTGAGAATTTCAGCATAGTTTCCACTAGGGCGTGAATGTTTCTGTCCCCTAGATTCATGTGTTGTCTTTCTAATCTCCAAAGTGATAACATAGGAGATGGGAAGGTGTTACATCCAGGGGGGCAGAACTTCTTGATGATTAGTGCCCTGTGAAAGACCCTGGAGAGGCAGTTGGTTGTTCCATCAGGCATGGAGTCTGCCAGTTCCTTGACCTTGGCTTCCTTGTCTCAAGATCTGTAAGATCCATTGGTTGTTTATGAAAGCTACTAGCTTCATTTTGGTTCCTCCAAAACACTATGGCAACCATTGATTCTGTAAAGTACACCAAGTTAATGCAATGCTACTTGTAAAATCCCCATAACCTTATAGATCCATGCACCACCCCAGGACCTCTTCCCATTCCTGTGCTGCCATTGGCATGTGTATTCCACACTATGACTCCTCACTGCAATGCTACATTATCTTGTCTTAAATAACTCTACAGATGTTTAAAAAGAAACACTTTTTTTTTCTCTGTAGCACATATATCTCATGAGGACACAGTCCCTTAACTTTCTTTTATCTGAAAATATTTGTGTTTAACTAGTGTTATCAAGAGATATTTTAGTGCATGTGTAATTCTAGGTTGGGGGTCTGCAGGATGACCCACTAGGCAAATGTACTTACTATCAAGTCCAAAGGCCTGAGTTTGATTCCCAGGACCCACAAAGTAGAGGGAGAGCAAACCTTGACCTCCTCACACCCACCATGTCACGTACATGTGTGTAAATGTTCACATTCACACACACATAAATCAATGCAATAATTACAAAAATCCTAGATTAGATTTTTCTATTTATTCCAGTATGGGAAATATTATTCACTATCTTCTTTTATTATTTTTTACCAGAAGTTAATAAAATATTAAATTATTTCCCCATATCTAATAGCACTTCCCCTCTAGCTTCTTTCATGGTTTTCTTATTATTTTTTGGTTTTCAAGAGTTTAATTAGGATATGTTTTGGTGAAGTTTTCTTTAAATATATCATTAGTGGGATTCACTGAGCCTCTTAAATCTATTTATGTGTTTTTTCATCAAATATAAATTTCAGACATTATTTCCTTAAACTCGTTTCCTGCTTTGTTATATCTCTCTATCTTCTGCCTCCAGTTTCATGCATCAAAGACCTTTTAATACTGAACCAAGCATGCTGGAGCCTTTCTATTTTTTGTTCACAATCTTTGTTCTTCAGAGAGAAACTTCTGTTATCAGGCCAAATAAATTAATTTTTTTTCAGATATTGCTTTTTTTTTTAGTTCTAGAATCTTATTTATGATATGCAATCTTATTTTTCCATTAAGATTTCATTCATTATGAACATATTTCCCTCTTGGTCCATGAGTATATTTACCATAGCAACTTTACAGTTTTATTTATTAATTCTGTCAGCTGAGGAACCTCAGTATCTGTCTCCATTGATTGTGTTTCTTCTCATGCATGGATAATGGAGCCAGCCATGGTGATCACACACCTGTAGTCCTAGCCATCAAGGAACAGAAGGGAGATGACCCCATGTTCCAGGCTGGCTTGGGCTCCATAACAAGAAGTTGTTTCAAAAATAAATGGATAAATGAACTAGAAGAATGGGCCATACTGTTTTTGTTTTCTCTCTTATGTTGTGAGATTGTAGATTGTCCTGGGAACACTGTGCATGCTACACGGTGAAAATTCTGGATTGTGTTCCGTTCTTCTGAGGAGTGTTGAGTTTTCACTTGCTTTGTTTAGCAAGCAAGTATCCTTGTCAGACTTGGAATATGCATTCTAGCATCTGAGCTGAGCCTCTGTTTATGCCCTTCTATTGTGAAGCTGAGACGCAGGCAAGGATGGGATTGTGGAGCAGGGGCTCCCAGCTCAGCTGCTACCTTTACAAGGCCCACTTCATGCTTGCTGATGACTGTAATTCCTGACACTGTTTTCTTTTTTGTATCCAGACACTGTTTTCTACTAGTGTTTGGCCATATTTGGTGGGCTGCCAGCTGCTGGCTAGTGAAAGCCACAGCTATATCAACTAAGAAAACTGTTCCCTTCTCTTAAGGGCCAACTTGCCAAGATCTGCCTGGCTGTTCATTTTCTAGTCCCTTATGATCAAAGTGGTGTGGCTTTCTGTTTGCTTGTATGTTTTTTTTTTCAAAAGATTAGAATTATCATCTTCAGGATGGTCAGGCCTGCTAAGACCTCACTTGGCTTTGCTGAAAAGGAGTTATCTCTTCAGTGATTACTTTCATAAACTAAATTATGAATTTAAGCTTATTTTTTTGCGGTAATGGAGATAGCATTGAGGTCCCCAGCCATGCTAGGTAAGTGTTCTGCTATATATCCTTAGCCCACTTTAACTCTTATTTTGAGACAAAGTATTTCTAAGTGGCACAACCTGGCCTTGAACTCATTCAGTAGCCCAGGCTGTCCTTGCATGTGTGGTTTTATTGTGCATCAAGATGCGAGAGGCAATTTTGTACTCTGGAATACTCAGCATCCTAGCCTGAACCTTTAACATTTGGAGACTGACTTACCCACATTAGTGCCAACCCAGGGATCAATAGTGGGCTTCAGCCTTTCACAGACACCTTTGCCATCTGCAGAGGCATGATCTAGTCTCCAAATGTCCTCCTGTTTCTAGTGGCATTTTGGCCTCATGGTAGTCCTAGGAGTCTGTGATGGAGGTGGGGAGCAGAGAGGCTAGCCATGTGACAGATAGGGACACTGAGGGTAGTTGTAGACTAAAACCCAGAAAGCCTGGCTGACACCCGTGATCCTTCTGCTAGGTGTTGCTGGGCAGACTCAAAAAGTGTTACAGTGGTGAAACCTGGGGGAATACCCAGCCTCCTCCAAAGACTGTACTCTAGGCCCTGCTCTGAGCTCTGTTTCCCTTATCACTGGTAGCCTGGGATAGTGTAGAATGCTTCTCCTGTCTGTGTGCTCCCACTTCCCCTGTTGAAGGATGGCTCAGGCTGGGTGGTGTATGTTCCTGGTAGCATTTTAAAACTTGCTATGATTTGAATGTGCTCCCCAACAGCTCTAGTAGTAGAAACGTGCCCCTCAAATTCATATGATAGTAGTGTTTGAAGTTGTGGCCTTAAGGACATAATCAGGACTTGATGAAGTAGCAGGGTGGGGGGCGGGGCGTGATGACATTAGTGGCTCCTTAACAAGAGGAGAGATAGAGCTCTGTCTCAACACAGAAAGCCTGTGCCGTGCGAACTTAGTATTATGGGCACGTACTGAGCATGCCCTTTACAGTGGCTCATTATAGCTTGCAATGGATTGAAGCATTTCCTGGGAAGTAAGAGTTTCAGTGTTAAAATCAAATCACCCCACGGACCCATCGAGGAGCTAAGCATGTGACCCACAGTAACACCTTCACTCTGCAATGGTGTAAGTTCTCATCATAGTCACTGTGGACTGATGTTATTCTGAGATCCCACAGGTACTACGTGGAGGTGTCACTGCTAGTCCTGGGGTTGCTCTTTGGTGATGGAGTTGGTGAGAATCCCTGCCATCACTCTGTGAAGCTGTCTGTCCAAGCTCCCAGTGACCTGGGCAATCTGCTCACCGTCTCTCATTCTCTCCCTCTGTAAACTAAGGACTGCAGGATGCCGAGCGCACAGACTGAGTTAAGGTATGAGACGACCTTAGCACAGGGCTTGTCACACTGGACATAGCTGTGGGTGTCCTCATTTTATGGTGAGAGATAGAATATTTGGGGGATTACGGAGAATCCTGGGCTAGGCTCAGGAGAGGGAAAGAAAGGGGAGAGACTGGGACATTGCTCTCTATCTGAGCACAGAAGTCTGGAGGGTGAGGAGCAGAGGGCCAGAGCTGGGAGCAGAGATGGCTTTAACTTTCCATATGCTGTTGGCAAGTCCAGGACTAAGTGAGCCAATAGCCTGTATATAAGATCCATGAGAGTGTTGGGGCAATCTATAATTAAGAAAAGAAGTATTTGAATACATTATTTTTAAAAATAAGAGTGAATGCAAAATATCAATGATTAACATGGACTGATGATTTTTTGTTTGTTTGTTTATTACTTCAAGTTACATCTCCATCACAGTCCCCTCTCTCCACCCCTCCCAGTCCTGCCCTCCCACTGTCTCCCCCACTTCCACCTATCCTACTCCTCCGGAGTGGGTTGCCCCTACATATCAGCCCCTTCTCATTTCAACAGTCATATGAGTGTTAAGAGCTTCCTCTTGCACTAGGGGTCTAAATGGCAACTCTATTAGGGCAAAGTGTCCCACTAACAGGCAATAAAGTCTATCTATGTTTCTGTTCCTTTTGGTGTGTTGGTTATAAGAGAGTTACCCTGTATGACATGGCTAACATCCAATTATAAGTGAATAGATGCCATGTGCATCTTTCTGAGTCTGGGTTAACTCACTCAGGATGAGCTTCTCTAGTTCCATCCATTTGGCTGCAAATTGCTTGATTTCCTTGTTTCTGATGACTGAGTAGTATTCCACTGTGTAACTGTACCACAGTTTTTTGTTTTTGTTTTTGTTGTTGTTTTATCCATTCTTTAGTTGAGGAACATCTGGATTGTTACCATTTTCTAGCTATTACAAATAAAGCTGCTATGAATATAGTTGAGGAGATGTCCTTGTGGATTGGTGAGGAATAGTTTGGATGTATATCCAGTAGTATGGCTGGGTCTTGAGGTAGAGCAATTCCAAGTTTTCTAAGATATCGCCAGATTGATTTCCATAGTGGTTGTACAAGTTTTCACTCCCACCAGCAATGGAGGAGTGTTTCCCTTTCTCCACGGCCTCACCAGCATTTGTTGTCCTTTGAGTTTTTGATCTTAGCCATTCTGACAGGTGTGGGATGGAATCTCAGGGGGACTGATGATTTTAAAGACAAGCTGGGAGTTTACTGTACTGAGACTCAACCTTGCTTTCTTCTCCTAATCCTGGTCTTGTTGGATTCCCTTTCATTTAAAAGTTTAATAATATTTTTATGGATTCTTTTCTTTAAAATATTTATTATTTATTATTATTATTATCATTATTATTATTCATTTGTGTGTGTTGTGCAAGGGTGTCCATGTGGCACTATGTATGCGTGGAGGCTAAAGGACCTAATTTGTGGTCTCAGTTATCTTCTTCCCCTTCGAGGTAGGGCCTGGGGATCAGACTCAAGCCATCAAGCTTCAGAGCAAACACCTTCAAGCTGCTCAACTGCCTGTCCTGCCTCTGCCATTGAGTCCCATGTTGATCGTGACATTCTTCACAGTGGCCAAGTTAGACACTCAGCCTAGATGCCATGAATTCATGATAAGAAAACATCTTCACAGACACACAGTGGGGGCATCATTCAGTGGTGAAGATGGTTTGACCATGACATGTTCACACATGTACAGAGCACATGAAACCTCTCACTTCCCAAAATGAACACATGCTTATAAAAATAAGACATGTGTAAAGTAAAAATGAAAAAAAAAAATCCAGTGCATTTAAATCCTAAAAGGGTGTGAAAGGGGATAAGAGAGGCCAGTGGGAATGAATATGACCACAACACATTGTTTGCATGTATGAAACTGTAAAAAAAAATGACATTGAAAATGTCAAAATGTTGATGTTAGTATTTTGGCAACTCTTGATTTTTGCATCTGAAATGAATCACACAGTCACCCTGAGCCTGGCCCAGACTGCACCTACTTTATGCTTGGGCCCTGAAAAATGGTTACAGCACCATCTTCTTCTCTTGTGCGACAAATCATATGGTTATCCCTCTGTCCCCAAGGCCAAGTCCTCAGCTGGAGATATGCAGGAGACATTGAACCCCATGGAGGCAGAGTATACCTTTCTTCTCAGACCTTCAGAGCCTTAGGTCTCTTTTTCACCCCTCGGAGGCCTGGCACAAGGGGTGCTGGGGGAAAGGGGGCCTCAGATCTGGCACTTCTATTTTAGGGCAGACGACGGTTTCCTTTGCCAGCCCAAATGAAACCTTTCCTCTCCCAAGTTCCTCAGTCTCTCATTAGCGGTTGTGTTTGTGGATAATGGCTATAAGGAGGGGCAATAAAAGAAATCCAGAATGTGCTGCCCAGAGTGTGCTTAACCCTTCCACAGGGGTACATGCCAGTGCTGGCTGAGGTCTTAATGACACAGCAGACCCAAGGGCTGGGCTGGGCATTTGCTGTGCAGCTGGGTTATTGAATCCCCATTAGTTAAAAATGCCCAGCCACAGGCCAGGAGCCCAAGAAAATAAGTGGTGACAGGTGAGAGAAAAATAGCCTCCCGGAGGCTCTGTGGCCACTTCAAAGGCCGTGGCCCTGCTAGGTAATTGAGGCCTAATGGATGCCACGACCGGGAAATGGCTTGGCTACCAACTTCCCCTGCACACAGGAAAGCAACGGACAGGGCCTGGAGAGGCCACAGGTTGGCAAAGCCCTGAGTGGCCCCTGTAATTAGGCAGGATGGAGCCAACACCTCTTCGGCCAGGGTTTGAGTGGATTCCATTCTGGGAGTGGAGGCAAGAAGATGCCTTGGGACAGAGGAAGGTTACAGGAAGAGCGGGTGCTTTAGCCACACTTGTTTTAAAGTATGGCATACATTGAGGAGGCCATTGTGTGGGCGTGCACTCATGGAAGCTCGTTAGTGTTGGCGTGAATGTTTACAGGCATCAGTGTGTGCTTGTGTATGTGTGTGTGCTGCGTGAAAGTCGCTCTCTGTTTGCCTTTGCCTCTTTGCATCTTTGGAATCTCACCTCACGAAGTTACCACAGCAGTCTGTCTCTATTTGAGCTCTTCAAATGGCCTTGTCCAGCAGGACAGGCTCCCTGGATATCCAGAATCCCAACCCGGGGAGCCAGTCTGGTCTAGCTTTGTTGGTAGCAGCCTCAGTAAGAGAGTCAAGAAAGGAGCCCTCTAGCCTGCCATGGTGATGGGACCCCAGTGCCAGGCTCCTGCAGAGAGGCCAGGATACCCAGGTCCAGAGACTCAGCTCCCCCTGCGTGTGGCCTCAGACGACCACACTGCCACAGACACTCACTTTGATTATCACATTTCTCACTCAATCAACTACACTTTAACCTGAACTTACTGTTGAAAAGAAACATTTGATTGCTACAAGAAAGGGAAAGTTCAATGTCACTCGGCATAAAGAGCAGACAATGCTGGTAGGGACCCAAAGTCTGGAGAAGGAGATCTTCCATCTTGTTGGCAGTGACAACTGCCTGAGGTTGTAAGTTTGAGGGAAGTTTAACTCTACAGTGTGAAGACAGCTCAGTGGAAGGTAAGGGACTGTGGTGACACCCTGCTGCCAAGAGCCATCTTCCTGATGTCACCCCAACAAGGAAAGCATAAAGGCTGTCTGAGTAGTGGACCAATGTCACTTGCTGGTGCCAGCTTAGGTAACTGCCAAGCCCACAGGTGGCACTGGTGAGCAGTTTTGTGGCTTGGTTTTAAATCAGGCCACATAGGTCTGTTGGACAGATCTCGTGGTGGTCCCCCAGACTTGTCTTCCTCCTCAAATGGACTCAAGGCAGAAGTCAGGGAGAAGGTTGATACACGTGGGTGGAAGGTTGTTTGTGAAAGCACTCAGGAACCCTCAGCTGGCGCTCTGCTCCTTGGCTGAAGCAGAGTTTCCAGTGCAAATAGCTGAAGGTCCTAAGCTTGATCAAGGTCTCAGTAGTGCGGAGCTGATCCAGGGGCCACTGACACTGTCTTTTACCTTGAGCCAACAAAGGCTGTGAAGGGACAGAAACAAATACTGGCATCTTTTATCAGACACTCACTGGCACAAGGAGGCCCCATCTACATGTGTTTCTTATTACAGTTGTCATTCAGTCAACTCAATTTTAACTTCAACTTACCGTTAAAACAAAACAGAACAGAACAAAACAAACAAAACATTTGATTGCTACGAGAAAGGGGAAATGTCATTCGTGAGAAAGGCCTAGGGCCTCTGGGAGGAGCTCAGCATCCTTCAGGGGCAGATGAGGCCACTTGCTATGTAGTCCCAAAGTATATACCCTCTTTCAAAAACCAGGGGCTCTTCTAAGCATTTACACAAACCTTAATCTTCGTATCATTGAGTACCATGATAGCTAAGTACTAGAGTAAGGATTTACAGTGCTTAAGTACTCAGTAGCCCTATTTTATACATCAGATTGAATTAATTGTCCAAGTTCATTAATAAGCAGTAGAGTATGGAATGTCACCCCAGCCAGACTCCAAGCTGACCGCTCACCACCCCCATGTCTCTTTTAGATCATGGTCTCGAGTTTCCCGTTCTAGCCTCAAACTTGCTATGTAACCGAAGATGATTTTGAACTTCTGACTCCTGCTCCTACCTCTGAATGGTTGCAATGGCATTTCTGGGGCTGTCTCATGAAACTACTAAGTTCTGGGCATGCACTACCATGTCCAGCTGTAGGTGGGATCAGTCCCAGGGCATGATGCATGCGAGACAAGTGCCCCACCATCCTTGCTTCATGCCCAGTCCAACTTCAGAGCCATTGATGCCTGGGCAAGAGTGGCCTCTCTTCAGGTATATGGGGTCATGGTGTGTGTGATGCAAGAGTGAGTGTAAGCATTTGTGTGTGTGCAAACATGTGTGTCAGGCTGAGTGTCTGCAGTGCACACCACCACCAGACGGCTTAGACCAAGAGGGGTTTACTTACAAAACCAAACCCTGCTCGTTTGAATTTGCTCACATGGCCACCACCTCTAATTCCATTGACAAACGCTGCGTTCTCAGAGTTGCTGTTGGCAGAGGTGGCCAGAATTGCCCCATTCCACATTCCTCCAAGTCACCAAGTGGATCGGGCTAAGCACTGTCATAATTCAGGATTCAGCACTCAGGTTTCATGAGGCAGCACCAGAAATGCCATTGCAACCACTAGACCATGGCACAAGGGAGGGGCTCAGAGTGCAACCCAAGTTGCCTCCTGCCCAGTTCCGCCCTGGGACGGACCCATCCCAGAGGCCTGCCTGCATCCCAGACAAACCTAGGCTGTGTGGTATGAGACTCAGGGCTTGCCCACAAGTCACTGCCTCTCTGCCAGCATTGGGGACAGGGAGGTGGGTTTATAAATATGTTCTCAGCTAGCTATTCACCTCCCTGCTGGATTGGAAATTGCTGTGGTTGGGGACAGGAGCTCGTGTGTGGCTGAATGCTGCCATTCACAGCAGCCAGGAGAACCTCCATGCCAGGGATGATGAGATACATCGTCTTAAGCAGGATGGAGGGGTCAGGGATCAGGCATGAGTCCAGCAAAGTGAGGATCCTTTTTATTATGTTTAAAGTGGCCTCATGAACTCTGTGCTATCCTCCATGCCTGATTATCACAACCCTTGCTCCTTTGATTTATCCTTGGAGTTTCTTCAGGGGCAATATCCTTGAGCCCAGCTCTATCTTGAAGCCCTACAAACTTATTCATCCCTGTTTCCTTCATGAATCTTCTCTGTATCACTATTGCACTCAACCTAAAGTTGAAGAAGGAGGAGGAGGAAGCAGCAAATCATGCTTCTAGGATGTCTTCCTGTGTAGCTCTTATTTTTATTGATCAGGTGACTTAGAAGTCCTGATGACACCCTTGGGTCCCCTTGACCAGGCATCCACCTAGAGCAGCTGGAAATGGCGGCTGCAAAGGCTCCTGCTTTCTTCAGACATTACCCTGAGATGAAGTCCTGGGGAAGGCAGTCCTTCCTTTAGTAAATGACATGCCTGGCCACGTCTGCCTCCGTTTTGTTCTTTCAGCAAATAATAAAAAAAAGGGGGGAAAAAAAAAAAAAAAAACCCCAGGGAATCGAGAGGCATAAAATGAGCAAAGATTTGCTGGTTATATTTTGCCAGATTGGACACTAATAGTTACCCTCCAGTTAGAGTCTCTATCTGGAGCAAACATCCCAAGATAATTCTCACTGTACTCACATACATGTGTCACATACAGGCATAGATATGGGCACATAGCCATCCTCTATTTTCAAGACTCCTGGTGAGTGCCTGAAGCTATGGGTAGATAGCCCAGACTGCACATGTCTTCCCGTACACCCATGTCTGCTAAAAAGTATAATTTATAAATTAGACACCATAAGAAAACAACAGGGGGGTGAGTATAACAATAACTGTAATGAAAGCTATATAAAACTAATTGTGGGACAATGAAATAGCTCGGAGTGTCAAGGCTCTCACTGCACATGTCGGATGACTGAATTCAGTCCAAGGAACACACAGTGTTAAGAAAACCCTGGCTCCCTCAAGCTGTCCTCTGACTTCCCCATGTGCACTGTGGCACAGGCACCCATAATCACACATATTAGATATATGTACGCAGGTGATAATAGCAATGAATACAAATGTAAAACTTAAGTGAATCTATGAATTATTTCTGGAACACTCCATCAAATGTGTTTGGACTTCAGTTAGCTTTGGGTCACTCAAATTTTGCAGAGAGTGGAACTTCGGCTACAGGCAGGCAATGGCTCATGTAAATCTTACCAGAAGTTCAGACTGCATTTGTAGTCCTGATATCCCACACCCTGTTCACACAGGGCTGTCTCCAGTCTGCTCATCGACACACGGAATCACATCACATCTCATGGAAGCACGTTTCGGCCCAGGGTCCTGCCCATCTGGGTGATAGTGCCACAGCCCTGTTCCTGAAGAGAAAACACTTCCATGGTTTCACGTCATACTCATGCATGCTCATGGCTCTCCATCTCATCCTCACGAGGAATATCACTCAAATCCTTTGGTAAAGTGGTAGCCTATTTCCATAAAAAGCAGCAGGTTTGATTAATTTCGTCTCCCTAGGTTTCTCCCCTGTCAAAGGGGAGGAGAAGTTGTTTGTGTGTCAGACCCGTTAGCCTAGATAAACTGCTGGCCTCCTGGAATGACGAGTGGTGGAATAGAGCAGTTGCTGCAGAAGTAAGTCACAGGGTGAGGAGTGAGCAGAGGACTCCATCCAGCGCCAGGGGACGACTTGTTAATCTCGCTTCAGGGGGCATTCCTGAAGAGTCAGTCTCCTTTATTAATGATATCTCACTCAGCTCTGCGAGACAACTTTTATCTAGCCAGAAGGACAATTACTTATTTAGACCAGGAAACAATATCCAGTCCTGCCTTGGCTCTAGGGTTAGGAGAGGAGCCAAGACAAGAGGGAAGAGAGGAGTACACACAGGGATCTTGTCTCCAAGCCTGGTTGCTGCTGGGTCCCTTACACTTCTATCTGGCTCCTGCAGAGCCAAGTGACCTCTGGCATTCTAAGCAGGTATGTGTGTCCTAGAACATGTGTATAAATGTGTGCAGGTGTGGTTGAGGAAAGAGGGCTCAGGGACAGACATCCTGACTGCTTTCTTGAAATAGCCATGCTGGTTTATTAACTCAGCGAACATCTGTGGGTTCCTATATGCAAAGTCCTGGTGAGTGGGCAAGAACAGTGCATGGCTCCTTCCCCTGCCCTGAAGTCACTCCTATGCTAAGGACTAGACATCAAACCCTTCCATGATTGCAATCAAGGGTCTTACATGAAAGCACATGATAGGAGAAGGAAGTATTTTCAAGACTTAAACTGCCATTTATCCTTGTCTCCCCCATGACAGTTATTGTATAGATATAGCAAAAGATAGGAGGCATTTAGGTAATCAGCTTAGTGGGGAAGGAAACAAATCACTGACCTTCAAGTAATATTTGTTATAATCTGTGCCCCGAATGCCTGCATCCTACAGTCACTCATGTAACAGGTAGTTAGAGAGAACCTGCTGTATATATATTTGTTCCTGACCCTGCCTCTTGGGAGCAAGGGAGCTGAGATACTATTCTTGCCAGCTGAGGATTTGTAGCTAATGACCATGAAAACAAAATAATGAGTCCTAGAAGGCGCTAAAGGACACACACACAGTGGTACTCACAAAGTGTGTGTGTGTCTGTGTGTGACTGTGATCATGGACATAGCAGATGGAAATGAATTAGTCTTTTCATGGTTGTGACCAAATACCTGAGAGAAGCAACTTAATGGAGGGAGGGTTTATTTCAGATTACAGTTCAAGGGAATTGCCATCCATTATGGTGGGGAAGGCGTGGCAGGAGGGTGAGGCCGCTGGTCATAGTGTGTCTCAGCAGGAATCAGAGGGGATAAAGGATGGTGCTCAGCTTGTTTTGTTTTGTTTTTCATTTTATTCAGAATAGGACCCTTGCCACTCCATGATGCCATCCACATTCAGAGTAGGTCTTGTCTTTCCAGACAAACATGTCTGGAAACATCTCCTTGGAATACCCAAGACATGTTTCCAGGGTGATCCAAAAATCCAGTCAAGTTGACAAGATTAAAAATCACAGGTAGGGAGAAAGATGTGGTGGGTGTCCACGTGGCTTTGATATTAGGCTCTTTGGACCTCCCACCCTAGCTAGCCCACTGGTTATCATTGGAACTTGACACTGGAGTCTCAGTTTTCTGGGGGATCAGCTTTCCATACGTAAGAAGGAACATCATGAGAGTGATTTCTGGTGAGACTGTATGCGTTCATATATAAAAAATGGGCCTCAGTGAAAAGACGCTTCTATGATAGACTATGATAGCCCAGTGTCTGTCCAGAGAGGCATGCCAACAGAAGAGCTGTTCCTGTTGTGTGTGGGTGAGGAGGTGTCTGAGCCCTGTTTGCTAAGGGCTTTATATGTGCTTTCTCTGGAGAAGCCCCATCCTGAGATTCCATGGAAAGTCCAGGAGCTCTACTGGACAGAGCTCCCTGAGAACAGTACAGATGGACTGGTTTGTCTTCCATGAACAACTTGAGAACTGAGGCCCATCAAGGCCTTAGTCTACTGTGGGTGGCAGGACAGCATCTCCTGGGACTGCACACTGGTACCCCACTGTGTTTGGTCCAGAAAGTCCAGGTCTTGTCTCTTCTCTGGGATGGGCTTGGATTCCCTTCACTGACCTCTCTTGCCCTTGTCAACCATGACATGTCCTTCCTACTTGCTATTCTGACTTTTGGGGTGTAACTCTTCCCATGGGCCCTGTTGGTCCCCAAGTCTTTGCCTTTGTGGAACTGGTGTGGGCTGAGGTGCCTTGGGGACAGGGGAGTGAGGAGCCAACAATAGAGGGTTGGGCATAGTACAGCAGATTACACCCAGTGTGGAAGAGATGGCATGCAGTCTAGGGTCCCCTAGAGGAGCACAGGGACTCATGTTCCTACTGAGTTGGATGGAGGCACCCTTTACCTTGTGTTCCAACCCAAACTTGACTGATGGAAGGCCTGGTCACTAGGCCACCCTGCTGCTGCCCTGCTTCACACCTATCTCCTATACAGGGTGTACCCCTCTGGTTTCCCTATGCTAGAGGAACTCGCTCCCTACAGGTGACCTTTCTTTAGACAGGTGAGAGGTTAGCTGTGAGCCTGGCAGTAGGTCTTCATTCAGGGTGCACAGTGTCCAACCTGTCCTTGTGGGCAGTAGAGGCTGGACACCCAGCCCCTCTTTGTCAGCGCTTTGCTGCCCCTCAGCCCTCCCCACCCTAGTAATTAAAGAAGTCTCTGGAAGAAGAGCCAGTACAGTATGTCATAAAATCTCTCTGAACTACCTATATTTACCCCTGAAAGTGAATTCTTTATAAGACCCAGGATATCAAAGCGGTCGGGGATCAAAGTCGTTTTAATAAGCCGGGCGAGTGTGCCTGCCCAGCCTGGCCTCCTCTCGCTGCCCTCCAAAGGCACTTAGGACACCCCTTGGGCCGAATTGTCCCTCTGATTGTTCATTGCACAGGTCTTTAGGGGACCAGAATGGCCCACCTCTCCCCTTCCAGGTCCCACCCACCCTCCCCTTTACAGACCCTGACTCTGCACTGGGGGCTCCTGTGCCCCCAAGGACCATCCGGAACCATTCACCAATCACTGTTTGCTCTGGAAGACCACAGCCAGGGATGGCAAACTTGCCCACCGATGTACTCAGAGCTGAGAGGTGCAACATTAAACACAGGAACAAAGCCAGTTAAAATGGTTCCCTTGGGCTTGGTTACTGGAACAGGGAGGCTTTGATTTGGGTGTCAGTTACAGGGGTGTGTTCAGAGAAGAAATTTCCCTGAGCTCGATCATTAAGATGTATGCACTTTTTTTTTTTTTGCAAGTGTGTTCTATTTCAAGAAAGGCTTTAAAAGTGCCAGCACTTCCCATAGGACTCAGCCTGCCTGGGTTTTCCACAAAACCAGGCCACCTTGGGTCACTTTTCCCTGTGATGTGGCCTAGCTTCCCCAGGGAGTCAGGCCTGGCTGTACACGGTGAGTGAGGGAAGAGCCAGTCAGTGCAAGGTTCTCCAAAGATGGTGCCTTACACCTTGACCTCCTGCCTACCTTGATGGGAATTTTGGTTTAAGATAATGGCCTAGTGCTATGCTCTTATTTTATTGTAGGGGAAACTGAGGCTTAAAGAGATTGAGCTAGTAGATTGAGACCAGACTCAACTTTCCCCTAGAGGTTTAGACTTGTTTTGTTATATCAAGGACTGTCTACTACTATAGACTACTGCCAGTGGCTCACACTGCTACCTGTTTTTAAAAAAGAATCTTTATTGGAGCAGTCTCATCCATTCATTTATGGGATGCCTATGACTGCTTTGGGGACTACAGTGGGACACTTGAATGTTGACATAGAGACCTTACATGATCCATCAGGTCCCCAAATATTTATTATCTGGGCTTTCCAGAAAATGGTGGCTGGTGTCTTTGGGTACCCAGTGAATTATCACACTTTGACATACCCCAGAGCCTGCTTACAATTCCTCTCAGAAGCCCAGGCTCCACTGCACCCATGAGCAGGACCCACGATGGCTAGTCAGTAGTGCGGTTCAGCCTCCAGAAAGATGAGGCATCTGAGGGGCACCGGGGCACCGTTTCCTGGGAAAGCTTCCTACTCTCTCAGGACCTCTGTATCACACACCAGCCACACCCAGGGCAGGAGAGAAAATCCAGAGCTGTCATGAGATTCTAAATGCTTTGTAAGGGGTGAGGTGTGAGGCAGTAACACATCACTGTTGCCTGGTGTCAATGAGCACTTTTATTATTGTGGGATCGGGCTTAGCAGGCTTAGGGACTATCCTGTGATAGACGCGGCACCTGCGATGGAAAGGGGATCTTGCAATAGGAACCTTGCTTTTCAGTGCTCTGCTGGTCATTGAGGTTGTAATTATCATCTGCCTGTGTTACAGATGAGTGTTCGGGGTGTGAGAGGTTCCAGGGCCCACAGTTCTATACTCAGCATCTCCCTCAGAATTCCCCTCTCCTGCCACTTTCTGTCGCTGTAGCAGTGGATGCCCCATGCAGACACAAAGCGTTCTTTCCAATAACTTAATTACCCTGCCCAAGGTCACATATCTGGACCGTGCTAGACTTGAATTTGGCCAAAAGAGGTCCACAAAAAGCCTGACCAATAGACATCACTGTCTCCCCAGAGGACAATGATAGGTAGAATGTTGATCAGGAAGATCAGGGATGAGGGGGAGGAAACCCTAAACCCCAAACTTGCCAGCTGGATCTTCCCTCAGAGGCTCCTGGAAAACTCTCAGGATCAACTGGCTCTCTCTATTAAGCCACTTTGCAGCTAAGGGACCCTCGAAGAAAACAAGTGACTCTCACTTGAGAGAGACCGCCACCCTAAGTTACAGCCCAGAAGCTGAGCTTGAATAGAGTTAACTCTGCCTGCTCTTGAACTGCCTGAGAGGCTCCAGGGATACTGGGGACCTTGGGATGCCCTGAGATTTGAACTTACTCGAATGACTACAAATGACCAGACAATGAAAATAATTTCCTATAAGATGTAAGCAAAATGGAACTTGCGCTGGGCAGTGACCAGGCAGAACCCCATCATGATTCCTTTCTCCCACTCCTACAGCCCGTGTGTGGAGCTCCCTAGCCTCTCTGCTTCCAGGAATCAAGCCACTAGGGGATCCTCTCTTCCCCTTGGCCTTGGCCTTTGTAGGACAGTCCCGCCAGCACCATGCCCTTGGCAGGGTCCTGTGTACCTAAAGCCTGGCTCAAGGGTTCTGCTCAGGATGGCCACCTCAATGCTATTGCCCCTATGTAGACTGCACCTTCTCTGTGTATGTATGGGGAGGGGCACTCCCTCCCAGGGCCCCATCAGCCTTTCTAGTCTTCTTCCTCTGCAGCCTGGAGCTTTCAGGGCCCAAGAACAGGTCTGGTCTTAAGTATCCTCCTGGGGCCTGGCTCAGAGCACGAAAAGAGGAGCTGAGTAAGTAAGCATGACTCTTTCTTCTCAGCCTTCAGCCAGCTTGGCTTTGGGGAAAGGAAGAGGAGCTTACTAGAGTTAGGCCCTAGAGTTAGGCAGGAGCCACTTGGAGAGCAGGCTCTTCTGCTTGTCATGACAATCTCCAAGTCATCTCACCCCACTGTTTTGTGTGCCCAGGGAAGAAGACAGGTGGACCGAACCCATTCACTAACAAGGTGAGGCAAAGGACGCTGCAGGGCTTATCCAGAGGGAGGAGGGCCTTCTTAGGACAAGAAGAGAGTGAGGGGGTGCAGGGTGCAAGACTCAGAGCAGGGAACAGCTAGGACGTGTGTGCTCAATGTATAGCGGGGGTTCTGCCTCTACTGGCTTCTTCAAGTCTCCACGCAAACGTTCAGGGAGGGAATTCACAATGTCTCTTTTACAGGATCCAAGAAGGATCTCATTTGAATCCCTGCTACATCAAAGTGTGAGGTTTTCCTGGGAAGCCTTTTAGAAACTGATGATCAGGGAGGCTAAGCAAACTGGCCCAAGTCTCACAGCTAAAAAGACGGAGGGCCAACTTCTGGCCCCAGAGCCTTCTGGGAACATAGGGCAGGTGAGCACATACAGGCATGCCCATCGGATCTCACCCCAAGCTCAAGAACATGACCTCGGGGGGTGAGGGGGGGGATTGGGAGAAGCAGCGACTCCTGAATTTTTATGAGCTCTCAAGAGAGGGTCTCCTGGCTTTTTGAGCCCTGGGAGCGCTTTGGTGGCCTCGTACATTTTGCTAGTGAAGGAAATAGAGGCTCCTAGGCAGGA
Source organism: Lophiomys imhausi (assembly GCA_907164525.1). Taxonomy (NCBI): domain Eukaryota; kingdom Metazoa; phylum Chordata; class Mammalia; order Rodentia; family Muridae; genus Lophiomys; species Lophiomys imhausi. Next base: position 4,051,054 of record CAJQZJ010032284.1, read on the forward strand.
TGGAAGTCGTGGGGGTCTGGAGAGGGACAGTAGAGGAGGGAGTGGGATGGGGGTGAGGGGGGATGCACTGTCAGGATCAGGAAGGGTCAGGAGACAAAGCACAGAAGCCCGACAACAGTGAGGGAAGGAGACCGTGAAGGCTTCTACGACCATATGCACATCTCTTCATCTAGAAGCCTGCCTTGTTCAATTTCCATTTCCTGTGCAGCAGACTGGGCCGAGGCCCTGTCCCTTCAGACCCTTCTGGCAGAATCCGAGCTCTGGCTCAGAGGCCCCTTGACGGTGCCCATCCTGGTTCCCTAACAAGCAGTAAGGTTGGCACCCGGAGAGTCCCTGGCAGTCTCTGAGGGGGCAGGAGCTCCGATGGGTAACAATTCTTCCTGGATCACCAGGGAGACCAAGGTCATCTGGAGGTCACTGTGCCATTTAACAGATGGGGCAGTCAAGGCCCTTAGAGGCATCAGGTTGCTCTGAGGCTGGGAGGAGGGGCTGGAGCCTGTGCCTGGGCCAGCTAGCTGGGTCCCTCCTTCCCTGGCAGGGATGGGGAGAAATTCCGTATGCCTGTGCCGCAGATCTCATTTGAATCCCTGCTACATCAAAGTGTGAGGTTTTCCCGGGAAGCCTTTAAAAAAATTACTTTTGAGTTTTCAAAAGAAAATGTTGTGCTGACTTAGACATCAGAGCCCACTTAAAACTTGGGGGATTGAACTACTAACATTTTTAAAAAACCTTTTTACTGGTCCTCTCCAACCCTCCCCTATGCTGGGCCCAAGGGGCAGAAATCAGGTTCTCTGGTCTCAGGGGTGCCCTGTGTTCTCCATCAGTCAATAGTGCAGGCTCTGTGACCTAGGAACAGGCATTGTCACAGAGCTGTGGGTACCATGGGCACCCTTTCCTTTAGTCCCAAGGAGCCTCCTGCAGGGTGGCAAGGACTGGATGAAAGACAGGGTGAGAGGCCATAGGCTACAGTACCATTGCAGGATGGGTAAATAGGCTGGCATGTTTGCTCATTTCTCCTCAGGGAAATGTCTTTACAATATCAAACCCCCTGGGGAAAAATGTAAAAAATGATAAATTGGGCTTTTGTGTGTGTGTGTCTTGTTTTAAACCAATATGATCTCAATTCTTTTGTGGGCTTTGAAAGTCCGTGCGGAATTCCCCCCTCGCTGTAAATACCTAGCATCCAAGCCTTATGGCATGTGATCTGTAATAAACTTCAAAAGGACACCTTTGACATTTTAGATAACTTGCAAATGATGATGCGAGCGATCTTTTGCCACTACAAAGAAAGAACAAAAGAACAGACATGAAAGAGAAATCAATAAACATATGGCAATTAATAAAACATTTTCTATGAATACCCTACAAAGAGTTTTACAACGGTATAAAAACCCAACAGTTGTTTCAATGTGGATTTAAGAAGTCTCAGCTGGCATATTAAGACATCTGCACTGGGCAGCACACGGGAAGGCACAGAAAAACTGGGGCCTTGGCTGGGCTTTTAAATCCATCAGATGAGAAGGTGCCATCAGCAGAGGGGTGGCTAGGAAGGGGGCTGAGGAGTGGATGTTCTCATTCTATCTGCAGGAACAGAAGTGAGAGGTGAAGAGAGAGTGAGCTGTCAGCTGCCTTGAGCCTCTTGTGGATTGGCCCTTTGGAAGCTGGGCTGAACGTGAGCTATGCGCTCAGAGTTGGCTTCTGCAGCCCACCTGGGAACTTGAGCTTCCTAGAGGAGTCAGCCTGGTGTCAGGACAGGGTCCCTTGTCAGAAAGATTGAGTAGCCCATGGGTACACACGCCAATCCCCAGAAAAGAGTAGGTCTGCTGGCTTCTGAAGTGTTTCTTCGTTATCACAGGCTGAGTTCGATTCCCACCTCCACCAGCCCACTAAGTGGCTGCTTTCCATATCTTTGGCCTCAGTTTCCACTTCTGTGCAATGCCGTCTGTCCATGCTTCCTCCCAGCTCCCTCAATGCTTGTGCAAGACTCAAAGGAATGTGCTTTCAGGAAGAGGTGGGAAGTAGAGCCCACTACTAGCCTGCATAGAGTGGACCTGGTAGTATGTCTGCCGGCACACCCCCTCCCCCAATTCTTCTTCCCTTGGTGGGCTTTACAGCTCCCACTGCAGTGAGAATAACAGATTTCTAGCCGTTGTGCATCTGGGGGCTTCCACTTGTGTCTTCTGCAGACTAGAGCTGGGTGGAGACTCCTTAGAGGCTGCAACTGGTGGACCTGCACCCGTGCATCTCCCAGAGTTATGAGGCTCTGGCTGTTAGGTGGAGCTGCTTGGGGGACCCCAGAGGATGTTCAACTGAAGCCCTGTGGCAATGGGACATACAGGAAGTGGCGGTGGAAACAGGGCAAAGAGGGCAGAGAGCAAGGCAGATCCAAAGAGATATACCCTACTCTGCAGCATGTTTTCAGGTACACAATTAGGTGGGTTCAACTGCAGACTGTGTGTGTGTGTGTGAACATGCACATACATATAATTATATACACTGCTTAGTAGGAGATGGTCACATGGAGTAGGAAGGCAGAAATGTTTGAGTCCTGGGTCTTGAGTGACCTTGGTTAATTTTTTTTAACATCCTGGAGACTTAGTGTCCCTATCTGTAAAATGGGTGGTGGAGATACCGTTACTTTCCTGAATGCAGAATCATGTGATCACAGCCCACAGGGTTTGGGAAGAGGCCCCAACGACAGTAACAGGTGTCCTCAGCTTAACGGCAGGCCGTTTTTTGGACTAGCTTTGGAGGGGAAGGTGGCTGTAGGATCTGGCCTCTCATGCCCCTGTTCTCATTTCTTGCCCTCAACCCACACAATTTCACTCATTCACTACAGCTCAGATTCTCCAAGTCCAAGGTGGTAGAGACCATCTCCCTCCATCAGTTTTTGCCTGCCAACACCTCCCACGCAGCTATAGTAAGTGGCAGTTGGGAGGTTCTGGCTTGAATACCTCCAAGTTGGAGAGCTCAGCCCTTTCTCAGGCAGGCTGCCCTGTCCCCGGTCCTGGCAGCAACAAAGGTGGAACTTCCTGACCCTGGGTGGAAACCATTCTCTCCTGGCCCAGAGGTTCTCAACCTCAGCTGCAACTCAAAATCAGCACCTCTGGGGAGGGGTCCAGGCCTGGGATATTTCTTGGTTGTGCCGGGGATTGAATGCAGTGTTTTGCATCTGCTAGGCAAGTAAGTGCTCTAGCTGGGAGTTCCAGCCTCAGCTCCAAGCAGGTTGCTAAAGCATTCTAGTGATTAGGGAGTGCAGGCAAAGTCAACTGCTGGCCTTTCTGTGGGACATCTCAGGAACCTCTGGGCAGGCAGGAAGGAGATCCCTCTGAGAGTGACAGGGCCCCATGAAATGACATTTTTTACTGACCCCACTGTCCTCCAGGATTCTTTGTACAGTTCTGTTAGACCAAAGGATATGACTTTGTTGTCCGGAAATCGTGGTCTGGATCTGGGACTCGTCGTACTTTATTACTTACTTGGCTTATCACTTAATGTTCCTATGCCCAGGTCTTTTCATCTATAAAATGGGAGTGATCACATCTAGTAGAAGGAAAAATATCTACAGGAAAAAAGCCAAGGAGTGCAAAGTACGCAGCTGGGTGTGGTGATGCTCCACAGGCAATATAGTACTCAGGAGGGAGGTGGGGGCAGGAACATCATGAGTTCGAGGCCTGCCTGGGCTACATGGTGACACCTTGTCCATTTTTTTCTTCTTTCTTCCCTCTCTCCTTCCTTCTCTTTCTTTCTCAAAGGAAGGGAACAGGTCTGGGAAGTCTCACCTCTCTATACAGACTCTGCATTGCTGCTCTGTGCTCCAAAGCCAGTTCTCTGTCACACAGGAGAGAACAAGAAACCCTGGAAGAGGTGGTGCGAGCTTCGTCCCCATACCAGTGCCCACCTAGAATCCAGCTGGAAAGCTCATACTACGAAATTCCTCCCTCTGTGCTTTGTGAAAAGCCTGGGTGTCCACCCACTCACAGTCATGCTGAGGTTGAGAGGACGTGCTCCTACACAGATCAGCATGCGTCTTTCTAACAGTATCCCTCCTCAGCCATCACTTCAATCACCAGCATCCCCACTCCCAGACCTGAGCACACCTTCCCATGTTTCCTACTTTTCCTCATAGGTCATCAAGATTCAGGTTCCCAACTTCCTTTCCAGATGACAAGACATGCCAAGCAGCCCGGAACAGCTTGTCTACAGTCCTAAATGTGGTGCAGTTTCAGCTGGATCCAGCCACGCTGGTGGCACGGTAAGCGGAATTTCAATAGTCCTTAACTTCTCAACCGTTGGCCTACATGGCCTGTCCAGCTCTCTCTTGTGGAAAAAGTGGAGCTTTCGTTCTTAGGGTAGCTTCTAATTAGGTAACTCTGAGTTTACCTAAGGGATAGTACCCTGGGAGAGCCTGGCTTACTCAGGTGAGGAAAGAGGCTTCAGAGGCATTTTTTTCAGTACAGTCGGTGAAAGTCACAATGTGTCCTTCAACATTAAGGGGCTGTAGTCTGAAAGAATTGCACAAGATTGGAAAAGGGTATGGCACCAAATGAGACCCAGTGCCAGTCAACCAGTCTGCAGAGACCTTGGACTCAAGCAGGGGACCCCATTATCCTCTTTCTAATCTGTGGGGTCAAGAGAACGGTGAGATTATCCATCTGTGAGGTTTAAAGCTTTTCAGTTATGTGACTTGGAACACATCAAATTTCAACCAAAGAGCATACAGTCTCTAAATCCAGCCAAGGTTTACCATGCCCAGGCCCTCTCCACAGCCCAGCTCACCAAACAAGATCCCCCAGCCTCAGAAGAGGAGAAGAGCACAGTGGGCGAATTCAAGGACAGGGCTATCTAGGGTGACTTCTTATCTCTGCTCTAATGTCTTGGCTAGATTTCAGGAAATTAATTTCCCATATAAAATTCAATTTAACTGAATTATTAGGAAGAGAAGTTCCCCTTCCCTCCCCCATCCAAAGGGAGAGCATCTGCCTTCCTCTCCCAACCCAATTCAGCAAGTGAATTAAAGATCAAGGCTGTGGCCTGTCATTAGTGTTACCAGGAGTGGGGCTTTTGTAAATTTCATAGGCTTTAAGATCCTCCTCCACTTAATAAGTTTACTTTTTCCGAGGTATCTTGATTCTGCACAGTCCCTACTTTGGGGCAAGACTCTCAGTTAATTGGCAGCTGCTGGGCCCCTGGGCGCTGCTTTTAGAGAGGAAAACACAGGAAAGGAGCCACGGTGGTACCATTTATGAGCTGCCCTGGGTATCCAGCCACCCCTGGGGAGCAAAGGTGTCTGAGGACTGGAAGGACAGAGTGGGCTCTGCTGGGTTGTAGACACTGGGTCCTCAGGTGCATCAAGTCCCAGGGCCTCAGAGCATGTCAGAGGGGGAAGCACGGAAAACACACAGAGGACAAGCACCCAGTAGCAGGAGGGGCTGGCAGGGAGGCAGGCCACCTTCTCTTGACCTTGGATCTCCCTGTCTCACTCCTTGACTAAGCATCTTTCTGCTCCAGGGAAGGTGTCCGGCTCTGAGCACATACTCAGGTCACAGAGATAATGCCAGGTAACTATCTCCACATGCACAAATTAATGCTAAAATACTCCCACCCAAAACACACACACATATGATTGCACACAGACTGCTAGGCCCCCAGAGGGCATGTCATTTGTGCTCCTGCAGGAACCCTTGCAGCCCAGGGATGCTGTCTTTGGGCTTCTGACTTCCTGTCTCATCTCCATCTGACTTCTTGGGTTCCTCCCCCAGGGAATCACTTGCCTCTATCTTGTCTCAGCCAGCCTCAGGAAAACCCTACTCATGCCTATGGCAGACATCGCGAACAAATCCCACTCTTGCTTTTCTTGGGCTCAGGATGAAGAATCTATCAGTAACAGTGCTCTGGGAAGCCATGCTGAATCATATCCCCCCCCCCCCCAAAAAAAAAAACCTATGACCTTAACTCCCCAAACCTCACAGTCTGAGTCTGTCCTCTTCTCCTGGGGTTCGCAGCACTGGTCCAGACACAGTGCTACAAAAGCTGCAGTCCAGCAGACAGGCCTGCCACCACACTATCAAGTGTGATCATACACCACATAGTACCAAAGGGTAGCTGGTAGATATTAGCATTCACCCCATATCAGCCACTGATCTAGGCACAAAACACAGAACACTATATCCACATTTGGTAACAAACCGGTATATATTTTCATCAACTGATCATATTGGAAGAGTGAGGCACAGAGAATTCAAGTCACTTGTCAAAAGTCACATAGCATGTTGTGATGGAACCCAGCTAGTGCTGAACAATGCTACATACCACAGAGGGCTATTCACTGAGTGATGGAACCATAGGACACTTCTTAAGCCATGAGATAACACAGCTTCCTAAAGTGGCACACAGCCTGGAGGGTCTGGACCACAGAGTCTATCCCTTTGACTGGATCAAGAACCTTACAGAGGTCAGGCCTTTAAGCAATGGTCTGTTGTGTAGCCAGCCAGAGATATGGAGTGGCAATCCCCCAGGCCCTAACTCTTTATTTTTGATTAGCACCTGGAGCCCATGGCCCAGTAATCACACCAGTCCCAGATTCCCAAGTGGCTGACTGGCTGTCACAGGTACTGATACTGCAATTGAGTTATCAATTGTATTTATTAATAAGTATAAACTATAAGATTAGGCCAGTGGAGCAGCTATCAGGCTGGCGGGAGGCCAGTAGGCTTGACCCACCTTAACTGGTGGCCTGACTTATCCTTGGGAAAAAGCCCTGGAATAAGGGTGGCCTTACCCACTTGCAACCTAAACTCTTTTAACTAATATCTTATTAATAACTGTAAGTTATTATATTAGGCCAACAGAGTAGGATTGCTTTGACTTGCAGCCTATAGGCTGCTACAGCATTTTCCCCAATAATTAAATACACCAAGACCTTTTAATATTTCAAAGCTTAGACCTTAGCTGGGCAGACTCTCAACTAGCTAATCTAAATTAACCCAGACCACTTAATCCCAAACAGTCATGTGGCCTGTTGTTACCTTCCAAACATGTCTGTCTGTTTCCTTGTCTCCTGGCGGAAAGAGAGATTCCTCTGTGTAAAATGCAGGGTTCCTGTTTCCATCTCAGGAAGTCTCACCTTCTACACTCTTTCTGCCCACCTAAATGGCCATTGGTGGCATTTATTAACCAATCAAGAGAATGCCTCAGAAGGGACTGTAATCAGATCTCGGCATTGAAATCAGCCTGTCAGAAGCAATGTATTAGACCTTCCTCCAACAGGTTACTCTTATGTTCACCACTCATGGAAGGCCTTCTTTAAAAAGGAATTATCACTTTATCAACAAGAGGAGGGCAGCCCTGGAGTATCTCTTAGAAAGCAGTCATCATGGTAGGTACATGTTGTATGGCAATTCCATTCAAACTGAGACACTCACTCCTGGAAGAAGGCTTAAAGAGACTCAGGAAGTAAACAGTGCACAAGTCTTAGGAAGTTCCTGAAACTTTCAAGATTCACAAAGGTCTTCCATGCCCAGGTGACATAAACTGCAAGGATGGTTCAGGAGAAGGGATGTTCTGGTATGACAAGCTGCCTGCAAGTTGTTCTGATAGCTCCAGGTTGTTACTTTCCTGAGTCAACACCAGGTGGAGGGGGGTGGGGGGGAGTGGGCGCTTCAGGCATGCCCATGGTTCTGTAACTAACTCCAATAAACTCACTGGCTTGCTAGGTTGAACTCTGGTAGAATCCTTTCTCTGGCCTGTGCTCTTTCTGGGTTAAGTTCATTCCTGTCTCCTCACCAAATGTCACACAGCATTGAAGACAGACCTCATGCTACATCATGAGGAGATTTCTGAGATTGAGGCTCGGCACTGGCAGGGCCAAGACAGGACCTGACGAGGGGAGATGTTTCCAGGTTCTGTGGGCTTTGTTTGCTTCTGTGGCTTGGCTCTGAGACCTGATGGATGTCCCTGTCAGACTCTTTGAAGAGATTGGCATCACTATGCCTTCCTTCTGCCAGGCCCAGGTCAATCATGTTATGAGATTGTCACTTCCCAAGTCCATTCTAAATTGGAGCCCTTGGGATCAGAGCAGGAACTACCAATAAGAGCTTCCAATGAGGCGGAGAAAGCAGCAGCTCTGTCCTTGTAACCTTGCACCTGGCTGCCCCTCAGGCCGCTTTTGTACATTTATTTATTGAAATGGTCCATAGCAACTGTCAACAGGTCAGGATCTAGAATAACCCAGGCGACAAACCTTTGGGTGTGTGTGTGTGTGTGTGAGAGAGGGGGGGGGGGGTTTCTACTTCAGGTTAATTGAGATGGGAGGACCCAGTCTTACTGAGGGTGGTGCTGTTCCATGGATGGGGTCCTGCACTGCCCAAAAATAAAGTGAGCCAAGCAGCTGCATTCAGTCCATTCTGCTTCCTCTTGGCTCAAGCTCCTGTTCATTGCCTTCCGCATCATGATGGGCCGGAGCCTCCTCCTGTGAACCAAAATAAACCCTTTCTCCTTTCAGCTGCCTTTGGCAGCTCTTTCTGTCACAGCCGTAAGACATGTATCTTGTAGATACTCCTCTGGGCTCCTACTGGAGGTGAGCAGTTCCTCTGACCAGTGACAAACCTGAGAGTCACAGCCTACAATTCTTCACAAAATGTATGGGACCAGGAGCACTGGCTGCTTTCAGAGCTGTGGGTCTGGCTTTAAGGAGTAGAGGTGATATTCTGGCTCCAAAGATGTCCTCCCTCCCTATCCCTGCTGAGACTCCTTTGGGGGAAATTCAGTCAGGAAGATTAGTGTGGACCACACCGTTCCTTAGTGAGCATGTTCACTATCTCTGGTGATACATATACCTTCAGTCAGGAATAATATTTTGTTTCTAGGGGAGAAAGGGAACTTGCTTTTATTTCTACAAATAGCTCCAAACTGGGCAGACACTCAGTTGTTTTGATCCTCCGTGGAAGCTAAAAAAATGCAGGGCAGGAACCCTCCATGGTTGGTTGCCGTCAGGGTACTGTGCTGAGGGTAAAGTGTGTGTCCCTTAGCTGCACACCCATACCTGCAGACAGACTCACATAGAAGCTGCATCTCGGCGATGCTGCTCCCTGGGGCAGCAGAGACTGAACCCAGTTTTTCCAGCTTTTGTAGAATAAGCCTCCTGTTCTCCCTCAGAACTACCCACTCCAGGTGTAAGCACCCCCCCCAGGGCTTGCATTTCCTGCTTCATGGAGCTCCCCCAGTGGGCAAGCACCAGCCCCTTGTGAGGAGTTCTGAACCCTGGGCCTGGAAGCTCTATCTCCTTTGTTTCTTCCCTTGAACACTCATGCATAATTACCCAAGCATACATATGCATATCCATGATGTTCAAACTTCAAAGCCATGCATGCAAGCCCACACATGTATGACTATACACACACATCTATTCACATGCATACCAACATTTGGACAATTATGGCCTTCATGTGTCCATTGCATACACTATGCGTGCACACACATGCTCTGTATGTATGCATAAACACATCAGTTGTATGCAAGAACGCTGAGTGTGTCCACATGTATATCTACGGATAAAATTATGTGTTTGCTATCCACATGAATATCACTTATGAGCTCACAAGGACACAAATGTGTGACTACACCTCCCCCCCACACACACACCTTGGCTCTGCATGAACAAATTGCCTTGTATAGTAATCCACAGGAGAGTGTGGGAGTAACCAGGTGTATTCATCCGTATCCTTGTACACACAAACGGATGGACACAGATCATGTGCACCCACGCAGACTTATTGATATCAGAGTTCCTACGCAACCAGTGTCGGGTGTGTAACCGGCAGGCCCTCCCCACAGGCGTGCGCGCACAAATGCCTAGGCGAGCTACTCACAAGCTTGCTCGCGCACTTCACCACCGAGGGCGCGGGAGGCGCTCCCGGGCACGCGCACACGCATCCCCTCTCCCTAACCCCGCGGCCTGGCTGTAATTGCTCCCAGCCCCGGATTGTGCCGAGCGCGCCGCGGGAGCACACGGGCCCCGATCCCGCAGCGCTCTGTGCGTCCGCCAGCCCGTCCGCTGCCCGGCCCGGCCTGTGGCCATCAAAAGGCCGCTTTGGGGCGCGGGCACCTGCTCGTCGGCCGCCGCAGCCGCGTTTTATCTGGCTTGGTGAATAATTGATGCGCCGCTGCTTGGCAGTCAAACGCGCGGGCTGCCCGCGCCGCCGCCGGCCGCCGGCCGCTGTGATTTATTATTTACCAGCGCGCGGCCGCCGCCGTGTAAGGTGAGCACTGTGGCTGCTCGCAGAACTGTTACAATCTGGCCTCGTTAGTGGCCTTTCTTGCTGCCTCTCCAAACGGCAGCCCCGCCGATTGATTTTCCCGCCGAAGCCTTGCCATGAAATCCCAGCGCTGCTGCTCTCAAAGCGGCTGCGGAAAGCCAGGCTTGGCCCTTCTTCCCGCAACAAGAGCCAGCGTTTGCGCGCGTGGCTTTCATGGCGTCCCAGGCTCCGCCGCCGGCCCCATTAGCACGGCGCCGGGTTCCAGCAGCTACTGCGGGCGACGCTCGGCAGCGCGCCGTGGTCGCGGGGGACCTCGCGGGGGCCTTTAAAGCCAGCGGCGAGGCGCAGCCGCCCCGCGACCACAAAGTTTTCCTGCCTTGGAAGTTTTCAAACGCGCTAGGCTGATCCGAGCAGGGAACCGACTGGCTCTTCGCGGGACTCTCCCAGTGCCAGAGAAGAGGGGTCCCTCTGGGGTACCAGCGAGGAAAGGAAGGCATTTTGGGAGTGCCCATTATATGCCGAGCCTCTGCCTCGTGTTTAGTCTTTAAACCATTCAGGGAGACAACTTGTGAACAAGGACAGGCAGGCAAGTCTTAAACCACCCAGTAAATGTTTTGGTTACCAGTAAGGGTGATCTCCAGGTGTGGACTAGGGTGACTTAAGCATCTCAGGTCCTCTGTGTGGGCATCTAGGTCTCAGGACTCTAGGCAGCTTTCTGTCATTGGGGGAGGTGGCCACATTCCAGAGGCCTTCAGACCTGAAATTTACAGTGCTGGCTGGGCCTGGCTCACAGGTGCTGGTGGCGATAGAGGAAGGAACCCATTTGGGAAGTTTCCCCAGAGGAAAGAACCTGGGACCGATAGGTTGGCGAGTTCACAAGGCTTTCTTGTTTTGTAGTGTGGCCCAAGCTGTCTCCAAGGCAGAGCCCCTACAATGGGATGGGAAGTCTGGAAAACTGACCTCCAGATCCTGAGCAAATCTTGCCACCCTTCTGAAGGGCTTCTCTGTCAGGGAGAAGGTAGGACTGTCCCACTTCTCCCTTCTATCTGCACTGGCTGGAGATGATTCCCTGATAGCTGTTTCACTGTCCTGGTAGAATAGGGATTAGACAGTGGGGACCATGGCAGGGTGAAGAGCCTGGTTCATTCATTCAGTTCTGAAGCCACTCAAAAAACCGCTCAGAGCCACGGGCCCAAAATGACCTGGGTGTGGTGGGATCCTTTGGGTTGGGTGTAACTGCTACCATATTGAATCAACACAGCTGTGACAACAAACTTGAGACCCTCGTGAGTTCTGGCCCATGAATGCTCCCTCATGGACAGAAGAGACTCAGAACCACCTACCTCCCATGGCTATAGAAGAGGTAGACAATTAGGGTGGGCTCTTCTGTACTGTAGCTGGTGTAGGAGCTGTATGCAACCCAAGGAATTTCTCTGTAGCATACCTGCCTTTGAGTCCCTAGTGCACCTGTAAATAACCCCAGCAAACTCATTGCTTCACCAAGCTGGACCTGGACAAAATCTTTTCTTTGGTCTGTCTGTGCCCCACCTGAAGTGGGTGAATAGAGTTCTTTATGTCTACCAGCAAGTCTCTAGACACACACCTTCCTGTGTAGCCAGCTCTCTCTTGAGCATGAAGCATCCCATGGCCAGACCTACTGCCTGCCTTGTTGAAACTGTTCACCCTGGATGGGTCGAAGAGTCCTATAGCATTCAGATAATACTCAAGGAGCTGGAGACCACAGTTCTAATCAGAAGACAAGATCTTTGTCCTCAATCATGTTGCATAGGTTGTTTGCAAAGTAAAACATAGGGCTAGTTTCCTGTTGTGCCACCCCTCCCCCCACCTTCCCGCCCTTGGAGCTGTTCTGACTTCATGCTTTGGGAGTTCAGCCTCAGTTATCTCCCAGGTTTACTCAAACCCTGACACCTTACCCACTGACTTTTTATTCTTCTTAAATATATCATCTTGGTATGAAGCCTGCTCCCTGACGCTCTTATCCATTGGTTCTGTGCATGAGCCCAAAGGGCATGCCCACTCCCTCTTACAATCTTCTGATCTGTAGTCAGACGCGTTATCCATTGCGCCACTGGCCCATCCCCATTCCCTCTTAGATCCAAAGGATTGTCCAGCTGTTGTCTGAGTCTAGAAGCCATCAACAATTTCTCACGTCTTTAACGGTTTCCAGAGTGGCCCGGTCATTGCATGACCTAGCAAAGCTAGAAGACACATTTGTAATCATCTGGGTTGAGCTCCTGCTGCAGTTCCATGACTGGGGGGTGGGGGACTCAGGAGAAAGGACTTTATTTTTACTTACACAGAACATTAGTACTAGATAAGACCGGAAGCAGTTTCTTTGCTCTTAATTCACAATTTTAAAAGTATTTCTACTCATCGTAATTTTGCACTCTTCCTTTTATCCCATAATGATGCATCAAGAAGATGTGGATAGGGACAGAACTGAGTCCCTATGGTACCCTAGTGCTGTGTAAGGAACTCCTAAACAGCCTCAGCCACTGCCATGGCTCAGGTCTGGGTCACGACCCTCCTCCAGACACTGTTGACGGTTCCTTTTACTTGATGGTGAAAGCCTAACCTGAAAGAACAAAATAGACGAGGAAGCCAACCATCGATGAAGTCCAATATGGGCTCCTCTGACAACTGCAATATGGAAGGGGAGGTCCATCTACCTCAGCGTTCTGAGGTTCTGAGTGACTCAACTGTGAGCAGTACTTGCAAATACAGAATTCGAACAGCTAGGTTCTTTTAGCCAAATGGGTATTGTGACTATTGGGGAAAGAAAAGGGAGAGGTTCCTAAAAGTGAACACCTTTCACATATATCCCGAGACTTCCTTTTCAAGCCCCAAATGGAATCACTGGAGCTGGGTTTAAGCTCGAACTGAAACAATGACAGAACTGGTCATTGTTATAGATATAATAGATTTTTGAAGACAATGAGAGGCAAGTTCTGGAATCACCTAGATCGCTCATGCCTCCAGGGAGTTTCTGAGTCATGCTATAGGCAGGAGTCTAGTGGATCTCTGAGTTGGAAAAGTCTAGGGAGATTAGGCAACTGAAGAGCAGGAGGAACAGGGTTGGAGAAGGAAGCCCTGCATGCAGACCTGTAGAAGGGCCTTCACCATTCAGCACACTGTGAACCAGTAAACTTGATAAGGTAGGAGAGAGTCACCCAAAAAGATAAAACTATGCGCTCTCTGAATGTCCTCTGAAGTGCAGTCAGGGCTGGCAATGAGGCACACTCATCCTTATCAGGCAGGCTGAAAAAAACTGTAGTTCCTGGGGTTACCAGATAAGTCACGCAGAAGGATCGTGCCTTTGTAATATTAATTATTTGCCTTTGACTAAATGCTGCTTTGGTGCAAATGTCTCCAGAGACAAAGCAGTTCCTCTCATAAGGATAATAGATCAAGTTCTCAAAAGCATCTAGTAGTTTTAAACATCTATGCACTTAATGATGGAGCTTCAAGAGAGATAAAGTAAATGGGGATTGAACTGCAAGCAGAAATGGGCAAGTCCATAAGCAGATTGAAGATGTCAATGCCATTTCTCCAGTCGATAAGAAAGACAGTCAGTAAACTCCAGCCATAATGGTGAACTTGACAGACATTTACTCCATTCAACCTCACTGGGTACAGTTCACAACATTTAGGAAGATAGACTATTTCTGGGCCATCAAATGAGTGCCAATACACGTAAGAAATGCAAAGTATGTTCTTTGATTACAAAGAATGTTTCAATTAAAACTCAATGGTGGAAAAAGTACAGAAAACACCCAATATTTGGAAGCTAAAATAATAAGCTATTAAAGAGGATATGACAGAAAATGAGAGAAAATTTTGAAATGAATGTAAATAAAGAGAAAAATATGTGTTGCATCTAAAACTGTATATTTACAAGGACATTATCGTAGAAGGGATCATGACCTGAAATCAGTGACCCAGTTTCCATGCTAAGAACTTGGAAAACAATAATAAAAAAAATAAACACAATAAAGTTTAAAGTGGGAATACATAGGAACAGAAAAGCATAAATGACAAAGCTTGTTCTTTGAGTTTCTTATCAAATGAAGTTTATCCTGGGATAAAAGCAGGCTCAACACCTATTTTAAATGGATATTTCAGTAGATACATGGAAGGTGTTAAAAATCATATATAAATAAGAAAACATTCTCAAATTGATAAGAATATTTGTGAAAACCTACAGATAAACAGTTCTTTTTGGATATTTATTTTTTTTAGATTTATTTATTTTATTTTATGTGTATAGATGTTTTGCCTACAAGTATTTATCTGTGCAACATATATGTGTGCCTGGTGCCCATGGAGGTCAGCCGATGGTGTCAGATCCCTTGGAACCAGAGTTTTAAATGGTTGTGAACACTGTGTGGGTGCTGGAGTCTGAATCTGAGCCTTCTGCAAAAAGAACAGGTGTTCTTAACTGTTGGGACAGCTTTCTACTCCCCCAACCCCCAGCTAATGCTTTAAGATCCATCCCCCCCCTCCTTCCTTCCTTCTTTCCTTTGTGTAGGTGTGTTGCATGTGTTTGTGTGTGGCGTGTGTCTGTGTGTGTGTGTGTGTGTGTGTGTGTGTGTGTGTGTCACAGGACAACTTGTAAGAGTGAGTTCTCTCCTTCTACAGCGTGAGTTCTGGAAATAGAACTCAGGTCTTTAGATTTGGCAGCAGTCACCTTTAACCACAGAGACATCTCACCTGACCCTACTAACATAATGATAAAATAATATTGTTCTGTTCTTAAGATCAGAGAAAGTATATGCACATTCCACATTGGTACTCAGTGTTGTTCTAGAAAGGCCTATCCAGCGTGATAAGGTAAGAAAAAAAAACTAAAAAAGTATCCAGATTGATAAAGGAAGAAACTGAATTCTTTGTTGGAAAAATTACATGATTGTCTGTATTAAGAAATCTAGGGACTGGAAAGATGGTTCAGCAGTTAAGAGCACTGGCTGCTCTTCCAGAGGACCTGGGTTCAATTCCCAGCACCCACATGGCAGCTCACAACTGTCTGTAAACTCCAGTTTTGGGAAATCTGGCACCCTCACACAGACATACATGTAGGCAAGCACCAATGTCCATTGAAATAAATATAAAGGAAAACAAAACAAAACCTAAAAACAAACAAACAAAAATAACAACAAAAAATAAGTCTAACAGCATCTGTAAGAATTTGCTAGAATTATCAGCCACAGTAACAAGGTTGTAGCATTCAAGATCAATGGTCAAAGGTAAGTAAGCTCTCACATAGTATAAATGAAAAATTGAGATTTGAAATAAAATGGAGCATGCACCAAAACCTCAAAATGTTTACGTATAACTCTAAAAACTATTATGCAATATCTTTTCACTATGAGACTAAAAGCATTGAGACATGTGGGATAAATGTAGGGGTGTACCATGTTCACGGATTAGAAGGTTCAGTACTGTTAAGCTGTAGATTCACCCCAAACAGATGAATTGACTTACTACAACCCATTATAAAATCTACACAGCCATGCAAAGCACCTGGGAGAGCCAAGGCACTCTTGAAATTGAAGGTCACAGTTAAGAGTGGTGATAACCAATGAAAACACAGGATGAGGGTTTGCACAGGATGAAGAAGGGGAGATGCAAATGGAAAATAAGCACACAGAAACATGTCAGCTTCATGTTCACCGGGTAAACAACGTTAATTAAAGCCACAACGTGGCACGCAGCACTGAAATGGTTGAAAGCACCACACCCAATATTGAGCTGGAATGGTGCAATGCTGTGTTGGGGAAAGGAGAGATGCTGGGCAGTTCATTTCCACACCTGTTGCCTGACTCCAGCGTTGTGCGTCTGTGTGTTAGGCCAAGAAAGAGAAAGGAGGGCTGGAATCCATACAAAGCTTGCACCTGAATGGCCTCAGCAGCCTTATCTAGAACGACTGGAAACTAGAAACTGTTTAAATACCCATCAGCTTAAGAGTACACCCATCTCTGACCATTTCATGGTGGGTGTCATGCTCTGGCAAATTAGGGACTTTAAGCATTGTGCTGCTCATCTTACATCAACTCTACCCACCAAAGGCAGCTACATTTAAACAGTAGCAAGTGTCACATTAGTAGGTGGTGAACAGGAGAAGAGGCTCTGTAGAGGAAAGTTTCTTTTAGGGGGTGTTGCTGGCAGACAGGAGAGAGTGAGAAGAGGGCTCTTGCTGCTCATCAGTCTTCTAAAATAATCTGAGGTTCTCAACAATGTGCATTTATTACTTTGATAATTTTTCACCATTAAAAATTAAAGGCACATGTAAACGCGTGTCACATACACATGTCCATTCACATTTTTTCCTATTTAAAATATTTTGGCACATGAAATAATGAATTTTATTATGATTCTTTCATGCATACATATACTATGATTCTTTGTTTCTGCTCATGATATTTTTCCTTTCTTCCCTCCTCATCCTGTTTCTTTCACCTCCCTGCCTCCACTTTTCCCTCCCTTCTTTATCCCACCCCCTTTCCCCCACCTCTCTCTCACACACAGTTTAATCTAGTCAGACTATGAGAAAAAAACGTGATTTTGTCTTTCTGAGCTTGCGTGTTTGTCTAATAGGACGATACCTATTACCATCCAGTTTCTAGCCCATAACATAATTCCAGTCTTCTTTATGGCTGACTAGCACTCCACTGTGCATACCTCACATTTCTCTTTCCATTTGCCGGTTGGTAGACCTCTAGACTGACTGCACAGCTTGGCTACTGTGACCAGGGCAGCATTTAACATGGATGTGCAGGTGTCTGGGGGAATTGCTGAGTTAGATGCTTGTATAAACTCAGATGTGGGACACTTGGATTATGCAGGGTGGGATTTCTGTTTGTGGTTTTCTTTCTTTCTTTCTTTCTTTCTTTCTTTCTTTCTTTCTTTCTTTCTTTCTTTCTTTCCTTCTTTCTTTCTTTTTTCTTTTTTAAGGATTATCAGCCTCCTAGCATTCCTATCTGAGGGCCAGGTTCTGGCTAAATCTGGTCCTGGGTCTGACCTTGAGAAGTTCAGTCTCTCCTCTAGGGTGTTTGCCTCAGTCTACAGGCTTCATCTGGGCCCCAGACACTTTGCAGCAAGGCAGTAAGTCACAGGGTGACATTGGCTGAGTGCCCTAAATTGTCTGAGCTTTAGTACTAACTCTGGCCTCCTCCCCCTGGGGCAGGGCTTCTCCTTCTCAAAGATGGAGTGTTGAGGACATGATGACATACACAGCCTGGAAGAAGACACAGGGACATGGAGGCCTCTGCACACGAAGCCCACTGAGCCTTGCAGTCCAGATTCAAGCCTGTGAACACTCATGTCGGTGGGCGGCTCCTTGTAAGCAGAAGCAATGGCTTCTCTAGCCCTTGCCTGGTGAGGGCCTGTTGGGTCTCTTGTCTTCCATCCCGGATCTGATGTCTGTCCTTCCATGGTCATATTTACTTCAGGGTGGAGATTCACATCAATCTCCCAGTCCAAGCTTTAGGAAGCATGACATAGTAAAAACATCTTCGATTTTAGACTAAGAGACTGTGTGAGCTTCGGCAAATTGCTTAACCTCTTTGAGCCTTCTTTCCTTTATCTGTGCAGGATGCATGCTTATGCCTACTGAACTGAGAGGTTGTTCTGAGAACTGAATGAGACACCGTGAATAAAGAGGTCTCGCACACAGTAGGCATTCGGCAAGGGAGAGGTCTAGCACACAGTAGGCATTCAGCAAGGGAGTCTCTTCCCGGACCTTTCCCGACTCTCCATCTCTCCTGAAGGGCAGAGACTGAATTGGATTCCACTGAGCAGCCCCGGTGAGAGCAATGTTTTCCAGGTGAGCTGTTCTCAGTAAGCAGGTCGCTTGGGAGAAAGGCCACCCAGAATCCACCCCCCCTCCCCGGGCCTGCCAAGTGACTGGAGTGTCTATTATAGCTGCCTCCCATCCCAATGAATATTTCAATGCAAATAAATAAAGGATGCCAGAGGCCTCTCAGCTGGCAACTCTGTGCAGCTCACTGCACGTGCACACATCTATCCCTGACTCCTGACAAGGTCACAGGATCCCCAGGGAATCTCCATTGGCTCTCTTGGGACAAGACAGGCCAGTGTGGGGCAGAAGGAGAAGAGCAAAACCAACTTGTGATATAGGAAACTGACATCTCTTGGTGGAGGTAGCCTTTGAAACTTGTGGGATTTCCATTTGAGCTCCACCTACCAGTGACCCCTGAGCACTGTTCAGCAAGGGTGGCCCCTGAAAGCATCTTTATAGCAGGAATTGATGGCAGTGACACCTCAGGGTAACTCCTGGGGGCTGCTTCCAGACCCTGTTAACCCCATTCCATTTCTCCCCTCATAGCAGTGGTTAGCCATTAGGCTCATTCATTCATTCACTCGCTTGTTTGCATGTATAATAAAAAGCTACTGAGTAGGTTCACACACAATCTGTGTATTGGCGGCTGAAAATAGCCCCTTTTGGGACAGGACAGACAGGTCTCTAAGATGGCCTTTGCTATGTATGGCATTGGCATTGATTGTCCCCCATCGTTTGTCCTCAGAGTTGGTACTGTTGGGAGATAGTGCCAGACCTTTAAAAGATGGAGCCGAGTAGAGGCCCCCAGCAGGTCTGGGGGACCTGTCCTCTCTTGTTTCTTGTTTGTGATGTTATCTCTGTCACACACACTCCTGCCTTGATATGACAGCCAAGACAGTGGTCACCAGGGCCAAGCTGACGCCAGCTCTGCATTGAACTGTTCTAAACCTTGAGTTCAGTAAACCTCTTTGCTTTATAAAGCTAACCTTTCTGGGGTATTTCCTTATGTAACAATACAGCCTACAGAATTCCTACTCCCTGGTGTCCCTAGCCTGTCACATCCACTCCTGTTGAGTACTAGCAGGTCTGGGGAAGATGACAGGTCTGCGATGAGGTTAGAGTATATGGCTAAAGAGAAGGAATTTTGCATTTAAAATTAATGTCTTGAATCTTTTAAGTTCAGCAAAAGGGTGATTATCTTGGGTGGGCCTGACTTACTCAGGAAGAGAGAGCCCAAAAGAGTAACTGGAACCTTCTTATAGGGAGACGATGTCTCCTGTTGGCATTGAGGAAATAACGCTTCAGGGATGACCTGACTCTGCAAAATGACAAGACCTGACAAAGCCTTGTCTGCCCCCACCCCAAGACTGGTACTGCTGCCTCAAACTGAAGCTGTGGCTGGTAGGGAGACCACGAGGATCTCAGGTCTAAGTCACAGGAAGCAGAATTCTCTCAGTAGCTGAAGCACTTCAGAGCCAGCCGGCACCCTGGCTTCTGGTCCAGGAGACTGTGAGACAATAAGCAAGTGACAGTTGAAGCCACAAACGTTATGGCAATGTTTAAATCAGTGATGAGAAGTTAACATGCCACCGTGTGATTCTCAGAGCCCATGGGGCTGCACAGCCGCTGGCAAAGCCAGGAGGCTATGGAGACCTGGCCAAGGAGCAGGATTCAGTTAAGTTCCAGAGAGGAGGAGGAGGAAAGTAATGTTCTGGCAGTTTTCAAAGAGGGAAGCATGAAGTGTGAAGGTCAGATGCTTAAGTTTCTGCAAATAGAAGAAGAAAGGGCTGAAGCTGAGACATTGGTAGAGGTTAGATCCTGAGGAATTTGGAGCCCAAATCATTCAGCCCTGGGACTCATCCTGGAGCTAATGAGGGCTGCAGCATACTCAGAGCACACCTAGAAAGATCACTGTGGTCTTAGGCCTGGGTGGAGAGAAAGAAGGTGAGAGGGAAACCTTAGTTGAGGCTCTACTGCGATGGAGAGAGAAAGAATTGGGCCCAGGGGAGGAGTTGGGGATGGGCAGTGGAGGCAGGAGATGGGGGAGCAGGTGGAGACCATACTCATCAATGAGAATGTATGCTGAGGGTAGCAGCCTGGGCTGTGGGAAGGAAAGGGGGACAGGTACAGAGTGGAACTCAGTTTCTGACACATCCTGAGCTGGATGATGGAAAGCCTGAGGAAGATTAGGTGTGGCGGGCTGGAGCTAAGGGTGACAATAACCATGGAGACATCCCCCTGATGCAACCAGAAGACCTGTTCCTGGGGGCTCAAGCTACATGACATTTCTGAAGCACTCTTTAACCCATAATTGAAGAATCATGGTTCCTGTTTTTACAGACAAGGAAGCCGAGGCACAGAGGGATAAGTACCTGGGATGTGGCTAGGTACTTAGCCCCTAGTGTCAGGGCCCAGGTTTGAACTTAGAGTCTAGCACCAGAGTGTGCTTCCAGCCATCCTGCTTGGGAGGGGCTGAGTTTGGAAGGATGCTTTAGGACACCAGGGGCGTGCTTCTAAGTGGTGGTGAATTGTTTTTTTGTTTTTTTTTTAATGTTTATTTATTACTTCAGGGTACATCTCCATCACAGTATCCTCTTTCCACCCCTCCCAGACCTGCCCTCCCACCCTCTACCCCCATCCCTTCCATCCCACTCCTCTGGAGTGGAGTGTCCCTACATAACAGTCCCCTGCCCCAGTTCAGCAGTCATATGAGGGCCAAGAGCCTCCTCATACACTGGGGGCCTACAAGGCAGCACCACTAGGGAAAAGTGTCTCATTAACAGATAACAAAGTCTATGTTTCTGTTCCCTTTGGTGCGTTGGTTGTAGTATAGCTATCCTATACTATATGGCTAAAATCCAATTATAAGTGAATAGTTGCCATGTGCATCCTTTTGAGTCTGGTTAGCTCACTCAGGATGAGCTTCTCTAGTTCCATCCATCTGGCTGCAAATTGCAGGATTTCCTTGTTTCTGATGGCTGAGTAGTATTCCATTGTGTAGATGTACCACAGTTTTTGTTGTTGTTGTTTTTTTTATCCATTCTTCAGTTGAGGGACATCTGGGTTGTTTCCAGTTTCTAGTTATTACAAATAAGGCTGCTACGAACATAGATGAGGAAACATCTTTGTGGTTTGATGAGGAATCATTTGGATGTATACCCAGAAGTGGTATGGCTGGGTCTTGAGGTAGAGCTATTCCATGTTTTCTAAGATATCTCCAGACTGACCTCCATAGTGGTTGTACAAGCCTGCACTCCCACCAGCAATGGAGGAGTGTTCCCCTTTCTCCACAACCTCGACAGCATGTGCTGTCATTTGAGTTTTTGATCTCCCCAATGTCTGAGAGACACTTGAAGAAAAGCTCAACATCCTTAATCATCAGAGAAATGCATCCCAAGACGATTCTGAGATTCCATCTCACACTGAATTCTTTTTTTTTTAATTTATTTTTTTATTTCTTCTAGTTACATTTCAATCACAATCCCCTCCCTCCTCCCCCCTCCAGTCCCACCCTTCCACCCTCCTCCCCCTCAACCCCCCCATCCTCTTCCCTTTTTTTTTTTTTAGTTTAAGGTATTTATTTTTCCCCCCAACAGCTCTCCCTTTCAGTCCAAATAATGGTTCTTTTTCTTATAACTATAAATACAATACAAAACAACAGAAATAAACAGGCCACGATTATAAGAGTTATATGGCTTAGCATACATTCCCAATGTCCAGTCCATATGTATTTAGCACCTGACTTTAACATTCTACTATCTAACCATCTCCATGAGTTTAAAGTTCTATATCTAACTCAGCTTCATACTAACTTGCCTCATAATTTTAAAAATATCTTCTTAGATCCAGAACACCCTCTTGATTCCTAAACAACTCAAAATTTAACTATGAGACTCTAGCTATCTATTCTTCAACCACCTCAGAGACCTGAGAGGGATAAATATATCTGATTATATAGGAAATGCAGGGCCTGCAGCTTCCAAAACTAAAAAATGACATACCAGTGGCTGCCTGGACAGTTCCCATTTTCTCTCCATACATTACAGCATCAATCTTCAGCCATTTGGCCCCATTTCTCTGACAGACATTGGTTGTAGAGCAGGAATTATTCACACTGAATTCTTATATGTGTCAAGTAGGTCCACAGAAGCCAGGGAGAGGATTAAGTAAGAGGGAAGGGGCGAGGCCTTCCAGAGCCGTGTTTGCCATAGTCAGGCTGGCCAGCGTCCCTTCAGTGTCTACTTGAGTCTGTAGTTTCAGAAAGTGTGAGAAATCCCCACACATGCTTTCTGATGGCTTATGGTAAGCTGGTAAAGAGCCTGCGAGAAGGAAACTTGTTGGGAGGTGGCCTGAGGCAGACTGGATCCCTGCAGAGCTCAATTCTAGAGCATCCTTCATTCAGGACTTCCCAGCCCTGAGATAGGGAAACTGACCCTGGGTTCCTGGGAACAGGGCTTGCTTGTCTCTAGGCCCACTAGTCTCTGTGCCAAACTCACTCTTCAGGGGATCCTCCTTACAGGGCCTTCCTGGCTCCCAAAGGAACCTGGAACCCTTGGACAGGAACCCTTTCTCCATCTGTTCCTACTAAGGGCCATGCTCCTGATTTAAGACGGGTCTTCACAGCAGACAGCTGAGGTTGATTGCACAATGCTGTCACTGGACACCTGCTGGCCTTGGCCCCTCCACTTCCCCCTAGAACATTATACCTTGAGGGACACCACCACTGACTTCCCTGTAGTCTATGCGTTAAAGCACCCCTACTCTGTTTGCGTGCTCTGCTCTTTTCTCTCTGTGCCTCTCAACAGCTTAGAGCATGCTGAGGCCTCAGGAGCTTCTACAGCAGGGTGAGCATCTGGCTGAGGCTTCTGGGAAAGAGAAAGTTTGAATGTATAATGTCACCCATAGGGTCATGCACTTGAACACTTGGTGCCCG
Organism: Lophiomys imhausi; assembly: GCA_907164525.1. Classification (NCBI taxonomy): domain Eukaryota; kingdom Metazoa; phylum Chordata; class Mammalia; order Rodentia; family Muridae; genus Lophiomys; species Lophiomys imhausi. Next base: position 4,074,062 of record CAJQZJ010032284.1, read on the forward strand.
GGGATGGTGCCGTTTGGGAAGGCTGCAGAAACTTTAAGAAGTGAAGCCTTGCTGGAGGAAGTAGGTCACAGGGGACAGGCTTTAAAGTTTTATAACCCAACCCCACTTCCTGTCCTCTCTCTTCTTCTTGATTATGGATGGGATGTCACCAGTTGCCTCCTGTCCCTCAGGGCCATGATGGAAAGTACCCCTTCGAACTGCAAGCCAAAATAAACCCTTCCCTCCTTAAACTGCTTGGCAGCCATTTTATCACAGCTGCAGGAAAAGTAACAATACATATGGTCTCCTTGCAAAGGAAAGAGTGGGGGACTTCCAAGAACTTGGTGCATGAGAGTATGAGGACAGCTCGGAGGAGAGACACTCTCTTCCTTCTCAGGCTCCCACTGGAGAAGAATGGCTCTGCCGGGATCTCAGAGACTCGAGGTTCTTCAGTCCTCAAGTGAAGTGTCTGTCTGCCCATCTGTCACTCGAGAAGCTCAGTTCAGCCTGTGGCTGTGGACCAGAGAAGACAGGTCTCTGGGAGAAGGATGGCAGGGGTGATGGACCCAGGAGGCAGCCAGATCAGACAGGTTGTTGGTAGAAGTCATCTGTCCAGCTGCTGTCTGTGGCTGCTGCTCTTAACTGTCATGTCACCTACCTACCTAGACAGCCACCACACCTGCCAACTCCCCCCCTAGCCAGGCATCTGCATCTACCTGTGTTCTTCCATCTGTCACTCATCAATCCATTACTCCACACTTCCTTCCATCCATTATTTTACCCATATAGCCGCACACTCATTCATCTTCCATCTGTCTATCCATATTCTATTCCACTCATCTGTTATTCTACCCGTGTATTCATTCACCCATCAATTCTTTCTCTAACCGTCTACCCAGCCACCCATTTGTCTATCGACTGACTCATCTAACTGGATACAGCTGTGGACCTAGATTCTTGTGTGGGAATCAGAGTTGACTTCAACATCTCGTTCTTGGTGCTCTTTCCACTGAGCGGAGGAGCAAGCATTGGAAACCGCTCACCTTGTGATAATTCCACTGGTACTTGCTGAAGTCCCAGGAAGCTCTAATCACGGCCATGACCCCTCAGATGAGGGGTGACTGAACTGCAGGATTTTCCAGGAAGGAAAAGGAAGGGTGTTCCTAACAGAGGGAACAGCATGTGTAAGTACTGTGGAGCCTGCATAAGAATGGCAATGCTGTTGAATGGTGAGGAACTGGGTGAAGGGTACCTGAACACACAGCAAGGCCTAGGATGCCTGGGGCAGTGTCAACTAATGACATGTGTGAGGCAAGAAGCTGCAGGGAGGAAGCATGGCATTTGCAGCAGGGATTCATATCCTCCAGGGGCTGGAGGTAAACAGGACAGGCCATCGTGATCTGGAAGAGATCTGGGGTTTGGACTTGAGCAACACGGGTTTCTGCAGGTGATAGTGCCTGGCACTGTGGCAATGCAGGCTGCGTGTTTGTGGATGGGTTGAGAGGCACGGTGTTCAGAAATACAGATCCTTTCCTACTCCTGAGGCATCAAGAGAGTATGACTAGAGAGGAAAGTTGGGGCTGCGGGCAGTCCCAAGACCAGGCAACATGAAGTGCAGAGGTTGGCCTCCTGTGAGTTTGCCCCTAATGCATGCCCTTATAGACTGACTCAAACCTATAACTCAAAGCAAAGACGACCTAAAATCTGGGCACGGGGATGGCTTGGAAGAACTGAGATCAGTCTTCACTTAGGCCCATAGTTGCCAAACTGGACAGACAGGCAGACAGACAGACAGGCTGTGCCCACCGGCACAGGCAATTACAACCAGAGCCAACAGCCCACTTGGCACACTTCTGGGGGGTGTCAATTATTTAAACACTAATTAACATAGCTCTGCATGTCTTTTTTGGGGCGCACTCAGAACACTCGGCATTGTTATCACGGAAGAAAAGAGAGAATGAAATATTGATGGGCCAGGCTTTGTTCTCTGCTCAGCCAGAGCAGGCTGGTTGTAGGAAGCGGATTCCCGCCGTTGCCGCAGCTTTAATTAGGAAGGTCGCTGGCTTTTCGGGCGTCTTGGATTCCTTTAATTTCCACTGAGGGAAGAGGCTTCCGAATTTTATTGAACTCAGTTGAATTTTTATTTTAAAAAATCAAAACAGAAACAGCTCGTGGCATCTGTTATGAGCACTGGGTGTTATTTGCTCTTTAGAGATAAAGTTGTTTTTGTACAGAGAGAGAACCAGGGAAAACGGGTTGGGGATTTGTCCTGGGAAAGGGCTCAAGTGGGAGAAGAGAGTCTGCAGGAAAACAAACCTCGGCTTGCCCAGCTTTGTTGCTCTCAGTCTCTCTTGCTGGCCTGAGAAACCCATTTGACAGTGGTGAGCTGTTTGAACTGGTCAGTCAAAGCTGTTAGCCCCTGGGGCATCACAGTCTAACCCAGCCTCAGGAGTTGCTTGAGCAGGAGATGGTGGGGGGACAGTCGTGTCAGGGCTCTGGATATGGAGGGGAGGCCAGGCCAGGTCACAAGGAGAAGATCATGAAGGAGGTCATTGCAGCCTCTGAGTGTTAAGCTTGTTTCGAGGCCATGGCATAGAAGCCAGTGTTAAGCAGGCCCTCTCCTTCCTCCTCTGGTTGGGGTACTTAAGGCATGTGCATGAGCCCAGGCATCTAGCAAGCATCTGGTCCCACAGAGGAATAGCTGTGATTGCCTGAGGGGGAGGCCAACAAGCACTGTCCCTGGGGTGAAGGTGGTGGGGGAAGGAGGTTCCCTGCTGGGAGTCAGTGTGAAGAACAATAAAACTGTAGGGGAGGAGGCTCACTCTTTTTTAGGAGCAATACCTGGACTGGTCCCTGCAGATACTGAAGATGCAGGACAGCCAAGGAAGGCTCAACCCATGATCATTTTCTGGTAGAAATGACAACAGCAAGCACAAAGGCCCTGAGATAGAAGACCATCCATGGGGCATTATGGTATGAGACCAGCTGGTAAGGGGGCTGAAAACACGGGAGGAAGGTTAGAGAAGTGTAGAGTCATGGAGGACCTCCACAGCAGCTTTTATTCTGAGTATGGTGGGAAGCGGGGGAGGTGGGAGTTTGGTTGGTGCTTGTTCAGAACACTACAGAGGTGCCCTGCTCTAGTAAACCTGTGAAGAAAGGTTTTCTTCCAGTAGAGACTGGTTTCTTCCCAACAGGCTTTTTGCACCAATATTGTCTGCTGTATCTTTCAACCAAATATCCACACAGACAGCAATGGGCTAGCTCTCGATGCTGTAACTTTGTTTTCTCACTGGCTGATCCATTTCACAAGCATTTGCTGAGATTCTAGCCAGGGGAAGGGGGATTCTACTGTGGGCTGGGTGGCACAGATGAGCAGGGGGAAGACCTCTTGTGCCTTTATGGACCTCAGGTTGCAGTAGAGGTGATGCCTGAGTTCACCACTGGCCAGAAAACATGTTGGCTATATTTTGGGCGATTCTAAGTTATGCAGAGAAAAGGGAAGTGGGTTGTGATCATCACTGGGGAAGTTTTATTCACCAGGGCGGTGGGTTGGCAATGCTGGGAGATTATGTGATTATAGAACCTTCTGGGAACTGTTATTGGCACCTAGTGGGGAGACGGGGCGTTATCGTCCCATGCACAAAACAGCTCCTGCAACAAGACTATCTTGGGTAAAATATCAATAGGCTGCGATTAAGGCTCCCTGGGTTAGAGCCAAGGAAGGAATAGCCAGCAGCCATTACAGTCTAGTTGGCAGCAAGGTGATACCATTTCAGCTGAGACACGGATGGTGGTGGGGTACAAACATCAGGGAAGAGCCAGCAGAGCAAACAGAAGCAAAGGCCCTGAGGTGGAGATTTGGCCAAGGAATAGCTGCAGACATGATTCATGTCTCCTAAAGTCTCCTCTTTGTGTAGCAGATATACCAAGGAGCCCAGAGTCCATCCTGGGAAGCATTTCTCAACCTGTGTCCAGAAAAAAAAAAGAGAGAGCGCTGTCCATTCACCAGAAAGTTGCTAGATTTTCCACCCTCTGCCTGCCTCCAATGTGTGTGCACATCTTGGGGAAAACCATTTAGCCGTCGAACTCTGAGCTAGAGCCCTATCTTCAGGAATGGGCCTAGAGGGCAGGAGGGGGTACCCTACTTACGACCATCAAAAGGTAACCCCTCTCACCTGCATCAGGACAGTAGGGCATTTACAGAGTCTCATGCACATGCTACATTTTCTTTTTTAGCCCCACAACAACCTAGAAAAGTTTGGGAGCCCAGGTGCCTACATCAATCTCCATTTTATACAGGAAATGGAGATTTGGGGAGCAATAGGGCTTGTCCAATGTTTTGTAAGCATCAGGGTGGGAGTTGGAACTGATGGCCTGACTTTGGAGCTCTATCTTCCACCCATAGAGACCCTCCAGACCCTCTTTGACCTCATAAATAAGGCTTGGTTCAAGAGCCTCTTTTTCCCTGGCCCACACCCTCCTCACTGTGACATTTCCTTTTCCCACCCCAGTTGGCCTCTAAGGGCCCAGCCTCGCTGGAGGCTTTGATTAAAAATGCACTTCCTAATCTCATCAGAGCCCAGAAACATGCATATATGCAAATCAACATCTGCTCCTCTACTCCGGGAAGGATCTTCCCAAAGTGCTCTGGGAAAAAGAGGCCCAGCCCAGGAATCTCTAAAGGGAAGATTCCAGAACATCCAAAAGTCACTTCAAAATCCCCGAGTCCCTGATGAAGCCTCACTGTTAATGTAATTGGAGGTTCTACTTGAAGGAGCAATAAAGGAGCAGTCCCCAAGTGGACTGCCTCAGGCTGAGACTCTTTGTAATCAAAGCTCTTCCATGTTATTGGCCTGCAGTCCAGCCATGGGGGAGCCCACCCCTCTGGCCAAGGAGGGAAGCAGCAGCTGGGGTCACTTCCTTGCTTTCAGGACGGTCTTCCTTACTGGGTTAAAGTGTGAGCCAGAGCACACAGACCTGGCAGCTGCAACTTGCCAGTCACAGGAGCTTAGTGGTCACTCCCACATAGTTCATGGAGCAGCTGGAAAGTCAGGGAAGGGACTCCTGTCCTTAGGTCAGCCTGTGCTGGGGCCTCCTTCCACCCTGGACCTTGTCCTTATCAGACCTCAGAGTGTCCTCTGTGTAGACTGCACTGTGGTACCATGGGTCAGACTGAAGGTGACACTTGACACTTACAGTCACATTCTAGTGTCTAGTGTCCAGTGTCCAGAATTTGCTCTCACCTGTGGGCAAGCAAAGCTTAGAACTACAGTCTGTGACTCACAATGGTTCTACTTCCTGGTAATGCCAAATCAATACACATTTGACTTTTCGAGGGACCATCATGTGGACTAACGCTCCTCTGAGATACCGAGAAGGGACAGCAAAGCTTCAGCTCTCAGCCATCAGCCACAAGATAAGGAGAGAAGGCATTAGAGACTACAGAGTGCTGTGTAGTTAGCATTCTTGGGCCATTGACCTTCGTGTCTCCAAATTCCATTCCATTTACAAAAGAACCATCTCTGCGTGTACATGAGACACTCAATACTGTTGTACTAACAGACTCTGAAGCTAGCCGTGGAGTGTTGCTGGGTCCCATGACCAGGACTATTGGGGGCAGGGATGAGCTGGCACAGAGTCAGTGACCCAGACTCCGGGGGTCCAGTAAGTGGCAAAAGCAGACCCATTTATTACAGGAAGAGGATGCCTTCTTTATACCCTCTACCCAGAGTCCCATTGGCTCCCAAACTGCAGGCTGCTGTGGCTCTTCCTCATTGGTTCCTGTTTCATAACCTGGTGTGGCATCATCAGTCTCCAGGAAGGTCCAGGAGGTCTCAGGCTGGGCCTGTCTGGGCATGCCTAGACAGGTCTCAAGCCAGCTCCATGCAGAAGCCCAGCCATGCATGCGATGTTTAGCAGCAAGCCTTGCTCCTGCTCAATGTCAGGCCTTGTTCCTCCTACAGTGGAAGAAAGGACATGACTGTAATCCCTGAGCTCTCGAAGCTGAGTCAGAAGGATCAATCAGGGGTTTTGCCAGCTTGGGACACATAAGAAGACTGTTTCAAAACACACAAAAGAGAAGACAACATCGGTCTTGTGTTAGGTGGTCCAACTGTAGGTGGATGTGAGGATTCCAAGTTTGTCAAGGTGGACTGGGATGAGAGATGTATGCGATGCATTGCAGTTTTGATTTTCTGACATTTTCAACCTACAATGTCACTCTCTTGGAAGTTGAGATGGGTACCCAAAGAGGGACAGTGCTCAGGGGGTGGTCTCTCCTAGAATTTACTCCCTCAGACAACTTCAGAATTGGAATGGTCCTAGGGACAATGGCTGGTCTAGGTCCTGTTGTAAGTAATGGAAACAGACAAACTCAGGGAAGTTTGAGGGGTGTCAGATCTCTGGTTGGATATGGGAATGGTGTTTCAGAAGCCTAAGGTATAGCAGTTATAACTGTGTGGTCAGGGAAAGAGATTTGAGAGCAGGGGAGCCAGTGGACCACAGGTGGGTGAGGAAAGCTCACTGGTGACTTGATCTACATCCCTAGTTCTGTGAGAATCCCTATGAAGAAGATACCTGTAACTGGCTACATGAGAGTTCCATGCCTGCCCTGGCTGTATAGTTCCTGGAAGGCCTGAGCTTTTCCTGTTGGCCTCCACACTGCATGGAAAGCTCCAGAATTTGTCGCTCTATCCAGACCACTTCTCTGAAGGGTAGGAAAAGTTCTCTAAGAAGAATCAGGATTCCAAGAGATTGAGGATTGGAATCATTATTGATGAAGGTTATTCTTCTTCATACACTGTCCTACCTGGGACTGGAGAAGACAAGAAGTGGTATACCAAGGGCCCACTCTTCTGACAGATATAGTGTATACCGGTCATTTGGTGGCACATGGAATTTGATGCCATTTTCCTTTTCTTTTTTTTTAATATTTTATTTATTTATTATGTATACAGTGTTCTGGAAGTATGCCTGCAGGCCAGAGGAGGGCACCAGATCCCATTATGGATGGTTGTGAGCCACCATATGGTTGCTGGGAATTGAACTCAGGACATTTGGAAGAGCAGCCAGTGCTCTTAACCTCTGAGCCATCTCTCCAGCTCCCGCGATTTTCCTTTTCAAAACACTTGAGTCCCCATGTCTCTTCTGCCTTGCCAGTGTCTTGGGTCACTGCAGTTCTCTCCAGAGGGGACATGTCTGCTGAGAGATACTGTTTTTAGATGTGGTCCAAGTGGTAGGAATGGTGTTGTATCTGGGAAAGGCAGAAAGCTTCTCCTGTGGGAGCAGGGGCTCAGTCTTGGGGTACAGCTGCACTGCTGATATTTAGGTAGGCGGTAAACATCTCTGAGCTCTTCTCATTTTTGATCATACTGTTTTGGAGAAAATTGAATATGATTCTATTTAAAATATGTGGGAGGCATGGGTTGTCTTATTCACCCAGTATTCACTGCATACTTCTGTTGGAAAGAGTACCCCAAACCTCCCAGGGGGAATTGGGCCTCCTTCCCTTTCAGGCCATATGTTTATGTGAGGGATAATTTTATTCCCAACTCCCTCATGAACTTGTTTCATAGCTAATCAGAATCACAGTGATTGGTTAAGAAGTGGACACAGAGTCCAGGAAAGGCCAATCACAGGGAATTCTGAGATATTTACAGGACTGGCTGGCTGATGGTCATCATTTTTGCTGCAGGATAGGAAGATTGTGACATTACTGACAGACACCTGTCAGTCTCCTCCACAGTGTAGTCATATGAGCACATCAATTCCCTATTGTCCTTAAACTCTGTTGAGCCTGGTTTTCTTTATTTGAAAATTATAAATGAAAGGTTTCTGCAGGGGCTGGGGAGATGGCTCAGCTATTAAAAGCACTGACTGCTCTTCCAGAAGATCTGGGTTCAACTCCCAGTACCCATATGGCAGATCACTGCTGTCTGTAACTCCAGTTCTTGGGACTCTGACACCTTCATACGCACATACATGCAAGCCAAACACCAATGTACATAAAATAAAAATAAATAAATTTTAAAAGGAAAGACTCTAGAAAACTACCAAATAATAATAATAATGATGATGAATTCAGCTTTTGTGCTAGAGAGAATTTTATTTTATTTTACTGCTTTGTGTTTTATAAATTTCACTTGGATTCTTTTGTTTTTTTTTTTTTAAGTAATTTCCTAGCCAAAGGCAGGGAGCCAAACCCAAATACATTTCTTTTTTTTTAATTTTTTTTATTATGTATACAGTATTTGCTCTAACATATATGCCCAGGCAGATCTCAATGTAGATGGCTGTGAGCCACCATGTGGTTGCTGGGAATTGAACTCAGGACCTTGGGAAGAACAGCCAGTGCTCTTAACCTCTGAGCCACCTCTCCAGCCCTCACTTGGATTCTTTTTGCAGTTAAAAAGATGTTGAGTCAAAAGATGTTTGTGTGGTTGGGCATGGTGGCATGCACCTTTAATTCCAGTACTCTGAGACAGAGGCAGGCATATTTCTGCGACTTCAAGGACAACCTTATCTACATAATGAGTTTCAGGCTAGCCAGAGCTGAATAGTAAGACTCTGTCTAAGGAAAAAAAAAAAGTGTATCTGTGACACATTCACAGTGGCCAAAACATCTCTCCCCTCCTTATAGCCAAGGAAGGACCAGCAAAGGAAAGAAAGGCTAGGACAGAGGAGGACCACCAAGCAGAGCCTGCCACTGTGTCAGGACCGGGCCTTGGCAGATCTTTTCTCGTCTGCCAGTGGAGCCCATCTGGCAGCTTCTTCTCCCAGAGCAGGAAATGGAAGCTCCAGGCGATACTGCCAGCTCCCAGGTGATACCAGTAGTAAATGGCAAGGTAGACACTGATACAGGCATGCCTTTTGCTGACCTGTCCTGCAGAGGACAAGGAGGTTCAGTCCTGAGGGGGAAATCCAGACTGGTTGACCCCTTCGGAAGGGAAACCTCAGACCCAAGAGGATTCCCCAGACACATCACAGAGGTAGTGCACCGGGCAGGGGTGGGATGAAGGTGCTCAAAGGAAGAAGCAAAGGCCAAGTGGATCCACACACAGCAGAAACACTGATAATTCAATGGCTACTGCGTCATTCAGAGATGGAAGTGTGCAAGTTCAGAGATCTCTGTATCATTGTTGCATTGTAACTTTGTAACACAAGATTGCCAAAACCGGAAACTTTTGATCTATAAAAATCATGTTTCAAATGGCTCCATTCTATGCCTAGACATGTCTGCCTGCACACCTGTGTCCACCCACACCCACGTAGATATTTGTATCTATCAATATCCATTTCATCCATGTCTATACATCTTGTTTTCCTAGGCCTAATTTTACTCATAAAAGAACATGGATTATTTTAATCACAAGTTTTAGTGTACCACCCTCACCTCCATCTTTCCATGGTGTCTGAAAACAGGAAGTAGGGCCTTAAGCCTCAGAGTCATGGAGGCCCTTACTGTTGCTAGACATCCACAGCTCTTCTAGCCTAAGAGCAAGCAACTCCATTCTGCTCCCTGCTGTTGGAAGATGCCCTAATTCACAGGCCACTGCTCTCAGCAGAGAGGTAGACCAACTCTGTACAGCTCCCCCTCCCAGTTCCTCCCAGGCTTAGCTTGTCTGGCCTCCAAGAACCCCCATCTTAATCCCTGTGGCCTGTGGCTGCCTCAGGAGGCCCCTGTATGCCTGCTTTGGCCAGGGGCTGTTTGTGGAGCCATCTCAGGGAGCAGGAGCCCCTATCTTTCCATTTAGACAAACAAAAGCCAACCCTGTTACCACAGTGGGTTGTGAGGCGTCCAACACAAACCAAGTCCGCCTGCCCGGCGTCAACATACAGGCTGCTTCCATTCAGACAGTTCAGGATATTTGCCTGGTCTTCGATCTGTTAGTCTGCTACCCAGTTCTTTATGTTTTAGTGTCTCATTTTTCCAAGCCTGTTTTAAACCATGTGAAGAGCCCTGAGCAACTCTTATACTGCAAAAGAAGGTTAGAGCCCAGGGGCCATGGCCTCCAGAAATGACTTGTACCCTGGAAACCCTTCATTGCCCTACTCCAGGGAGACCTGCAGACAGTCTTGTCCAATTCACATTTACCAGGTAGGAAATTCAGGCCAGACAGAAGGGACTTCCTAAGATGTCACTGTGAACTTGGGACAAAATATAGAATAGCTTGTCTTGTTTTGTTTTTTTGAGACAAGGACTTGTTGTGTAGCCGAGATTGGCTTGGAACTCAAGGCCCTTTTATGTAGGTCTCGAGAGAACCAGGCATCAAATGCGCTCCACCGTGCCTGGAGCTGCCTGCATGGTGGGATCCATTGAGGACTCACAAGGATGTTCCATCCCCAGAGCTCCCTGACCTTGCCCAGTCAGGACTCTAACTGCAGTGAGAATTTTTGGTTCCTTTAAAAACACAGAAATGTTACGGGAATGTGGTTTTGTTTTAATCCCAGTTGTAAGATATGGGACTGCTTCAGATTGTCCACAGCAGCTGATGATGATCTCCCTTGTGCTCTGTGAGGGGCGTGGTTTTGTCAGCTGCACACAGTTTATGAAAGTGGATGACATTTGGAATTCTTGGGCCTCTTGAGAGGGTGTATAAATGCGACAGTGCTGAGAAGGGCTGTGATGGCTGCTGACCCTCCCCCTCCTCCTCCCCCCTCCTCCTCCTCCCCCCCCTCCTCCCCCTCCTCCTCCTCCTCCTCCTCCTCCTCCTCCTCCTCCTCCTCTTCCGGCTGCTGTTGGTTGCAGTTTGTCAAGCGGTCATATGCAAAGAGACAAGAAGAAATTGGATATCCTGTCATCGAAGATCACCCTGCCCCAAGGAACTCGATGCCAGCCCCTAATCAGCAGGAAGTAGTCTAACCATGATGACACCCTTCTTCCCTCTATTCTTCTTTCTCTCCTAACTAGTGTTGGGGAGTTGGGAGGGTCAGTTAAGGGTGGAGAAAGGTGGTAGATAAAAGAACCCAATAAATAGCCAAAAAGTCCAGCTACACTCTATCCCCATCCCTGCGATAGGGTTATGGGGCAGATAGTGTCAAGTAGTCAATATTCTGCTATAGATAGACACATTTCAAATGTATATAGAGACACTACTTTTTTCAACATTTATTTATTTCTTCAAGTTACAACTCAATCATAGTCCCCTCCCTCCTCCCCCTCTCGGTCCCACCCTCCTACCCTCTTCTCCTATCTGCTTTTTTTTTTTAAGGTGATGTATCTTTCCCCCCAACATCTCCCCTTTTAGTCCAATAAAAGCCTCTTTTTCTTATAACAATAAATACAATACAAAACAATAAGAACAATTAGGCAGCAATTATGAAAATTATGAGGTATAACACATATTCACAATGTCCAGTCCATACATATTTGGCAACTAATAATAATATTCTATTTTCTATCTATCTTGATGATAGAAATTTAACATTGTATACGTAATTCAGTTTCCATCCTAACTTGCATTACCAACTTAAAAACATCTTCTTAGACATAGAACATCCTTTTAATTCCTAAACAACTTAAAATTTAACTGTGAGATTATAACTATCTAGTCTTCAACCACATCAGAGACCTGAGAAGGATAAATATATCTGAATAAACAGGAAGTGCAGAGCCAGCAGCTTCCAAAACTAAGATATGACAGACAACTGGCTGCCTGGACAGTCCCCAATTTCTCTCTATAACACTGGAGCATCTATCTTCAGTCTTTTGGCCCAGTATCTCTGACAGACATTGATTGTAGAGCAGGAATTATGAAGGACTTGCCTACCCTGTCTTGTCAGTGCTAGGCTGTCAACTTACCTGCTTCCAAGTTTTGTCCTTTTCGAACAGCATTTTGTCTACAGTTGAAGCAAGGGCTTTCTCTTGCCTAGTGGCAAGCTTGCCACTAATG
>CAJQZJ010032284.1:4086331-4119549 GCA_907164525.1 Lophiomys imhausi
CCTCCTCCTCCTCCTCCTCCTCCCCCTCCTCCTCCTCCTCCTCCTCCTCCTCCTCTTCCGGCTGCTGTTGGTTGCAGTTTGTCAAGCGGTCATATGCAAAGAGACAAGAAGAAATTGGATATCCTGTCATCGAAGATCACCCTGCCCCAAGGAACTCGATGCCAGCCCCTAATCAGCAGGAAGTAGTCTAACCATGATGACACCCTTCTTCCCTCTATTCTTCTTTCTCTCCTAACTAGTGTTGGGGAGTTGGGAAGGTCAGTTAAGGGTGGAGAAAGGTGGTAGATAAAAGAACCCAATAAATAGCCAAAAAGTCCAGCTACACTCTATCCCCATCCCTGCGATAGGGTTATGGGGCAGATAGTGTCAAGTAGTCAATATTCTGCTATAGATAGACACATTTCAAATGTATATAGAGACACTACTTTTTTCAACATTTATTTATTTCTTCAAGTTACAACTCAATCATAGTCCCCTCCCTCCTCCCCCTCTCGGTCCCACCCTCCTACCCTCTTCTCCTATCTGCTTTTTTTTTTTTAAGTTGATGTATCTTTTCCCCCCAACATCTCCCCTTTTAGTCCAATAAAAGCCTCTTTTTCTTATAAAATAAATACAATACAAAACAATAAGAACAATTAGGCAGCAATTATGAAAATTATGAGGTATAACACATATTCACAATGTCCAGTCCATACATATTTGGCAACTAATAATAATATTCTATTTTCTATCTATCTTGATGATAGAAATTTAACATTGTATACGTAATTCAGTTTCCATCCTAACTTGCATTACCAACTTAAAAACATCTTCTTAGACATAGAACATCCTTTTAATTCTTAAACAACTTAAAATTTAACTGTGAGACTATAACTATCTAGTCTTCAACCACATCAGAGACCTGAGAAGGATAAATATATCTGAATAAACAGGAAGTGCAGAGCTAGCAGCTTCCAAAACTAAGATATGACAGACAACTGGCTGCCTGGACAGTCCCCAATTTCTCTCTATAACACTGGAGCATCTATCTTCAGTCTTTTGGCCCAGTATCTCTGACAGACATTGATTGTAGAGCAGGAATTATGAAGGACTTGCCTACCCTGTCTTGTCAGTGCTAGGCTGTCAACTTACCTGCTTCCAAGTTTTGTCCTTTTTGAACAGCATTCTGTCTACAATTGAAGCAAGGGCTTTCTCTTGCCTAGTGGCAAGCTTGCCACTAATGCAGCCATCTCCAAATGGAGATTCTTCTATGCTCATCATCTACTTGGAGTAGAATGGGGTTGCTTTCAGGAGATGACATGTAAAGACACTATTTTTAAACACACACACACAAACACCACATATGTGAATAAACATTTTTGTCTCCAGATTTTTAAAGTGACAGTACAGATTGGTTCTGAGGAGAAGATCCAGAAGGCAGGGTGGATGTTCATCGTATGCCCTTCTCTGGTATTCTTATCAGGTACCTTTGTACTTGGTGATATAAAACTATGTGTGGCAGTCCCAGAGCCCTGGCAGTGAGCAGGTATTATCTTTGTTCATTCTCCTGGGAGTGCCTTAGTATCCCCAATTTACAGACAGAGACTGAGGCATTGACCAATTAGATAACTCTCCGAATTCCATACTGCTCGTAGATGCAGAACTGATATCTTTACCCAGAGAACTGAGCTCTGAAGTGCAGGCCTGTTGTGTCTCCACGACTCTGCCATACTGTGAAAAGGATCACTTGACAGATAAAACAGTAAATAGATAGAAACCTCCGGGAGGAAACAAGAGCAGGATGTCACAGGCAGTCCCATTTTGCCTGCAAAGCTTTGGGAAACTTGTCCCACATACTCACTTTAGGTGCCCTGGAACATGGAAGGCAGAGATCAAGCCTGCATGGGCATGGCCGGGGAATGGCTCTGTGGACACTTAGAGGATGCTGCGCATCAGGCACCTGTCCTGTCCGTCCTCTGGTTCAAAAGCTGCCAAACACTTGCTTACCATCAGCCCCCTGAGGAGTGAGCAGGACCCTGAGCCTCCAACCAGGACTACAGAAGGTGGTGATGCTCAGGGCCTGCTCCATTTGTCTCTGTCCCTGACTCCACACATATCTACCATGGGGTAATACACAAGTGGCGATGGTAATAGTAATCTAATATGATAGCAAAGACAGCCGCAGAGCCTTGTCACGGAAGGGCAGGTGGGATCCATGTCTCTCCTTCTTGAACCTGGTGATCTTTGGTGATCCCCGGTGCTCTGATGATCTGCGGTGCTCTGTGACCTCCAGGGTGCTCAGTGGTATTTGGTGCTGCTCTTTAGTGCTCTGCGGGGCTTGTTGATGCTCTACACTGATTAGTGGTACTCTGAGGAGTGGAATTGCACTGCCCAGTCCTTAGAATACCCACTTGCTGTGTCTGAGTATGTATACTGTGGAGCCCTGAGACTCTGATGTGTTGCAAATACATGCGACCACATGGCCTCCGGGGAGCCAGGTCAGCCTTATTTCCAGCCATTTATGTAAAGGCACCAGGAGTGTGATGGACAGAGCCTTGGAGCCTCCACACCGTCCCACCACACTGACGGCTGCACTCCGGTCCAGTCAATGCCACTTGGCCTTTCTGGGTGCATTCTGCATGAGCTTCAGTTCTTACAAACTCCAGCTTCTTAAGCTGTAGGTCATAATCCCAGAAGCGTCATTCAGCTGAAAGTGAGGGCCACAAAACCTTGGCAAGGTTTCAGAAGGTGTCATGATGAAAAAATTAATTGAAGATCAAGGGCATAGTGAATCCGAGGCGCTTCTGGCGGCTCTTGAACATGTGGCTGGACTGTGCTGCAGCTTGGGTCTCAGAACAGGACTCGATTTGCATTGGGCGTTGGGTCATACCACACAATCCAAACTGCCTGAAATATCAACTATCGCATGTTCCAGCTGCAGCTTTTTCACTGGACGTGCAAAATTCTCTATTCTAGAAAAATAATGATTTAATTAAGAAAAGCAAAGACTTAATTTTTTTTTGATAGACTCTTAACATGTGGCCTCCCTGGCCTGTAACTTACTGTGTAGACCGGGTTGGCCTTGAACTCTCAGAGTTCTGCCTGCCTCTGCTTCCTTAATGCAGGGATAAAAGGAGTATACCATTACACATGGCAAAACGAAGACTTTTCATATTTTCTCACCATTATTCCTCAAGGTGTTAGTACAAAATTTGGTATATCTTTGGGCTGTGTCAAAACATTTGATGTTTTAAAATTACTAGAGTTTCTGATTTGAGCTCTACTAAAAAAAATCATAGCATGTGGGGAGCTGGAAAGATAACTCAGTAGCTAAAAGCACTTGCTTCTCTAGGAGACCCAGGTTTGATTCCCAGCACCCACATGGTGGCTCACAGCCATATGTAACTCAAGTTCCAGGGTATCCAACACCCTCTTTTGGCCTCTGTGGGCACCACATACACACACAGTGCATAGACTTACATGCAGGCAAAATATCCATGCAATAAAATAAATTACTTAATAATTTTTTAAAAATCATGACATGAACTTTTGGCCTGGAATCAGGACATCGTTCCCAACAGTTTCTAAAATGGCCCTGAATAGTAGTCTTGCCATTTGTGCTGGGTATTTTTGTGAAGTGGCATTCTCAACATTGATTCTTGTAAAATCAGAATGTCCATAAACTCTGAAAAACATGGAAGATGTGTGTCCTGCAGCACCCAATATTTAATCTATGGTTGAATCCTTCACATGATGATAAATAAGCACATCCGTCTCACAGAAGTATGCAAACTTGCTTCACTCTTCAATCAATGACAAAATCATATGTGTATTGAAATTGTTTTAAAATAAATTTCTTCATGGTTTACCAGCAGTGAATGTTTTATTTCTGTGCCTATCTCATGTACTTGTATACCTAGGGTTGTGTACTACATCTTGGGCGCAAAGGGACCGTGTGTGGAAGGAGTTTAAAGTACAAGTCTCTTGACCAGTGGTTCTCAACCTGTGAGTTGCAACCCCTTTGGTGTCACATATAAGATATCCTGCATATCAGATATTTACATTACGATTCACAACGGTAGCAAAATTACTGTTATGAAGCAGCAACGAAAATAATTTTATGATTGGAGCTCACCACAACATGAGCAACTGTATTAAAATGCCACACAGCATTAGGAAGGTTGAGTACCTGCTCTAGACACTGTCTTGCCTGGCTTTGACTCCCCTTGCCTCTCATGAAGTTCGGTTTGCACCATTCTGACCATGAATGGGGCCTATTTTTATGTTTCCTTTTTGTGAAGTTCTTGTTCAGACTTACTATTCTGGGGCTGGAGAGATGGCTCACTGGCTAAAAACACTTGCTATACTAACACAAGGACCTTAGGTCAAATCGCCAACACCCAGGTAAAAGACCAGGCATGGCTGTGTTTGCCTATAACCCCAGGGCTGCTGGGTGGAGAAACATGAATCACTGGCTAGCCTAGTTGAAACTGTGAGTTTCTTATTCAATAGAAGACCCCGATATACAATATAAAATACCAACACACCCCCACACCTAAAAGAAACATTATTTACATAGAATCTTAAACATTTTAATTTGTTTCCAACCTTCCAACAACAAGAGATTCTACGTTAAAATACAGAGATAATCAGCTGTGGCCACTTCTGATTGGAATTGTGATGGGCAGTGATTGGAGGGGGCTCCGGGGTGAAGGATAGCTTCAATCAGGGTGTTTATCATTGGTTCCTACAGAATACTACTTTATTCATGTGTGGTATGATTCAGGAGTTTGCACTAGGAGCTTCTCTTGCTGTATCAGACTGGGAAAACCTCCTCTGTCCCCACACCGCACTGCTCTTCACCCAGCCTGCTGTTGTGGGATCACTACAGGAATGGCCTGAGCTGCCCAAGTCTGTATCTTCTCTTAATCCTTTAGCTCTGCTTGTCACCTGCTTTGGCCAATGGGGCAGTGATGACTCACAGAGACTTGATTAGTGTTTGAGCATGGAGCTTATTTTCTGGTGGCGCTTCCCTGAAGACTATTCTCTATTGCAAGATTGGTGAGGGACACTTGGATAAAGGCCACAGTAATCCCTGGTAGTACGCAGACCATCACTGCTTAGCCAGCTCCCATAGATGTATGGTTTGACCACAGATCCTTACACAGTCATGCCCAGAAATCTGGAAGAAAGGCCCAACTAAGTTGACTCAGACAATTCCCTCATATGCCTGAGAAATAGTAGGTTATTTATAAGGAGTCAAGTTTAGGGGCATATTGTTACACAGCAAATGAAACTGATACAGTTGCCAACTGACTATTCTACACCCTCACCAGACAAAAAAAGCCCAAAACAAAACAGGATGCAAAGTATGCAGAGCATACCCGGCTGTGTCCCCTTCTCCATGTGACTTCGAGCCTGACTTGCCTTCCCCAGTGGACCCAGGCCTCACTCTGTCCTCATTTCCTCCTAACCCTGGTCTATTGTGACCCTTATCACATCCAATGCGCACAAGGAGAAACCCAGTACAACTCGTTCATATTTCTTTGCCTTAATTAAAAATCCAAATGGGAATATTGGCAGCTCAAGCCCTCACTTGAAAGTTGAGCCATATTCCCATTAATAGGAACGTCTAATTAAAACATCCCTTAAAAGTCCATATCATTAAGTTAATGGGGGGAAGTCCAGGAGGGATTCAATTAGATTTTATTTCTGTAAAATTAATATGAGCAACTTTTTAAAAGTCCCCAATGCTGACTGCCATTCATTAAAGGCTCTCAGAGTATTAGAGCAGGGCTCTGGGAGGTGGGCAAACTCAAATGGAATCAAAGCAGATACTTAGCTGATGCCTCTGTGCTAGTGGGCAGAAAGAGCCCTTGGCTTCCCATCCCCAGTCCCCTAGCAGACCCAGTGCCAGAGGTGCCAGCTGGGAATCTGGAGCCTGGGCTCTGATCTTGGAACTCAGCTCATCCTCTGCTCACATGAAGGCTGTTCCAAGAAGATATCCAATGGAGAAGTTGGAAGAGATAAATTTTATCTTCAGGGGAAAGAAGAAGAGGAGAGGTCGGAGTGGGGCCTGGCAGTCTTTAATTTAGGCCTTCTTAGGAAAAAAAGGTGTGGTAATTTTATTTTTATTTATTTTATTTTTAAATTTTTCTTTATTTTTTATTGTTTTATTTTATTTGGTAAAATGCAAATGATCTGCTGGAGCCTGTGTGGTGCTACATGCACTCCCAGCACTCCAGAGACAGAGGCAGGAGGATCAAAGTTTGAGGCTAGTCTGGGTTACATGTTAAGCTTCAGGCTAGGCTGAGCTATAGAGCTCTTCTAGCAGAGACACTGTCTAGAAACAACATACATATACGTACACACACACAAAAAGTGATGGAATTATCTTAAAAGTATTAAAAACTGTATACAATGGAAATAATGTCAAAAACCATTTCTAAGAAATCGCCTCTCACACTCACGGCACATTTGCAGGCTATTACTCTCAATAACCCATCAATGAAAAGAGGAGAAAATAAAGGACATGCTTGTGAGTTAGGAAAGTGATCTCCTCCTACAGATGATTCTTAAATATAATCATCTAGTTATGAAACCAAAAATGTTGCTATTTCTTTTATTTTTTCTGGTTTTTCAAGACAGGATTTCTCTGTGTAGCCTTGGCTGTCCTGGAACTCACTCTGTAGACCAGGCTGGCCTCAAACTCACAGAGACCCACCTGCCTCTACCTCCTGAGTGCTGGGATTAAAAGTGTGTGCCACCACTGCCTGGTGACTATTTCTTCTCAATGACTGTCTTTCCAAAAAGAACCAAGGCTTAAGAAAAGAGACTAGACAGATAACGGCTGCCAAGAGCATGAAGTGCTCTTCTAGAGGACCTGAGTTCAGTTCCCTGCATCCTCATCAGATGACTCACAGCCACCTGTAACTCCACCTCCAGGGGATCCGCTTCTCCACAGGCACCACACACGCATGTGCACACCCATTTTCAACATATACATACTTTGAAATAAAATAAATTTATGAAAAAAGAAAAAACATGGAAGCCATTCAAAACCTCAGGAAGGCGGTCTTGGATAAGGGTCACTGGACGAGAGATGACAAGAAATCACGGGGTCTACAGTCACTCCATTAAGGGCAAGATTCCTCTGGGGCTGACTGACTCTGCCCCAGGCTAGTTTCCTGAGACTTGGAGAAGTGGGGAGAAGATCTGAAAGACACACGGTCACCTTCAGTGTAGGATGAGGGTCAGAGCTTGGTTCATCTTGCCTCTCAGCCTGCAGTTCTAAGGCAAATACTATCAATTGCCTATCCAAAGCCATCTTCTTCGACCCTCAGATCCTCTTTCTTCCTGTTGATCCATCCCCCACCTGGGCCACTAGGGATGGTTTATCTAAACAATTACAGAGATGAAGCTTCCTTCTGAGAAAGCTTTTGTTTTAATCTCCCTTCACCACCACCACCTTTTTTTTTTTTTTTTTTTCTCTGCCTTGGAAAAAGGAATGAGGATAAACAGCCAGCAGCCATTTTGGAACCAGGAGGCAAAAACAGGCCGTCCAAAGCTAGTGTGCTTAGGATGGTGGAACTGAAAGATAAAACAGCCCTTAGACCTTGATCCCATAATCAAAGTGCTGATCCAGTGCCCCAAGCTCCCATCCTCTAGTCATCTGCTTATCTGAGAGGCCGACTCCATAAACATTTAGACTACAGGAGGTGACTTGGTCATTCCTTAAAGATAGAAGGCTTTTTAAATGACAATGCCACTTTTTAAGATACTATTTTAAAACCGCGTTTAAGATGGATGGGCTATGTACCAGCACACCCATTTCATGGTGAGAATAATAGTGACTCCACACTGAATCATAAGGAAGTTTCCTCATCTATGTTCATAGCAGCTTTATTTGTAATAGCTAGAAACTGGAAACAACCCAGATGTCCCTCAACCGAAGAATGGATTAAAAAACTGTTGTACATCTACACAATGGAATACTACTCAGCTATCAGAAACAAGGAAATCATGCAATTTGCAGCCAAATGGATGGAACTAGAGAAGCTCATCCTGAGTGAGCTAACCCAGACCCAGAAGGATGCACATGGCATTTATTCCCTTATAGTCGGATTTTAGCTACATAGTACAGGATATCTATATTACAACCAACGCACCAAAGGGAACATGGACATAGACTTTTGTTTTGTTTTGTTTTGTTTGTGTGTGTGTGTGTGTGTGTGTGTGTGTGTGTGTGTGGCTGTGTGTGTGTGTGTGTTTTAGTTTTCTCTCCCTGGCAATGAGACCTTTTTTCACTGGTGGTACTGCTTTGTAGGCCCCCAGTGTATGAGGAGGCTTTTGGCCCTCACATGACTTCTGAACCAGGGTGGGGGACTGTTATGTAGGGACACTCCACTCCAGAGGAGTGGGATGGAAGGGTTAGGGGGTAGAGGGTGTGAGGGAGGGGCTGGGAAGGGAGGAAAGAGGACAATATGATGGAGATGTAACCTGAAGCAACAATTAAATTTAAAAATAATAATAATAGTGACCCGGCGTGGCTTCTAGCTGCTTCCTCTGGGCTACTGCCAACTCCAAATCTGCAGAAAAAAACTTTCGCTTGGTCCTGGTTTCTAGTGCAGAGCGGGAGGAAATGGGTTTTCCAACAAACAGGTCCAGTGTGTTGGGGTCCTGTGCTTGCAGGGTATCACATAGCTCTGGGTTAGGCCATGGTTTGGGGAGCTCTGCCTGCAGCCTCTTTGCTTCTTAGGCTCTGGGCTGGGAGAGGGCAAGGCTGCAGCAGGGCAGGAGAACTGTGGTATGTCTCAGTGGCTTCATGGAACGAGGCTGCATGTTAAGGAGACAGATGCTAGCTGAGTGGCAGCTGTTCTGACAGTCATGGCAGGTAGAAGCTGATGGCTTCAGGCACAAGGGTTCTGCTGGCTGAGCTCTGTGGACTGCTGTTGTACCCTGAGGTCTGCTGCTGATGCTATGCCAAGCTGTGGAGCACCCATACCTTGGCCACTTCGGTTATTTTGGTGTCTATAGAGAATGTGTCCCCACTGCTCACCTCACAGAACCCCGAGAGAGAGAGAGAGAGAGAGAGAGAGAGAGAGAGAGAGAGAGAGATGCAGACACTCTAGTGTGCTCCCCACAGAGTCCTTGGGGGGTCAGGGATCGCACAGACATCCTGAGCTCCACATTTGTCTAGATCCTCCTCGCATATATTTCTTGGCTCACACACAAAACCGCTGTGTGCTGGTAAATCTGTTCTAGCTGCTATTAAAAACAAAACAAAACAACAAAATATAACAAAGAACAAATAATAAGTCCTAAGATGTGATTGGCATAATACAAAGTTAATTTTCTTTATTTCTGTGTTAGCATTCTTTTACTATGACAAAATACCTCAGTTTATCAACCTACAGGTTTTATAGGTTTCAGATCATGATCCGTTTGCTTCATTGTTTTTGCATTTGAACATATTGTGGAGGAAGGTGTAGCAGAGGAAGCTGGAAAGTACAGAGACCAGAAGAGGCCAGGGTCTAGGTGTTTCCTCAAGGACCTTCTCCAATGACTTAACTTCTTCTCACAAAGCCCAATCTCTTAAAAGTTTCGCTGCTTCTCATAACTGTAGTGTTATGGGCTGATCAGATCAAGCAACATGCGCCTTTGGAGACAATTCATTCTAGATCCAAACCATGATGGTATCATCAGGCTGCGACAGGAGGCCCTGGGAGATGGTGATGACTTCCAAACAGTCTTAGGGACTTGAGCTTCTTCTACATTCAAGTCTAACCTCTGTGCGGTCTTCATGCGTCAATACACATAGGAAACAAAAATAAGAGCAGGTTACAATGCTTTAGCTTCTGGGAAGAAAATTAAAACTTGTGCAGAGCACCCATGGAATCCAGCAGGGAACTGGACACAGCTGGAGACAGGACATATCCAACACCAGAGGAGAGAGTGCTGTATCCTTAACTGCATACAAAGAAAGAGGCCCTCAGAAGCCATATCGAATATCTGCACTTTCTGGCTGCATAAGAATCTGCTTTCCTCTGACTTCCATGCTATCTTCATGGAGGATCTGGGATCAAAGGGGACCCATGCTATTGCTGTCCCCTCTGCAAAGAAGCAGGAAGGTCAGGTGGCTTTGTAGCCAAACATGCTCAGAGGTGGTCAGGGAGGTATTAGATGGCTGGGATGTGCTGGGGAAGGAGTCAGGTATTGCCGTGCAGCCCCAGTGAGTTGATTTCTGAATGCTTAAAAAAAAAAAAAAAAAAGCAAGACTCCTAGATTTTCACGGGAAATCTCCCAATCATTAAATGTTGAGTGAGACAGCCTTCCATTTCCAAGAGGTGCGGGGCAAGCAAGAGCTGCTGTGGGGCTGCTGGGGCAACCATTGCAGACTCTGTATGTCCCAGATGGGTCTGCTCCCAGGCTGTGGAAAACAGTCTGACTCTGAGACTGGACAAGCATTCTCAACTTTGTCTTTTTCTATTTCTCTTTCTACCTCCCCAGGGGTTTCCATCCCTCTTTCAATTCCCTGGGGTGGAAAAACAAAGCCAGGCTTGTCTGTGATGGAGTCACCCCCCACTGAGTATCTGTATTCAGAGGAGACTCCTGAAAGGAAGCAGCCAGGGCTAAACAAAGTCCTTGGAAGGAGAGAAACCAGAGCATGCCTTCCTCCAAACCCTCCCCAACAACAGCAGTGGCAAGGAAGGTCCCTATGTTAATGTAAACCTGTGACTGGCAGAAGGTGGGCTGCCAAAGAGATAAGAAGAAGCACATCATCAACAGGGGGCTACTCCCACTCAGCCATCAACTCAGGGCACAAAGGGGAGACCATTTTGTTTACACAAAATGGAATTAAGCTTCTGTTCTTTCAGGAGTTAGATGCTCCCTCTTGAGAAGTCAGGCTTTGCCTCCTGGATCACTCACAGTTTGGGGAGCCACTCTAGGCATTTATATTAGGAAAGGTTTGAAGGTTTGAACTCCTTCTGGGAAATCCTATGGGCTACGGAAGGCTGTGTGGGTTGGAGAAGAGAGGGTCAGGGAGGCCTCTGGTGGACCATGACCCCAAAGTTCTGGGCATGCTGGGGATGCTGCTGCATATGACTCATAGCTGTGATCTGCCCATAGGAACTGCTAGGGACGAGGTCCAGGCAGCATGGGAAGCTGGCCACTGCTAGTCCACACTGGGAAAACTCCTTTTTCTCCTCCCTCCAAGGATCATCAAGGTCTTTTTGTACACTTGTGTGCTGAAGCCTTTAAACTTACTGTGAAACTAGGAGGATTGTTTTCAAGGTCCAGGCCAGACTGGGCTACATAGTAGGAGCCTGTATAAAAAAGTTAAATTGATAAATACATAAATAAAATGTATCCCTGTGCAGCTCAGGTTCAGATGGCCTATCTGCACAGGTTGCTGTTGCTAGCATAGATTTTTCAGCTAGAGGCCATGTGAGGGCTCTAGATCTTTGCAGAGCCCCCAGGGAATGTCCTGCTTCCACCCCCCCCACATGTAGGATCCCCCCACCCCACATAAGACTTCTCCATACCCTCCAAACACCCAGGAAGCCACTCATTTATCCCATTAAAACGTTGGCCAATTCTCTCTCCCTATGGTTTTTCCTGGTCTTTTCATCCAGAAGGCAACATTTGCTAAAGAAATAGTGGGAGGCTATGGGAATCTGCTGGACATGGATTTTTGTTTTTTGAAAAGACGAGGTCTCATCTCACTGAGCTGTCCAAGCTGACCCCTGACTCCTGATCCCATCTCAGTAGCCTCCCTAGTATTAGGGTTACAGACATGTGTCACCAGATCCAGGTACATGTGAAGTTAGAATACAGTTCTACCTTTGAAAGTACACCTTCCGGGTCTCTATAAGCCATACTTCGGTTTCTCCACTGAAGCTTCTGCATTTTGGGTCATGAACCATGAACTGGGGAGGACAGCTCATAAATGATATGTCTCCACCCTCATCGTCTCTTCCTGCTGCACCTCATGTAGGTGCAGAGAGGGAGAGGACAACTGGCGTACAACTTGGAGGACAGTTTCCATCCTTTAAGGAGGACTCCCTGGCCCTTTGCCGTCATCTCCAGGCCTTTTGACTTGAGCGAGGCTCGAAGCCGGTGGGTGGAGACTTGGACAGTCTCCCTGCATTGCAATCTCTTTGCCCAGTGTTTGGTGCTTCAAGGAGAAAGCCATGCAGACCCTGCAGCATCTGAAACCTGCTTTGCTTCCCCAGTGGGGGACCGAGGCTTCTGGCATCAGATGTGAGGGCCGTTTCCCTGGCTCTGTCCTTAAGCTTGTTGTTATTGGATGCTTGGCAGGGCATTAGCATGGTAACCTCAGAGCTAGAGAACTCGGGCCAGGGGGAGAT
The DNA here is from genome assembly GCA_907164525.1 of Lophiomys imhausi. Lineage (NCBI taxonomy): Eukaryota > Metazoa > Chordata > Mammalia > Rodentia > Muridae > Lophiomys > Lophiomys imhausi. Next base: position 4,098,682 of record CAJQZJ010032284.1, read on the forward strand.
ACAAAAATCCCCAACATATGTCTGTTGTCAGAGATGACAAAGCTACCTTCATCACCACCAGGCCTTGTCACAGTGGAATCCTGTTTGTCAGACATGTTACTCAGGGCCAGGGGAGGGTTGGGATGCCCGCCCAAGCATCTTTGATTAGTGCTCAGTAGGCATGGAACTCTGTGTGTTGTGGGGAAGGCTTAGACACAAGACCTTTCCAGATCCGGGCCAGACAAGAGGCTAGTCAAAGGCAACCAGAGCCTTACCACTGCTCCTTCCCAGAAAGGATGATGGATTGAGACATAGAATTAATATACGTCTCCCTATTTATATATAACCCTTACAAATCACATCCCTCAAGCTAGGTCTTTAAATAATAGAAGACTGTAGATTATGGCTTTATTAGCCCCTTCCAAAAGCTTATAAAAATTATCTTTTGCCGCCGGGAAGACATTTTATCAGAATTTATGGCAACTTGGAGTCTTGAGCTATCAGATTGAGAAACCAAGACGATTTCTGAGGCTCTTCCTGCTGCACATAGACCCTGGTCACACTCTCTGTGTAAATTAAAATTGCTCACGCTATCTGCTCTATGAAATAAGACACTTGGCGTTCCTATCTGAGCCTGCTCTTTAATTAATATAGACTCAAGTAGGCAGAAGCCATCCACTTCAATGAAGGGCTCTAAAGCATGGATGTGGGGTGCCAAGGGAGAGACGTGAACCCTGGGAAGAAGAAAACCCCAATACTTCCCTGTAGGAACAAGGCTCCATCTTGGTGTAAATGTTCTCCTGCGTTGACAGGCTGAAAGTCTCTTATTTAACAGACAGCCTGCCTAAGGACTTAAGACTGATGTTTCCCCAGGTATTCTAGGAAAATTGAGGCTCTGCTTGCTAATATCTATCTAGATCCTATCTAGATCTGTAGCACCCTCAGGAGTGTTCATGAACTGGTGCCTGGTCAGAAACCTCTGGGTGAGAGACACACATGAGCTAGGACCACACTTCACTGTGATTTCATGTCGCCACAGCACCCAAGAGTGTCATCCATGGCTGCATTTCCTTGGACAGGATCCTAAGAAGCTTAGATGCTCTTCTTGTCCTAGCCACTCGTGTGTTTTAAAATTGCATTGGGCCAATGCTTGTAGTACGTGGTGCCTCCCATCTCCAGTTAATTTTCTGGATTGGTTTGTTGACATTTTCCAGAATGCCTTAAACATTATTGAATGCGTACTAAGTTGCATTCTTTGAGTGTTTCATCTGGACCATTGTGATTCCTGTTTTTGACAGTACAGTCTCAAAAGCTCAATTTCCTTCACAATTCACTTCTGCTTCCGCTGTTTTTTTTTTTTTTTTTTTTTTTTTTTTCCTTCCCAAAAAGCCCTTGGCAGGCTGGGAATCAACAGCAAAAGGAACTGGGCTCTGCATATTTTGAGAGGGTGGAAATGCAGCTGGTATGGGTGGGAGCTGCGGGGTACATGTAATTCCCTGGGCAATGGCAACACACTGTGAGGACCTGATGCTGAGGGAAGAAGACATGGGTAGGTTAGCCAGGCAGAGCAGTGTGCTTTGGGGCTGCCACCTCCTCTCCACATGCACTCTGGCTAATCTTTGACTTGCCCTCCTTCCCCAGACATGCAGGGTCCTCATCTGTAGCATTTGTAATTCTCCCAATCTCTGCTCCTGCTCCCAATCAAAATGTGTCAGAGACAGAAAAGAGTAGTTCTTGCCACCATCATTCCACGGGACATACTGCTAGTAGTAGTGACAACTGCAGAATTCTGTGGCAAAGAGAGTCACAGCTCACCCACAATTGTGGTAGGACCCTGAGCTAATCTCTACCACCTACCGTAAGCAGAAGTGAATGCTATTTCAGAGCTAAAGCAGTAAAAGCCAATTTGGAATCACTGGTTCTGGTACTCTTGCCACAGTAACTTGGGAAGCCTCGTAGTGAAATGGCAAAGGTGAAAGACCAAGCCAGAGAATGTGGGGCAAATAGAAAAACAGCCATTCCTTAAGCCACCAAGAGTTTAGAGTGTGTTAGGTATGACGGCACATGCCTTTGATCCCAAGACTCAAGAGGCAGAGGCAGGGGGACCTTTGTGAGATCTAGGCCAATTTGGTCTGTCTGCAAAGCAAGTTCCAAGGCAGCTAGAGCCACACAATGAGTCTCTGTTTAAAGAGAACAAGCAAGATTTCAGAGTTTGTCCTTGTGGCACAGTCTAAACTGATCTGATTAATATATCTGGCCTTCTTCTGAAGTGCTTTCACAAACCATTTGTCTACTCTCCCCGAGGAGATGCCAAGACCATTGCTCTACAGAAAAACCCATTCTATCTGCCTGGCTATCTAAGTATCTATCTCTCTCTCTATCTATCTCTCTATCTATCTATCTATCTATCTATCTATCTATCTATCTATCTATCTATCATCTATCCATCCATCCATATCTATATCTATCTATCTATGCTATCTATATTATCTATCTATCATCTGTCTATCTATCTATCATCTATCTATCCATCTATCGATCTATCTATCTATCTATCTATCTATCTATCTATCTATCTATCTATCTATCTGTTTTGAGACAGGATTCCTGGTTGGTCTTATGGATGGCCTCCTGCTCCAGCCTACCAAGTGTTGGATGTACAGCACTATATCCACCTATAAATTAAAAATTCCCTGTTGTCATCACCCAGGGAATTACGTGTGTCAGAGACAGAAAAGAGTGGTTCTTCCCACCATCATTCCAGAGGACATACTGCTAGTAGTGACAACTGTAGAATTCTGTGGCAAAGACAGTCACAACTTACCAACAGTTGTGGGAGGGCCATTTTAAGATAAAATTTTAATTTTACCTTAAAAACAAGTAGTGGATCTGGACAAAGAGTCTATAGGTACTGTTTGTATGATCTTTTAAAGCTTTTCTGTAAGTATAAAATTGCTTCTAAATAAAAGGTTTAAAATTAAGGGGAAGATCACCAACATGAAAGGGCAGGTGCTCTGTAACCAACATTACAAACCCAGATGTATAAACTGGGCCCAGCCCCAGTTTCTAGCTGACCCTCATGGGCTCATGAAAAGGCTGCTTCCCTGTTGTTTCCCCAGAATGTCTCTGATTTAGAGACCCGCAGACCCGCAGAGATAAAAATGGCCCTGGACCCTCTGCAACCCACATGCGGAGCAATCCAGTCACAACAGCAGGATGTCAGGCCTAGTGTCTGTCTCCTGGCTGAGGCAGGAGAGCAGTCTTGGTGGAAAGGCTGCCTGGAGGATTCACACAAACTCCATCTGACTTGGCCAGGATAGCCTGGTGTTGCCCCACCTCTTTCTCTAAAGAAGGTGTTAGGCAGCCTTCCAGGACAGGGTCTCTCCCTTATAACAGGGCAATAGGAAATGCGTCTTTAGAGCTATGAGAGTTATTGCTGCATTTAATCACCCTGAAAATATCTCTCTGGGGTTGCCCTGGAGTTTATACCTGATGTTGATCTAGGGCTCCAGGGAGAAGCAGCCAGGTCCCCCATAAAACCTAATAACCAACATTACAAACCAAACTGAGAGTCCTGAGAGGGGTAGGCTCACCCAGCTCCAGAGTAGCAGTCATTAGAATAGATGAACCTCATAGACTCTATGTCAAGAGAGGTCAGGGACACAGTCATGGACACTCTGAAACCCACTTCCAAGTTCTTTGTGTGTCCAAGCAGTGTGTGGCACAGGGACCATCAGACTCATTCTCATGAAAGCCAAGGGATGGCCACATCCTACTCATGCTGAGTGGCAGACTGACATTCTAGGCTGCTTTTCTTATTTCTTCCCTTCTCCAGGACAATGGAGGAGTGATCTGAATGAGAGAGAGATACGGCAGAACTTGAAACTATCTCACTCACCACATGACAGGAAAAAGGCATCATTTTGGTTGGCACACAGCAGTGGCTCAGTGGTCTGAATGTGTCCCGGTGGAGGGACTGATGTGGCCAGAGTTATGAGCAGGCATCTGGGAGCCATGATGGACCATGCCTAAGAAGATAGCCGAGTTGTCCGGACAATGCCAAAGGTGACCATTGCAGCCTGAGAGGGTAAGAGACTAAAGACTATTCACAAGGTGTTAATAGGTTGGTGCAAAAACCAGAATGCCTTGGTGATAGCTCTCAAAGAGACTCTCCTCACCTGTCCAACATGGGCAGAGCTGCAGAGCAGGGGTCAGAGGCCTTCACGGTTAGTCACTCAGTGCCTGAGGTGGTGGGCTGCACGGCCACGGCCCAGGTGGTATGCAAGGAACTGGGTCCACTTGGGAAGTCGTAGGATCCTGAGAGATGGGATGGGGACCCTGAGGGTGTGGACTATACAGCTCTTTGCACTCTTGTCATTTGCAGGGGTGCCCCCTCACCCTCACCTAATGACAGCCAGTGCCTGTTCAGGGCTGGGAGGTGTTGCTAAACCCTGTCTAAAGAGTGGAAACAGGTACTTCAGGGGCCACTCAGGAGCTGGACCACTTCCTCTGCTGGTTATCTTGCAGAATGGAACACTGAATCACCATGGAGCCTGACAAAACGGGAATCAACTAGACCATGGTCTGAAGAAAAGAAAGGAAGGATGATGCTGGTATGGAAGTAGTCATGGTTTGGGACCAGGCAGCAGCAGCCTGGAGGCTTCTGGGCTCAGTTAGAAGGTAGGGAGATTTTAGTATTTGAAACAGGCACTCACTCTGTGACCAAGCCTATCCTGGAACTCACTACGTAGTCAAGGATGTACTGTAACTCAGAGCAATCCTCCTGCCTCAGACTCCTACGTGCTGGGATTACAAGCATGAGCTTCCACTCCCATTTTTTAGGGATTCTTCTTCAAGGATGCTGGAGCAGAAAACTAGAATGTCAAGAATCCATTGACCTGAAAAAATTCTCTGGGAACATGGGGATTTAAGATGCTACCAGACACCTCCATCAGAGACTCCAGGGATGGAACAAGCTCACTTCTAGAGTGGTGTTGGAAGAAACCAAGGCTGACTCTATTGAGGTACAGCACCTACGTTTCCTGGCAGAAGAGATAGGGAGGTTAGGGAAAATGTTAGGCTGAAGGGACTGTATCATGGAGGCCAGAGACTTACCAGAAAAACTGAGTTCTGTTAGAAAGCATGGCAAGCTCACAATCCTCTAAAGCCATCAGGAGTGTCCCTCTGTGAGTGAAGGCAGCATGACTAAGAAGCTTGGCGCAGGGAGGCTGTTTTGTGTAGACCTCTAGGTTCAGAAATATTAACTGACCAAGGTCCCTTGAGATTCATTGCCACCTCTGCCCTCAGACCACCCCTTCTACACACTGCTAGCTCTCAGCTTTCAATGAAGGTGGTAGGGATACTTAGGCAGGCTAGTTCCAGGAAGGGAGAGGCAAGATACTTACAAAGGTGGTGACTTTGGCAAGACTATTGAACTTGGGGTGAGTTGGATGCCAGGTGGGGATGCTCCCAACCATCTTCAATTTCCTCTGTATACTTGCATAACCCTTCTTCCCTGACTCCCTCCACTTCTGAGGTGTTTCCCTGGCAGCAACCCTGTACCTTGCATTTGCTTCTCTAGACGAACACATTGAGGAAGAAGATAGTACAGAGAGACAAGACCTAACCCCAGTTATTTCTGGTATGTATCTCCTCTGCTGTGACCAGCCACTGCCTGTCTGATGAAGTTCCCAGTGCATAATCTGAGACAGTCCCTCATTCGAAGTGGTTGAGTCAGTCTGTCCCACGATGCTTGGTGGGGCCTCTGAGGCTCACACTGTGTGTTATATGATCTCCAGTCAGGCTTTTTTTTTTTTTTTTTCTCCCATCTTATGACTAATTTCTCTGAAACACACTGGGCTAGAATTTTTTTTTTTTGGTTTGGTTGATTGATTTTTGTTTTTGTTTTTGCCCCCCCCCCATGACACACAGTTATATAGACAAAGAGACACTCACTGATAAGCCTGTGATTTACTAAGAGTACCCATACTTGGCATTTATAAATGAAAATTAGAACATGTGAGAGTCCTCTGAAGACTTGATTCAGCATCTGGCTGAGCAGTGAGGACGCCATGCCATGCTCAGCGTGCGCCCACAAGCAGGAGTGTTGAGGGCCTGTTTGGGCAGGATCCATCTAGACCAGGGCACTGCCGGCTGCCTTGTGTGGCTCTTGGTTTCTAGTTGCCGCTGCTTTTACATTTTAATTATGAATTGCTGTTGGTTTCATTCCCTGGTCCTCAGCTCAGCTTGTGGTGGCTTGTTGGTTAACCCCACACCATGTAGGGGTACATATTTGCACCAGCAGAGTGTGGGGCCTATCATTTTCCAATAACTTCCAGAATCTGAACCATGTAGGTGCTACAGTTTGACAATGAGTCATTCTCGCCCCAATTTCAACAGCATAGCTCCACACGGAAGCACCTCAAATGTCCTCACGGTACTTTTCTATCCTGGCACCATTGTCTCTTTCTTTCTGGAAGGATGGGGTAAGACTGGTGGTCTGAGGGCTTGGACTGGCCTTTTACTGGCAGTGGACACAATGTGGGCTATGCATCAGTATACTCAAAGAACCAAGGCTTATACTGAAGTCCTGAGGTGAGAGAAGGGGAGGGAGGAACCAGAGGGGAAGCAGCAAGGATGTTGATTCTTTCTTTTCCACTTCCATGAGGGGCTGGCACTGGGAGATAGGGTTTTGCCATTTATGCTGGTTTCTCCTGGGGCTGGCTGGGATGGAATAAGACTGTGAACCCATATTCAGCCAGAACCAGCAACCATGTTATCACTAGTGACTGCTAGGAGGTGTCTGACTCCTGCGTGATTACTGCATTACTGCAGAGTTAGAGCTTTTTGACGGCAAGCCTCAGAAATCAAGTTGTGCTAACACAAGTTAAAAACCAATGGGGTTGCGCTGATACTGGGATGTTCACAGGACAGACAGGGGGTGGAGGTTCTTGGGAGACAATGCCTGAGCATGATGGGAACTGGGACAGCGGACAATTAGAGCACCAGTCAGAGACAACTCTTCCTGGACTATTATTGGCATATTACACATAATGGCATGCAGTTGGCACAGAATGTCCCTGTGTGGTCTGCATGTTTTTGTTTAAGTTTTTACCACAATGTGTCAGGATAAGGTAAATCAGTTGCTCAAGGCCACATAGCTAACAGACAGTGGAAATAGCACTGAAACCCTTTCACCTTCCATGTCATCTGGATTCAAATGTGCCAACTATCAAAATCCTCATGGCATGTCTCATAGACTACTCAACACTGATAATGATAACTACTTTGCTATTGTGCATATATGTGCAGGTAGTGGGTGTATGATCATGTCTGTGTATGTTAGCATGTGCTGTGTATATGTGTACATGTATGTGCGTATGTGTGATATGTGTGTGTGTGCATGTACATGTTGGTATGTGTGTGATATATGTGTGCATGCTGCTATGTGTTGTATACTTGTGTGTATATGTTTGTGTGTAGTGTGTATATCTGGTATATGTACATGTTCTTGTGTATGGTGTATGTATATGTTCATGCTCTTGTGTGTGGTATATATCTGTACATGTTCATGTTTGTCTGGTATCAGCACCAAACATTCATGAGTGTGCACATGAGTGGAAGCCAGAGGTTGATATCAGGTTTTGTCTCAAACAGGGTTACGACGGCTGTGAAGAAACACCATGACCAAAGCAACTTGGGAAGATAGGGTCTATTTGCCTTACACTTCCACATCTCAGGCTATCATTGAAGGCAGTCAGAACAGGAACTCAAACAGGACAGGAACCTGGAGGCAGGAGCTGACGCAGAGGCCATGGAAGGGTGCTGCTTACTGGCTTGCTCTCTCTGGTTTGCTCAGCCTGCTTTCTTATAGAACTTGGAGCCACCAGTCCAGGGATGACCCCACCAACAGTGGCTGACCCTACCCATCAATCACTAATTAAGAAAATGCCCTTCAAGTCTGCCTACAGCCCATTTTCTTAATTGAGGTTCCCTCCTCTCAGGTGACTTTTGCCTGTATAAAGTTGACATAAAACTAGCCAGGACAACTGTCTTTCCCTATTTATTTTTTTGAGCTAGGGCCTCTTACTGAACCCAGAGTTTGATGACTCTGCTAAACCAGCTAACCAGGAAGCCTCAAAGGCCCCCTGTCTCCACCTCCTCGGGCCTGGATTAGAAGCACATACTACCATGCCCCATTTTTTTTTTTTTTCTTGAGTGCTGGAGCTTCTATCTCAGAGCCTCATTTTGTACAACAAGCACTTTACTGACTGATCCATCTCTCTGGTGCCTGGAGTATTTGATGTGCCACTAAGAAAAATATAGTCAATTTAACAGTTCTATGCCACGGATATCAGGGTTGGCATCACAGGGGAAAGACAGGCGTTTCACAATCTGGGAGAGAGAGCATTCCTTCTCTCTCACAGTGAAAGGGATAGCAACATCTGTTAGATAAATAACCCACCCAAGGCCACCCAGCCAGTGGATGGTTGAGCAAGGTTTGAGCTGCACAGTTTGGTTTGAGATGCTGTGCTTTAACTGCCTGTTGGTGCCCTTCTGGGTGTGTGGAGCTGGGCTCCAGGAAAACTGCTATTGGGCAAGTATTTGTGGTACAGCCAAGGCACACAGGCAGGAGAGGAGAGGGCAGGTCAGCCTGAGCTGAGGAGCTGCCCATCATGTCCAAGGGATATGGCCCAGCCTGGGGAAATGGAGCACAACAGAAGGCCAGCACCCCCTGGAGGAGATGTCAGGCTCTGTTCTAGACAAAAGGGAGGCCTGAGAAGATGCCCTCCCCTCCCCCAAAGAGCCCCTGCCTTCCAAGTTCATCATGTCATTGTGGACAAATATAGACCAGGAGAAACCTAAATAAGTGAGTGGCTGCTCAGGGCCTCAGGCAGCTAACCATAATGGAGGTTTTGGGGTTTCTGCTTCAGACAGAACATCACATTCCTCAGCTGAAATAGCTGGGTGGAGAAACAGGGCATCATTGGATGGGAACACCCGGCCAGGATGAGCCAAACAAGACAGAAATAGGAGCTGGCCACCACATGAAGGGAACTCGTAGGTGTGTGGCTGGCTGGGCCCTGCCTTGCGCTGCCCTTCCCTGCTAGGGGCTGCTGTTCCCCACGGAAGCTCTGGCTTGGCCCAAGGAAGAAGGGGGGCTGTTGTTCGCCTGGATATTGGCCTTTAGCTTCCAAGACATCAGTCATTTCTTAGACAAGAGTCCTTAGGAATCAAGGGGTGATATGCACCCTACTAATTCTGCCACTTCTCAAGCATATACTTACAGATGTCAATACATTCAGACATGCTGAATTACCAGACAGGGCCAAAAATAGCTATCTAAGCAAATGCATCTGTGTAACTGAGGCAGGCAGATGTGCACTGATAGGAACACATGCAAGCCATGGGCTACTGCACACATCTTTCATGTGTACACACCTGCACTCAGCCCCCTTCACCCAGCCCAACAGGTAGAGCACACACTTGTTGTGGAACAGGGAGGGTATACACGTGCAAAGATCCACCCAGCTACCTATATTCTTCTAGAGATTTGATGCATGTGTGCAGGAGTGCGCACACACATCAGAGTAGACACATAGGAGCCTTGGCATGTATCCAGGCAGGAGCACTCACATGTACACATAGACACAGGCACAAACTCACACTCATTTATACACGGAGTTGTACATTGGGAAAAGTGGTCTCCAATCCTGGCTTGGTGACCCTGGCTTTCCTACCTTGGGAATGCTCATCCTAGAGGGCCAAAGCTGGACCAATCTTACCCAAGTGAACATCCAAGGTCGTTCTGGTGAGTGCTGGCACAGGAGGGTAGGGGGAGTTACCCAGAATCCTTCTCACTCTGCACTTCCCACCTTCATATTGGCTTAGCATCTTTCTCCCTTCCCCCCACCCCATGTTAAAGATTTTCAGATGGAGTAAACAGCAGGCAAGGCCCAGGCCCTACCAAGAGACTAGGCCTATAAGTGCCAATGGAGTATTAGTTCCTCAGTATCCAAGAACCTGTGAATGTGGAGATCATATTTGCATGGCTCATTCCTTTCTACCCAGGCCATCACAATACCTGGGCTCTCCATTCATTCACATAACAAATGAGTACATAGAAAAGTAGGTTTGGTATCCCACTTAGCAGCTATAGAAATTGAGGCCCAAAAGGCCAGGCTTCATCAAAGCTACTCCTGACTACCTCCCTGCCTTACCCATGACTGCCTGATCTATGGACCCTTAGGATCCATTCCTCACATGGAGGCCAGGGGCAGTGAAACCTGAATTCCTCAGAAAGGGGGTTGCAAAGGAACCTGGGAATCCTGGGTTTCCCACCTCTGATTACCTTGCATCTGCCCTGGGCTACAGGGTGCAGCTTAAGGGTCCAAGCCATTCAGCAGTGTCTCCCTTCCTGAATCAGCTGGAGAGTGCCTTCAGTACCCCACACCTCACTCCACCAAAGAGCCTTCAGACCTGGAGATGGGCTCCAATTTTCTGTCCCCGCGAGCAAGCAGAAACGAAGGAGGAGAGATGGAGACAGCAGGGGTCAGTATTTGTTCAGTGGAGACCGCAGCAGACCACTATGGAGGACTGGCTGTCTTTAGGCATGGTGCCCAGTGCCTGTCAAACACATGCCATCAGAGCCACAAACTGCCTTGGCCCTGGCCCCAGTAGGTGAGAGCAGCCCTGAAGCCTCCCAGGAATCCTCATGGCTTCTTAGGAAAGACCCTGCTCTGCACTTTGACAACTTGCCAGATATTGTTTTGTAGCAACAGAATCTTTCCTCTGATGATTTCCTTTGAAGTTTTAAATTAAGGTTTACTTTGTGTTTGGTGAAATTCTTATAAACATGGAGTTGTGCAGATTGCCCCAGTAGAGATACAGACAAGTTCCGTCTCTCCCTAACCCTCTGCCCCAGCAACCACCTCGGGTTATCCCAGCCAGCAACCACTCCGGAGCCCCACCGCCGCCAGGGAAAGTCAGTGATCTGGGCTCTAGTTTGACCCTAAACAACTCCATTTACTCATTCTGTAGTCTGGGACTTCTGGAGAAGTATGTCTTTCCTTAGAGCTCATTTTCTAGGATGTTCTATAAATGGAAACCTACACAATATGGGCATTGCATTGACCATAGTGTACGCAAGAACCATCTGCACTGCTGAGCACATCTGCAGCTTGCAGCTCTCTATATGAGCAGCGATTCTGGCGAGGAAGTTTCTACCGGTTTATCAGCTCCCTAGGAGGAACCTGCCGATGGCTTCTACTTTAGGCTGTTATCAATAGAGTTTTTGTGAACACTCTTATACAAGCTGCGCATGTGTTTGCTTCTTTTCGGTAAATAGGCATGGCCCCGGCTTTCTCAGAAACTATCCAAGTGCAGTTTTGCAGGGTCCCATCTTACATTCCCACAATGATGAATGAGGACTCCTGTCAGCATAGCCACAGCTATGACTGTCCCTGCTTTCCGTCACTAGCCTAGCAACTATGCATCAACGGATATCTCTCCAGAAGTCCCAGGCTACAGAATGAGTAAATAGAGTTGTTTACTCCATCAGAGCCCCGATCACTGACTTTCCCTAGCAGCAGTGGGGCTCTGGAGTATCTCCTGCAAGCCAAGGTTGGGATCATCACCCAAGGCCACATAGCTCATGGAGAGAAGACACTGGGCAAGGACCTTCTTCTGATCAGCACTGTGTCAGCAGTACCAACAGGGTAATGTGACCCTCAAGCCATGTTCCAGGAACCTGTGTGAGGCTAGGTTGAGGCCTGAGTTGGGTGTACCCTGGGGCTATTACCACTTTGGGATATTTGGATGAAATAGTATGAGGCAAAGGAACACCAATATCTTTAGGATCACAGAGATAGTCAACAACAACAGCAAGAACATGGTCTATCAGTAACATTTGCTGTTGTGATAAAATAATCAAAGCAATGTAAGGAAGAAAGGGTTTATTTTTGTCTCATGGTTTCAGAGAGACATTTGTCACATGGCAAATCCAGTGGCAGGAGCTTAAGACATTTGGTTACAGTGTACCACAGTCAGGAGGCAGAAAGCTATGGGTATTCACATGCCACCTGCTTTCTCCTTCTTCTGAAGTCTAGGACACAAGCCTAGGGAATGGTGATGGCTACTTTTTTTGTTGTTGTTGTTGTTGATCACTTTTTATTTTTTATTTATTTTTAATGTTCATTTATTGCTTCAAGTTACATCTCCATCACAGTCCTCTCCCTCCACCCTTCCCGGGGGCCCACCCTCCCACCATCTCGTCTTTCTCCCAGCTATCCTACTCCTCGGGTGTGGGGTCCCCTACATATCAGCGCCCCTCAGTTCAGCAGTCATATGAGGGCAAGAGCTTTCTCTTGCTCTGGGGGCCTACATGGAAGCTCCCCTAGGGCAAAGTGACCCACTAACAAGTAACGAAGTCTATGTTCCTGTTCCTTTCAGTCTGTTGGTTGTAGGATAGTTATCCTGTACTATATGGCTAAAATCCAGTTATAAGTGAATATATACCATGTGCATCTTTCTGAGTCTGGTTTAGCTCACTCAGGATGAGCTTTTCTGGTTCCATCCATTTGGTAGCAAATTCCATTTTCTTGTTTCTGATGGCTGAGTAGTAATCCATTGTGTAAATGTACCACAGTTGTTTTTGCTTGTTTGTTTGTTTTATCTATTTGTCAGTTGAGGGACATCTGGGTTGTTTCCAGTTTCTAGCTATTATAAATAAAGCTGCTATGAACATAGTTGAGGAAATGTCCTTGTAGTTTGGTAAGGAATCGTTTGGATGTATACCCAGAAGTGGTATGGCTGGGTCTTGAGGTAGGGCTATTCCAAGTTTTCTAAGATATCGCCAGACTGATTTCCATAGTGGTTTGCACTACCACCAGCAATGTTCCTCTTTCTCCACACCCTTGCCAGCATGTGCTATCATTTGAGTTTTTGATCTTAGTCATTCTGACAGGCGTGAGATGGAATCTCAGAGTCGTCTTGAGTTGCATTTCTCTGATGATTAAGGATGCTGAGAATTTCTTCAAGTGTCTCTTGGCCATTAGAGATTCCTCTGCCTGTTTCCTCTGCCCTCCTTCATCCAGCACGCTGCTTTGAACTGCTCCATCCTAGTGATGGCAGAAACACAAGAGGCCATTGTTTCTTTCCCCTGTGCAAACAGCCATGTTACCTAAAGCTGGGCACATGGCTGAGTTCAAGGTCAAGCAGGGAAGTATACATGTCATCCTGGTGGGAGGAATAGCCAATCCCCTCCTCCCCCCAAAAAAAGTCCTATGTGGGTGGAAGGGGCAAGAACTGGGGCCACTAACTCCATCTGCAGCAACACATGGAAGACAATGAGATGTGCCAGCATCCGGAAGGTGCTGCTTGCGGGATTTTCCTGGGAGGCTGCCAGGACTTTGGAGAACTCTGTGTTGAGAGACACTGGGACTGCTTGCAAGACTCCACTATTCACAGCTGAAGACCCAGTCCAGAGGACCAGAAGGAGGTACATAGCTCAGAACACAACTGCTGATGTTTCCTTAGAGAGGGCATTCTGAGAAGCCTTTGTAGGATGGCACTCAAGCTGAGACACATGGAACAAGAATGACTCAGCCCTGGGGCGACCAGAGGAAGTGGCAGAGCCGTGGAGTGCTTGGCTTAGGGGAACAGGGAGGTGCCCTGATTCTGAACTCCTCAGAGCAGCATGCCCAGAACAGAAAGGACCATGGGGAGGACCACGGGAGGATCATGGGAGCAAGAGGAGCCAGGCTTGGCGAATGAATGGATGGATGTATGTACAGGGACTTGTTGCAGTGCTTGCCACGTGCCAGGCCCATGTGTGGAACCTACAAACGCTGGTTCTTTGATTCTGACAGAAGTGTAGGTACTTATGGGCCCTGCAAAGCTATGGCCCAGTTCTAAACCTGAACTCTGTGAATGTGACGACTCTGTTTGGAAAAGGGTTTTGGCAAGTCTTGTTAAATTCAGAGTCTCAAAATATAATCTTCATGTTGTCCAAGTGAGCTCCTAGGCCACTGTCTTGTTAATGTGTCCCTTGTGGAGCAAAGGCAGAGGTTGTCATTGTGTAGCCAGGGCACCTTAGAGCCAGGGAGCACAAGGAGGGATAGGAAGAGCCTTCACTGGAGTGTAGTCTGGCTTCCATCTTGACTGTGACTGTCTTGCCTCCAGAACAGTGGAACAGTATGCTCATGTCACTTTATGACACCCAGTTTGTGTCAGTTTGTTATTCCAGGCCTTGGAAATCAACAGTGTCCTATCCATGAGGACCTATTATCAGCACAGATAATTTTATAGATGAGGAAATGGAGGCTCAAGAGAGAAGTGACTTGGTCCCCATCACTTAGCAGGTGAAGTACGGAACAGCTTCCAATCCAAAAATCGATGCCCTTAACCACGAACTCAGCAGACAGAAGTTATGGGTCTCAGCTATTGCCCACAGCCAGTAAGTGGCAGAGCCAAAATTGGAGCCTAGGACTCTGCCTGTAAAGGAAGGCAGGCTGTACTAGGCTGAGAGATTTAGTTACCTCTCCACTCCTCCCAGCAGGATCTGTCTCCCACACTGCCTCTTTGATGAAGCAGTTGTCAGGTCCCCCCCCCCCCCACATCACTGGGTGCCTTCACAGAGTCTGTGATTTATACAATGCCGCGTGACACTTGCTTGTGTGACCTTCCCACATTAACAAGACTTGAGGGTGACAAGTGGTCTCACACCAAAGGCCTTGCTGCTCCCGGGGACTCTGCTCCCACCTGCGGTCATCCCTGTTAGCCAGACTCAGGAGAGCTGATAAATGAACTGGTCGTGGGAGCCCATTACCCAGCTCACAGAACGGAAACTCCCTGGAGGTAGAGCTACTGGTGATGTAAGATGCTCCACCCCTAGGAGAGGTATGGTGTCATCTGTCAACACAGCCCTACTACTAAGAGGACTGAGTGCCTCTGCTCACCTCTGCAGGGCTCTGCACCAGCCCTGTGTGAAGGTTCATGGATGGGACCAGGAGTGGAAGACTGAATAGGCCCAACTCATGCACCCTCTCCTAAAGTGCCCAAAGTTCCCAAATGCCCACCTCCTTGTCTTTCCTGCCTAGGGTGGGTATAGTGGAATATGGCAGAGCAAGGGTGACTCCAGGTCTAAATCGCATTGAATAGTCATCCATGGTCAAGTGTGACTTCGGACACTTGTCTTGTCTCGTGAGGTAGACAGATTGGAGATGAAGCCTGAAAGTTTATGTCCTAATGAGTCTGCCAGATGGTTGGAATCCATGCTAAAATTTAAAAACCAATGGCTTAAACAAAACAACAGTTGATCATCTTTCCTTCTAGCAAAAGAAACCCAGAAAGGCAATCCAGGACCCGTGTGGTACCTCCAATGTTTGGCTCCACTGTCTTCATCACTGGGTCCACTCTTAAGATTGCTTCATGTTGTAAAAGTGCTATTGAAGTTCCCGCCACCATGTATGTACTCCAGGCATGAAGATGGAGAAAGCAGTCAGGGAAAGATGTGTCTCTAAGTTGGACGGCCCCCCAACATTGATCCTGGGATCAATCACTATCAACATCCAGCTTTCTCTTCTCTCATGGGGCATCCCTAAGGCAAAGAAGACAGAAATATCTTGTTTTATGTGGCATCTTACTGAGTGTTTAGATAAGGAGACGGGGTGGGATGGAAAATAGGTGTGCCTCTGGCCTCTCCCTCAAAAACCCTTGTTCTTAGCCTTCCTCCAATCTTCATAGCCAATGTGATTATCTGCCCCACTTTACAGATGAAAGGAACAACCTTCAGAGAGAGCAAGGTTGCTTGCTCAGCCAGAGTTGCTAATTAGCCTTTCAACCCCCACCATGCTCTGCTTTGCTCAACCTGCAGTCTGGGGATGGGTATGGCCATCCATAAGCTCCCTCTCCAGACCCCGTAGATTCCAAGAAGCTAGAGGGCTCCATTCTTGATTACAGGCAGAAGATGAGAAAGAAACGGAAGGAGGATTCAGGTCCTCTGCAGAGCCCAGGAAACCCTGTGCTTTTCCAGAGGTAAATAGTGAAACTTAATTAACTACTCACATATGCCAAATGAATAATCCTCAGGCTTTGCAAGGCATCTGCTCTGTGGGTGCCTGGGGAATGTCACCAGCTTCCCTCCACCTGGGCACTAAGGTTAAGCCTGCCTTGTCTCTGGTGGGGCCAGTTTGGGGATGGGAGGGCTGGGAATGAAGTCTTGCTTCTCCAGGCTGTGTCCAAGGATTGCTTGTTAAACGAATCTTCCTGACTTCATCCCTGAGGAGTAGGGAGGATCCGACACTGACATCACAAGATGTAGCAATTCAGCCCTGACAGCCATAGGCTTCTCTCCTTATCTTAAAGGCCTTCACTAAAATATATCTAGACATTTCAGAACCAAGAAGTAGGAAAATATAGTAGGTTCCAGAAACACAACAAATCCTGTTTGAGTGGAAGGGGAAATCCCACAGATATATGCCTGAATTAGGGAGCACCAGGAAGGTCCCCTCATCTTGCCTCTGACAAAAGCCCTTGCTTTTCCCTTCATTTGGGCTTCACCAACTGGAGATGCAAGTGAACAAAAACAAGACCCCAATTCAAGGTAACCCCATTTCTTTCCAGCGCTGAGCCTGTACCAAATTTGCTATGCTCTAAACCTCAGTTTCCACCTTTGTAAAAAAAAAAAAAATGGGTTTCCCCTCACTCATGTCTTTTGCTTCTTCGAAATTCTGGTCATTTGGTGCCTGAGAAGGCCCTGCAGCCTGGACAGAAGGGGACCAGAAGGGACACACCGTACCAGTCAGAGCTTGGGTAAGGCCTTCTGACTCTATACATAGGTTTAGCATTAGAATGCTCAGAGGAGACCAAAGGCTGTGGAACTGGTGCATGAGCAGGAGACCGTGTCCCTTCTGGTGATTAGTCACCCCTTCCCTCCCACACTGGACTCAGAAGCCTAGAGGAAGAAATCCAGTCTTCAACAGCCAGATAGGTTCAGCACCTTCCCACCAACACCAGACTCAGTAGCTAAGTGGAAGCCTGGGCTTTCTTGGCCACTCGGGTTGCACAGCCTCTGAAGTCCTTTGGTGTAATCTGCCTTATGACAGACCCCAGGGATGCTACTCTCTGAGGCCTACCAGGCAAGGCTCGGAGCAAAGGCCGAGCTACAGCAGCACTAAGGGCAACCTTGGCCTGGGTCTACTTCCTGTCCCTTTTGTGACTTTCCTATACTCAATGCCTGCCTTGAAGCTGCCTGGAACCCCTAATTCCTGAAGCAGGGAGAATTCCAAGCTGGGCCCCTGGTGTACCCCAGACAATCCCACTAATTGTTATTCAGTCAACAATGAATTGGAGTGCTGCCGTGAAGAGACAGTACAATGCTCTATATGAATTGCAGAGATGATATAGGTGAGTGTAACTTACTCATGGAACTTTTAAAAGTCGAGGATTTTTTTCCTTGGTGCGCAAAGACGGGTCAGAGGGACTCGCTGGTGTGGAGCAAGCAAGGGTCACGACATGGCAGAGACAGGCACGGCACGTGCTTCAGCACTGAGGCAGACCTCAGTGGACAGCCACTTTAATCCTAGTAAACAGATGTAATAACCCATAGAGGCTGGAAGAGGACCTTGAATAGCTCCCCAGGCAACATCTCAGATTTAGCCAATGAGAACCTGAGAACTTGGGTCATGCACGGACCTAACCCTTTGTGACACAGCAACAGAAACCATCACTTTTGCCTGGGTGCCTTTTCCTTCCTTCCCAGGCCCTGGTCTTGGGACGTTTCTCAGGATGAACCTCCCTTCTCCACAAGTGGCTCACCTTCAGAGTTCATATCCAAGGGTGCTTTGTAGCTTTCCCACAGAGCTCACCCCCAAACAGAAAGCTTTCTCCAGACACTTCTACTCTCCTTTACTTGTGCCCAACACAATCACATGTTGGGGAAATTAGCATTGTTAGGACAGGCCTTGCAGGAGCTTTGCCTGTGCTGTTCTCTCTGCCTGCACCCTTGTTCTTAATGAGATGAAGTTTGTCAGAATCTGCCTCCACATAGAAACCTTCTTTACCCACAGGGAGCAATTGTAATCCCTGGGGTCTCATCATATTCTGTACCTCCTTCCGTCGTACAAGGCTCCTCCTTTTGGCGTGACTTGACTTCCTGCCTCCTGTAGGCAGTTCATGACTCCTCACGTGCGGGAGAATATGTGTCACACATTCATCCTTTCGGGCTGCACACATTGCCTAGGTGTCCCATAGGTGGTGGGATGAGGGAGGGACTTCTGGCTCCACCTGCAAAGCCCTTCCTGCAAACACAGACCCAGTTCCAGGGAGATGGGATGGATTTTGATCATGGAACTTTCCTAAGGATTGATTATTGACCAGTAGCTCAGATCACAGGCCTCTAAGTGTTGGGTCAACAGTGAACGCAAACAGCTCCTGGGAGACATGGAGGGGATTTTTTTTCTCACCCTGGGGCTTGGAGTGTGCACACCTCTCTGCCATGGGTACCAGGACTACCTGCCTGATGACCATGGATGAAGATGGGCTCCTCAGCTATGGACAGGATCGGAGTGGCCTGTTTGCCAGACCAAGCCTGAATGTGCTAGGCAGTTGTATGGTAGGAGTTTATCAAAACCAATTGTGAGAATATTCTTGTTTAATACCAGATGGGCTGCTTAAGACACAGGTATAAAGTATTAACTGTCTCATGAGCTAGCAGGGGCGTGGCTTAACCAGCTGAGCAAGTTTAACTGTGAGGATTTGGGAGAGAGGAGTAAAAAGCCACAGCCCCGAGGAGAAAGGGGGCTGTACAAAGGAGGGATAAAAAGCCAGAGTCCCGAGGAGAAGGAAGGGGGCTACAAAGAGAAAAGAGAGAAGGAGCTCCACAAAGAAGTAAAAGAGAATGGGCTTTACAAAGAAGTAAGAGTAAAGAGGTTCTACAAAGAAGAGAAAAGGCTCTACAAAGAAGTAGGAGAAAGCTCTACAAAGAAAAAACGGCTACAAGGTAGAAAGTGGTTGCTGCTCTCCCAGTTGCTGGTGCTCCCCCAAACTGCTGCTTGTTCTTCCTGCTGCTGTCTCCTGATTTGCTGGTTTTCTGGTCTCCTGGTTTGCTGTACTTCTAAGGAGACCGGCATTACCCCCAAAGAATCCAACGACCCTAATCAGGAGGAAGTAGCCTAAAGAGAACTATACCCCCTTTCACCTCTAACCTTCTTTCTCTCCCACCTAGGTTTGAGGAGTTAAAGGGAATGAGGGGTGGAAGGGAGGTAGAGGTACTAACCACAATAAATTAAGTATAGTAAATATAAAGCAGAAAGTATATATTGGATAATTAAAAGGCGGCATGCTACACAGTTGGGAAGTGTGGTCAGTGCGACTCTGGCTCTGATGAGGGACAGGTTCTCAGGGTGGCAAGAATTCTGGGGTTTCTGGTGCCGTCACTCATCAGCTAAGACAAGGTTGGCTGTAAGGTCATTCTGTGACTCAATGGAGTTAACTGATGTGCAGGGCAGAACTCTGAGCCCAGTGGACTGGGTGTGTGTGTGATGTGTGAGTATGTGAGTGTGAGTGTGTTTGATGTGAGTGTGTGAGTGTGTGGTATGAGTGTGTGAGTGTGTGCATAGTGTGTGTGTGGCATAGTGTGTGAGTGTGTGTGTATGAATGTGTGTATATATGGTATGAGTGTGTGTGGTGTGTGTGTATGTGTGTGTGGTGTGAGTATGTGTGTGTGTGTGTGTGTGTGTGTGTGTGTGTGTGTGTGTGTGTTTATGTGTGGTGTGCCTAGAGCTCTTCTGGCAAGTTGACCAGGGTTTGTGTTGATCATGTAGATCCTCTAGGCTTTAAGTTTCTTGGCAATAAGTAAGGAATTTATAACTAGCTTCCTACAAGGGCTGCTCAGAGACTTGATTGAGACAAGGCATGCAGAAGTTAAGTGCATGCTTGGCATATAGAGTATTTCATGGATATTAGTTGTTATTTCTCCAGGACTGTCTTTATCTCTGCTGTGGGGTTCTCTCATGCTCCGTACAGTGCTAATAATTGGTTCAGAAGTGGTATCTCTTTAAATGAGGTAGGGATAATGAGAAGGTTCAGAAATGTGGTGGTGGTGGTGGTGGTGGTGGTGATGATGATGATGATGGTGGGTGGATTTCTTGCTCATTTAATGTTCAGATGTTCCCACCTGTTTCCAAAGTCTGTCTCAGCATGTCAGCATGTGGTCCATTCTGGTCAGTGGACTGTGAACAGAAGTAATGAATGTTACTACTAGGCCAAAACATTTCAATGATTATATCCGATAAACTGTCATTGTCCCTTCAATAACCAAAACATTTCAATGCTTATATCTGATGAACTGTCATTGTCCCTTCAATAACCATGGAGGCCATGCTGAAATGAGGAATGCTGCCTGGATCACAGCCTCCACAGCACAGAGGCTAGTTGCCCGGAAGAGCATCTTCACCTGCAGAAGACTCCAAAGAGCTGACACACCAGTTCCTGTTGGGTATTTTGTTATTGCTACCTAACCTAGCCTCACCCGTACCGAGAAGGGCCAAGTGGCTGGGCTGGTGATGAACCTCTGGCCTTGCTGATGAGCCACGTGATGGTCTCAACACATTCAAAACTCTGCCACCAACAGTTCACTTATTCTTAAATGGAGCCTGTCTAGCACCAGCTTCCAAAGGAAGGGCCAGGAATCATCTGCCCTCCCCCACAGGCAACTAATCACAAGGAAATTGTGCTATTCACCTTTTGTCACTGTGATTCAACACTTGAGAGAAAGGGGTTATTGTAGCTCGTGTTTTCATAGCATTTAATCTAGGGTTGGCTTTTTCCAGTGTTTTGGTTCTGTGATGAGGTGGTGCATCAGGGCAGTGGGATATTGTGATGAGGTGG
>CAJQZJ010032284.1:4119559-4194984 GCA_907164525.1 Lophiomys imhausi
GCAGTGGGATATTGTGATGAGGTGGTGCATCAGGGCAGTGGGATATTTTGGTGCTCATCTCATTCAGAGCGAGGGTGAGGTCCAGAGATTAGATATAGCCTGAAGAGGCCTGCCCCCAGTGGCTCACATCCTCCAAATGGACCCTACCTCCTAAAAACATGGACTCATGAGTGGATTTACCCATTCATGAGGCTGGGTGCCCTCACAATCCAACTACCTTCAGTGGTACCATCATCCGGGGACCAAGCCTTAAACACAACAGAAGGCCTGAAATGCCTAGAGCCTAACCAAGAATGTCAGCTGTGTGTCTGCTGGGAACACAAACAACCCATCACATACGTTAGATGTGACAGGGCTCAGCCATGTGGCATGGCCTTAGAATTTACAAGCAAAAAACAAGGACAAAAGTCCAGAGTCCGATATGACCAATACTTTAAGGGTCAAGGAAACTACATACTCTGCTTAAGCCACAATGGGTAGACACCAGAGGCTCTGGTGTGATTTAGACTTTTTCATCACTGTGTCCCTCACCCGAGAGGACTAGGGGCAGCAAGATTTTTTTTGTATTGGCTCCTGGTGTTTTCATTGGTTCAACCCATGGTAAACTGTCTCTGCCATTTCTCAACTACAGTGGGATTGCATGTCATGGAGAAAGAATTTGTACACAGCTTCCTCCTTCCCCCTTTACTCTACCCTGGCCCCAGCCTATTGGAAGAAACCATCTACATCCAGGGGTAGCTCTCCCCTGTGTAACAACAATCATCAGCGGAAATGCCCTCCCTTCCCATCCAGAAGCATCCTTTTCTGGTCTCCTAGGCTTCTTCTCTCCAGCCACCCCATTGGACTCCCTGGGCAAAGCTTTGAAGACACAGAGGAGCGATACAGCCAGAACAGTCATGTGCACCCCCACTCACCAGAGATGTTAGATCTTCCAGGAGGGTGGGAAGGGGAGCCCATGATGACTAAGTGGGTCACTCAGACTTCAGGAGGCCACAGCCCTACTGCACTGAAAGTCATTCTCAGAACTTCATGTAAGGAGAGAGAGAGAGAGAGAGAGAGAGAGAGAGAGAGAGAGAGAGAGAGAAACTGAGTTAGCCAAGGCTATCTATGAGGCATCCAGGAAGGGCAAGGATTCAGATGACGTTAGCATCAGGGAAAGCAGAAGTAACTGAGCCTTCATGTCAGGAGACTGTGTGTAGCCTGAATAACCTCTCCAACGAGACGAGCAGCAGTAGGAACTTGGGTCATCTTTAGCATTAGTGCAAGCATTTGCCACAGGGTCATAGGTCACATGGATACATCTGTGCTTTTGCTTCCTGTCTGTGCTAGTGGGAAGAGCAGAAGTGATGCTAAGCTGGCCTCATATCCTTGACCAAAAGCAGAATTTATCTGTAGAGTTTGAGGAGAAAGAACCCAACTTCTATCTCCAGCTGGCGTTCTTCTGCTTAAGTTCAATTACCAGGGGATGCTCAGGACCTAGGCCCAGTGTTCAGTCCAACACCCTCCCCGAAGCCAGCAGGGAGCTTTCTGCAGAGGCCACCAGCCAAGCACAGCTCATTTGCTTTAGAGCCTTAACAACAAACACACAAGCCCCCAAACCACAGGCCTCTCTGTCTCCCTCCTCCCACAGCTGAGGAGGGGGCCAGAAAGGGGCTGAGGTTATTGGAATGTTATTTTAAAGTGCAAATCAGCGTTAGCCAAAACCTTGAGGCTGATTAAACACGACCTTCAGGCCACAGGGCTCAGGCTCAAAAAGGCAAAAGGCTTCCATCCTCTTAGCAACTCCAAGATTGTTTATTGGTTTGAAAGCCCTTATGGGGCCCCACCAAGCAGAAGGGGGAGCAGGGGGAGCTTTAATATCTAAAGGGAGAGATCAAAAGCATTGACATTTCTGGCAGAGAGGGAGCGCGTGTGTATCTTTATATGTATAATGTTATAGCTGGGCAGAAGGGAAAGGCATTTCTTCTCTGGGTTAAATCAAATCAGGCCACATGGTCTTGATCTTGACTGTGTTGTCATATAATCCAACCAAGTTTAACTGACATTGAGTGTTTCTGATCTGAACAGTTAACATGGAAATTTGGCCCAAATAACTCTATACACATTCTGAACATGAACTTGGTTTAATCATCAGAAATGATGGGAAAGACCCCTCCCTGTCCCCTCCAGGGAGCCAGGCAGAGGGGTAGCTTGTGGGTAGTGCTTCTGGCTCTTCCTCATCTCCTGCTGATAGAGAGCCCAGGAAAGGACCTTTAATCTGGTCATGTCAATTTCATGTCTGACTCTGGGGTCCTGGGGTTTCTTCTTGAACACCTCAAAGGTGAGAGGCAGCCTTGACTTTTTAATAGCATCATCCACTACATCCAGAGGTCAAGGATGAATCCTAAAGGTACCTCTGGATTGACCTACCTTGTGGATCCTGGTAACCTTGTGGTGGAAGTAGAAGCCATAGTGACATTCGACCTAAGAAAGCCACCCTCTGGCAGCTGGCACAGTGCCCAGAGTTTGGCAGCTGTTCAAGCAACATGGATAGGGTTGTGGCCTGAATATAGCGAATGTGGGGCAGACTCAAGGAGCTGGCTCTGTCTGCCCGTTTTTTTCTGCCTCCTTTTGCAAACCAAGCCATGCTTTAGCACAGAAGGATATGCTCCCGGATAATGGGTGGGACCAAGCTAGCATGTGTGCCCACCATGATGGCATCGCCATGTGATATCACCAGAAGGAACTTGGGACAACCCTAGTCTCTGCTCCCCGTGTCTTCCTGGGATCTCATCTTGGCTTTTGAGTTCCAGATGAGTTTGAAGAGTTTGGGAGGTTCTGTGTACTTGGTTAGTTAGAGGGGACAGACAATGCTTCCATCCTTGCCTTCACCTCTCTTTCCTACTGTTTCCAGAAGGGTTCACTGCAGCACGCATAGCTAATTGTCTCCCCCAGTTCATCAATTGCCCCTTTTCGTGTCCGTGAGAAATGGCAGCTTTCTCCACTTGTCAGAGCCATATCCAGTGTCCAGTGCTAGGCAAGTATCTTTACGTTTCTGGAAGACCGATATTAGTTAGGAATGACTAACTACAATCAGCAGACAACCCTAAAGTTCCTTAAGCAGATGTGAACTCACTTTTACCACACAGCAGAGTCTATAATTAGGCAGCTTGGCGTTCACACCCGTAGTGTTGGAGAGTTTAATTTGTCTGTTCCAGTGTGTTTAGCATAACAATGGCCACACTCTAGTTTCCAACCTCGAGTCACAGTACAGTACAGACCCACTACACCTCTAGACTTATATCCACATTCCAAGCATGCAGAAAACAGAAAGGAGAAAGAGAAAAGTGTCATGCCTGTATCGGGACAGTATTTTTTTTTTTTCCTCTAGAAACTCAGCAGAATGGTGTCAACAACCAAACCTTGAGGAAGAGGAGGCAGAAAGAATGTAAGAATGTAGGAAATCTGGGTAAAAGTGTTTTTCCTAGAAATGGCTGCGTAAATCAGAAAAGAACAATTGCAATATCAATAAACATTAGTGTGGAAGGGGAATATTTTGTGGGTTTTTTCCACTTAGACAAAGAACTACAGGCAACTTCTGGCTGCTGGGAGGAAAATTAGCTTCTCCCAGGAATGGGGCTCCCTTACTGGTTGTTCACTGCAGAATGGTCAACCCTGGAACCTATATATACACAAACTACAAAAACAGACCCAGCAGATCATACTTATATATTTGTGTGCACACACATGTGTGTGTGTATGGACACACACACACAGACACACAGACACACAAAACAAAGGAAAAAGAGGCTATCAATTTGAGAGTGCAGGAGTATAGAAAGAGTTTAAGAGAGAGGAGTACCTGGGAGGGGCTGGAGAGAATGGAGGGGGAAGTGATGCAATTGTATTTCAATTAAAATAGTTTTTCAAAAGGAGAAAAGAAGAGAAACTATTACATTTTATCTATTATATAGTTTTCATAGTTTGTGTTACCTGCGTATTCTAAAGCATTTAAGTTTGTTTGTTTGTTGGTCTGTTTTTTAATTTTCCCTCCCTAGCAATGAGACACTTTTCACTGGTGGTACTGCCTTGTAGGCCCCCAGTGTATGAAGAGGCTCTTGGCCCTCATATGAATTCTGAACTGGGGCGAGGGAATGTTATGTAGGGACACTCCACTCCAGAGGAGCAAGATGGAAGGGTTAGGGGGTAGAAGATGGGAGGGAGGGGCTGGGAAGGGGGAAAAGAGGACAATATGATGGAGATGTAACCTGAAGCAAGAAATAAATAAATTTATTAATTAAAAAATAAAAAAAGAAAGTAAAAAAAAAATTAGTACGCCTTCTCTTAAAAAGGAGAGACTAGGAAGCCCATTAAGTTTTAGCACAGCACATGGCTACCCTGAAAACAAATTAGGATTCAGTTGGTCAGCAGAAAGGAAGACTAGATGCCGGCCTGGAACAAGCAGTTCTGCCTTAAAGATATAAGCTGTGAAATGATTACCTTTCTGCTAACACCATCCCCACACTTCAGCTGTAATAGAGGACAGCAAAATTGAACCAAGAGCCACGAATTAACGAGTTAGCACTCCACAATCGCACATTTGAGAAGCCCTCCTCTCACTCCTTTCTCTGCCACCAGCTAGTTATAGGAACTGATCTCTAATAAACACAGATTGGCAGGTGCACGTGGAGGGAGGGGGTCAACAGTGCACCCACACAGCTTTATTGATGCCTTGTCAATCATCTGTTCTTATTTTGTTGTTTAATTTTTTTTAAGTGCATGTAAGCACTTTCCCTGCTAATGGCTGACTTATTGAAAAGCTCCACAGAGCGGCTCGCCTCTCCCATGGACTGCGGCGGCTAGTTATCTACTTTGTGGCTCTGGGTTGGAGGCTAAACTGACCCAATAATCATGGCCCCTTCCAGAGAGATTGCAGGGGTCTGAGCAAATTCAATACTATCCAATAAACTATGCCTCCCCAGCCTGTTTCAAGTCCTGTCACCGGGCTTTGGCTTTGCTGCTGAAGTAATTTGACAAATGGAGCATCCAGTCATATGGTCACGTAGGCCATTTTGTAGAAACCTGGCCTCTCCTACAAAGCGGATGGCTCCTCCTAAGCATGTGTAGTCCTTGCTCAGATCACAGGTCTGGGTAGACACCACACGGACTGCCCTCTAGCCAGCTCCTGGCAGCCAGGCATAGCCATCCCTACCTCTTCCATCTCATGTCCCCTTCAGTCTAACTAATTCCAGCTAAATGTTGACCTTTCCCTAAATATCCTTGGCCAGCTCATCTTTACCTTACCTGGAAAGACCTCCTTCCTCCTCAGACTTGGTACTATCTTGTGACTCCACTACTCATTCAAATTCTTCCAACTTTTCCAGATATATCTTCAGGTCCTCATTACTTAAGGCTTCCTATGAGCTTCTCAATGGGTGGGGTCCATCTCAGGAAAACTCAGTGCCGGCATTCCTGGAATCTCAGAGTTTGATGATGATGACGATGACTAGAATGAGGGCTATTTTGATTATGGTGATGCTGATCATTGCAATGTTGATGAGAACCATAATGATGATAATGACCAGAATAATGATGATGACAAGACCATGGTGACAAGGGTGATAATGATTGTGATGATGACCATGTTAGTGGTGAAAATGACAACGATGATGATGATGGTGGTAGTGATAATGGCAGGAGTGGTGACATTGATGGCTCTTATAATCTGAATATGAGCCACACTTACACATGCTTATATGTAGGGTGTTTGGTAACCAGTTTGGGGGAAGTTATTGCATTCTAATCAATTAATTGGAATTAAACCCTTGACAAATGTATAATGTGGTGACATTGTTTATGGGATGTGGGGAGAAGTGGGAAGTGAGGACTAGCTAGAGAACATAGGTCACTAGATCTCACCATTGGGGCCAATATCTTCTCTGACCCCTTTATGTATTTCTTTTCTCTGCTTCCTGTCCACCAGGAGGTGAACAACCTCTGCCACATGCTGCTATTGACATGACATTCTGCTTTGCCATGGGCCCAGAATCAACAGAGCCAAAAATTATGGATGGAAGTCTTCTAAATCACGAGATAGAAATCCATCCTTAGGTTATTTGTGCCATGTATTTTGACACAGCAATGAGAAGAATAGCAAATATAATCACACATTTGCTGCTTCTGCTGTTGCTGAAGATGATGGGGTTGATGGAGATGATGGTGATGGTGGTGACAATGACAATGACAGGGACAGTACTGGTGACGGTGAAAAAGGTTCTCGTTTATCAAGCTCTTACCATGTGGCCAACAAGGAGTGCCTAAAAAATTATCTCACTTTGGAATAATTGGTGTGAATTTACTTCATTTCAGTAACTCACTAAGGTAGGCACTATGTTAATTTGCACTTTTTAACAAGGATGCAAGGGCAGGGAGAAGCCAATGGCTTTCTCAGATGGCGGACAGTGGCTCATGTACTCTTGGTAATATGCTTTAAGACCACATATTTGTCTTCTCTAGTTCCCAGCACCTCACTACCACTCAGTGTAATGCTATGCCACCTAGGGAAAGAACCCTCAGTGTGTGGGAAAGGGATCAAGATGAAGAAGAGCCTGACATGCTCACTTGATCCTGAAGGGGCCACACCAGTCCTGACCATCTGTGGCTGTCATGTATAAAGACATGAAACAAAGCACACCCAACAGACGTGAAGAGTGAGTATGGTTTTGAAAGTAGGAAAATCTCAAACTGAAGCTGCTTGGACAGAAAGCTGTGAACAGGCCTCCCATCTGAGAAAAACCACAGCCACTATTGGTGGGACATTGACTTGGTCAGAAGCTGATTTTTAGGGAAGATTAACTCACCTGTATACCCAGGAACTCCCCTCTTATTGCACAGATGGACAGGTCTATATTCCTAGGAAATGTCATCATGAGGCAGAATCACACCATCCGCTCGTTCTGCCATTTTTCCATTTGGTGGGCAAAGCTGGTTGGCAGCCAACATTAGTGCTGAAGAAGACCCCATGTTGGATGACTATAATCTGGAGGTTTGACTAATGGGAGGGAAGCTAATTCCTTGTCCGCAGCTAGTCCCTCCCACTGACCCATCAGAACCAGTTAGCTGTTTAAGCTTAGAACAGACCAATGGTACAGAGGACTTGAGGATGTAAATGCTCCAGAAAAAATAAGTCAGATGGACCTAGGAACCCTGGCAGTGTGTCCCATGGAAAACCCCATTGCATTTGAAGATTTGAGAATACCAGGGCCTATAGTTGCACAATGGGATTGACTCTCCTATTGTGGAGTAGTGAGCGACTTGCTGGTGTCTACATGTCCCCAAAGCCCTGAGGCAGAAACTGTGATCTCAACACAATACTGTACAGGAGTGGCTGATTGTGGCAAAACACCAATAATGTAACTGTGTCAAAGATTCACAGAGGCATGAAGGGCAGCTCAATCCTGGGCAAGACTAGTCACTTTGGTGTCCTCAGACCTTCCCTACACAGCCACTAGGTCCTTATGCTTGAGCAGCCCAAAGAGATGAATGAAGGGGCTAATGTATCATTATCCATCCTCTTGGCCCTCAGGAGGGCATGTCCAGGCATTTACCACTCTGGCTCTTAAAGTGTCACCAACAGGGTTACACACCAGCCACCATCATAGAAATGTATTATTTCACTGCCCTCTTCTACTATTTTATTTTCCTTCCTGTTTAATGTCCCCACTTACACAGGGTCTATTAGAATCACCTACCAAGTAAGCCATCATAAACATTCTGACTCCTGGGGATAGCAAACTAAGACAGGGGACAATCAGTGACAGCTACGGTGGGCAACACTGAGGATGACCAGTCATGGTAATATGCCAGCACTCCAGCTTGCCAGCACCCACAAGGTGCAGGCCCATGACTCCAGATCCCTGTTTAGATAGAAGCAGAAAATATCTCTTCACATAAAATACCCCATTGTTTTGTTTTATGTAAGGGGGTTTCAAACTACAAATTTAAAATAAGAACAGCTGGCTACCAATCAAACCAAATGTATTGAGATCAACCTGCAGGCAAACGTTGGCTCAAAGAGGGAAACTAAGAAGGAAGAGCAATCTGCTACTTTTTAGGATGGTGATAGGTACATGGAGAGTACCAGAGGGTCAGCCAAGGTCTTGATGGAGAGCACTGAGACCTCTGTTTCAAAATGTCACACTCTAAGTTTGTCAAACTGGAGGCCAAAGTGAGAGAAGAATCTTATGTGGTCTGCATCCCCCGTGGCCTGTCCTTATGGCATCTCACATGGGAGGGGAATGCTGCCAGCTTTGGAGGTTCGAAACCTCAACAATGGTCTTTATGTGCCTGCAAAAGTTTTGTTGACAATGTTCCAGTCATCACCATTTGTGGATGACCAAGGCCATTCCTCTAGCAAAGCAATGAGAAGTTAGAGGACATACTATCTTCGAATAGATGCCCATTGGTTCCTGAACTAGAATGTTTATATAACAGCTAGAGAGACTCCCCCTCCCATCAGTGTCCAAGCTTTTATGATTCCACATTCTTTTATTTTGGTATTGGCAACAAAACCAGCTTCAGTTTCCTGATGGGTCAGTGACTTAAAGAACTTGCTGCCTTTGCATATGGCTTGGATACAGTTCTGAGCATCCACACCAGGCAGCTCAAAACAGCTTATCACTCTGGTTCGAGAGGATCTGATGCCTTCTTCTGGGCACTGTGGGTGTCTTCACAAACATGGCACACACACACAGACACACACAGACACACACAGACACACACACACACACATAAAATAAAAATAAGTAAGTCTTCAAAACTCAGCTTATGTCAAGTTTATTTGTGTTGTTATTGTCATTTCGCCACCACCACCACCATCATCATCATCATCTAGAATTATGGCTGGGAAATCGGCAACACTGTTGGCAGGAAGTCCCCTGAGAAAGCTTTGAGTCACTGGGGTTCACTGTTCTTAAACTCACCCTGTCATGTGACTGGCTTAGACCTTCAGCAAACCTTTCTTTTCATGTTGAAACGTCCCTCTCTCTAGTTCATCCTTACAGGCTGCAAATGTGAAAAGGGGTGCAGCAGCAGACCAGGTGGGTACACCTGACTTAGTGGAGGTTTGGGAAGGAAGATGTGGAGATGGTGTGAAAACACTCAGTTCTGAGTACATCAAAAGCCGAAAAGTGAAAAGTCGGTACTGTTTTCTATCACAGACATCATAGATTGAGGCCAGGTATGGTGTCACACCCTTGTACTTCCAGGTCTCAGGAGCTGAGGCTGGAGGATGACTAATTTAAGGCCAGTCAGAACTGTACAGTGAGACTCTGTCTTGACAACAAGCAACAAACACAGCTTGCAGAGATCACGGCTGGTGGGACAACCAGAGGACAGTCAACTCTGCCCTCTCAAGGGACGAGTACCTGGAACCTTGGGAGTGGAAAGACTGATATTTATCTAAACGTTGATTAGGATGGAAAACTCTGGTTTGCTCCATGTTTCTAGTTCCCCTTCAGATGTCTGATGACAGCTATCACATCTTCTCCTCACCCTTCCTCTTGGGGACCATCACCCCAGTCCTCCAACCCCTTTCTTGTTCCAGTTGCCTTCCTTTGTATACACCATGTGTTTTTCAAACTGGACATTTGCTCTGGGAAAGGAATCAGAGATGACACAGGGTTTGGCAAAATAGCTGGGAGAGATCATTTTAGATAACAATTCGTTTCAGTATTTTAAAACAGCAAGTACTTGATGATCAAGTGTAGTACAAAACCAGAACAGAAACCCCAACTACCTTGTGGACACTGGGAGCACCCCCAAGTCTTGGAATTATCAACTTTAAGAATTCCTGACCTTTAAAGACAATGTTCACAGGAGAAGCCCGGTGGAGGGGTAGGTGCCCTGGAATGGAACTTGCACGTAGTCACTCAGACATGCCCCCTTGACTACTAACCCAACTCCAGGCAGGATGGGCCTGTGCTGGAGCAGAGAGCAGGAACAACTTAAAACTTGAGAATCTTGAAAGCAAAACCAGTGGGAACCACAGAGTCCAAATCAATGCATGATTCCGGCCTCTGGTCCCCCCAGGTCTGGATGGAGGCAGATCTGTTCATTTTTGTTTGGTCCTCAATATATAACACTTCTTTGAAATTTCTCTATAATCCACAGAGCATGTGGTGAATTCTACAGTGATAATATGTTCATTTATTCATGAATTCAACAAATATTTATTGAGCTTCCGCCATATGCTAGGAGCACATAGAGGTCCCCACAGATACACTTTAATGATGAACTAAAATCCAATGTATCATTAACAAACCACTATTGGAGGGTGTGTGTGTGTGATACACTCGTATGAGCTAGTGCAACCATGTCTGTGTATACGGGTGATTCCCTTGAGCAGGCCAGAGGGTCCCCTGGCAGCCTAATTTACACTTTCTATTACTGAACCGTGCCATTTCCATATAGTTTGAGAATATTCATAAACCCCCATGTTGAATCCAAATGAGTGACTAACAATGACTGGTGGATTTCAGATTGGCCAGGCTAGTGAGACCTCAGCAAACACAAGGAATATCTGCTCGGGGCTGTCAACCTGCTTTTTAGACTCACCCAGAAAGGCACTCAAGTTCATTCTCAGTGCTCAGCTGTGAAGATCCGGCTTTCTCTGGCTCAGCCTCTGATCTTTTCAAACAATCGCACAAACAAGCATTTTGCCAATTCACCCAGCTCAGTGGCTCTCAATCCTGGTAGCACCTTCACGTCTTCATTTGTTTTTTGTGTGAGTGTGTGTGTGTTTATTTTTGCTTTGTTTTGTTTTGAAGTAGGTTCTCACTATGTAGCCCAGGATGCCATCCTCCTGCCTCTGACCTCCAAATGCTAGGATTATCAAGCCTGGATATTATCAGCAAGGGGGCATGAGGGGACGGGCTGTCGGGGGGACTGGGAGGAGGGGTGCCTGTGATCAGGATGTAAAGTGAATAAATAAATTAATTTTAAAAATCCTGTGCTGGGTAGTCTCATGTCAACTTGACATAAGCTAGTTATCCAAAAGGAGGAAACCTCAGTTGCGAAGAGCCCTTCGTAAGATCCAGCTGTAAGGCATTTTCAGGTATTTGGTCCCAGCACCAAGAAGAGTTACAAACACACAGAGCATATTCACCCACTTTTCTATTGGAAGCTCCAAATGGGAATGTTTTACTCTATTTCTGTTGTTAAAACATCAGCCTAAGCAATTTATAAATAGCACAAAATTAAATTACAGTTCTGGAGGCCACAAAATCCATTATCTGGTCTCTGCTTCCAAGATGGCCCCTTGAACCTGGTGTCCACACATAACAGAAAGGCAAAAAAAAAGGTGAAAAGGCATAACAAGCTCCTGCCTGCCTTTTTCTTTTTTTCTTTTTTTTTTTTTTTGGTTTTTCGAGACAGGGTTTCTCTGTTTAACAGCTCTGGCTGTCCTGGACTCGCTTTGTAGACCAGGCTGGCCTCGAACTCGCAAAGATCCACCTGCCTCTGCCTCCCAAGTGCTGGGATTAAAGGCGTGCGCCACCACCGCCCGGCTCTGCCTGCCTTTTTCTATGGCACTAACTCCAACCATGAGGATGGAGCCCTCGCAACCCTCTCGCCTTCTGCAGACTCCATTTCCCAACACTGTTGTGAAGAGGATTCACTTTGAATATGAGTTTCGGAAGAGATGCAAACGAGAAAAAAAAAAAGGCTGTTTATTGGACTCGTTTCTTTTTTTTTTAAATACTTATTTTTTTTTTCTTCAAGTTACATCTCAGTAACAAACCCCTCCCTATTCCCCCTTCCTATCCCGCCCTTCCACCCTCTTCCCCCCAGAAGTTTCCCCTTTCAGTCCAACAGATGGTTCCTTCTCTTATAACAGTAAGTATTATACAAAACAATAGATATAAATATGCCACATTTATGAGAGTAAATTGGCCCAGTATACCTTCCCAATGTCCAGTTTATACATATTTGGCCCCTGACTTTAACATGGACTCGTTTCTTAAAACCCAAGGAAACAGCTTGAAATTGAGAATCCCAAGAGGGACTGGACCAGGGTCTGACTGAATGCTGTTCCCTTTCATCCTGCAGCTATGAGTCACTTCTTTGCTCTGCATTTTCTTCATGGTTCCTTTTTCTGTAAGTGGCATGTTGGCCAAGGCAGGCAACCAGCCTTCCATAAGACAAGAAGGAAGTTGAAACTGAACGTCTGCCAATCCTAGCTCCAGATGCTGGGAGCAGGGTGTGTGGGGGGAATCTGATTGGCTCAGCTTTAGTCAAGTGACTACTTTAGTCCAATCGACTATGTTCATGATTGAACGGGCTCTGATGATGCTACTATGGTTGCCAGAGCTTGCTTGTAGGAAGGCAGAGGATGGCCTCAGGTAATGGGGACGTGCGCTGATGAGACACTCTACCTAGTATTGTCTGTGGTCACATACAGATGGTTTCAGCGAATCTTGCAGGTGATGGGAGCATGTCTGAGAAGAGACTGACATATTTTTTCAAGCTAGGCATTACCTTTGGCTCGCTTGTTCCCCAGGCAGGAAGGGGAAGTGTGGGAATTGTAAGGGTTCTCCCTTGGACCCCCACCCCCACCCCCACCCCACCCCCCCACCCCCGCCTTCCTTCTCACCCTTCAAGCTGCCTTTGGGAGTGTTTGGCACAAACACACTGCAAACTAATTACCAGCAGGACTTAATCAAATCTCTTCCCAACTGCAGGAGTGATGCTAGCCAGGAATGTCTCCAAGCTGAAATTCTTAGAATACTTGCTTTATGAGGAACTTTTTACATGTTAACTTTTCCCAAAAGCCAATGCAAGGAGCAGTCCCCACAGACATCTGAGAGCACTTGGCTGTCTTAATTGTCTCATGATGTTTCATTAATATCAATTTTCTCTCCGCATCCCAGCCTGGCAGGTTCTTTTTACAAGTGTTCTAGTCTCTCAACCTCCCAACTTTTATTCTTTCACTTCAACTTTTCCCCAGAGTTCTTTCTGAGAAATTCTCCTAAATCCTCTCTCTAAAAAAAACCAAAACCAAAACCAAACCAAAACAAAACAAAACAGAGGGCAGTGGGACCTTCATGGCTTTTGTTTTGTTTTGTTTGTTTGTTTTGTTTCTGCCTCAAACTTGTTCCATAACAGGGTGGTTGGAGGGGAAACACTACAGAAACATGTTTTAATACAGTTCTTTAACCCTGCCCTTTGGGTTATTTCCCATCCCAAGCTCCAGGAGTCCCAGCGAGTGCTATTATGGTCTGTGTCTTTTTTTTTTTTTTTTCCTCATTTCTGTCTGTCTTTTCTTTCTTTCTTTCTTTTATAAAATTGTCTATATGCCTGAGTCTGTGTGGGGGTTTGGGTTTGTGCACATGAATGCAGTTGCCTACAGAGGCCAGAGAGGGTGTCAGATGCCCCTGGAGCCGGAGTTTCAGGCAGCTTGGAGCCACCCAGCCTGGTTGCTGGGAAGGGAAGCCTGCCCTCTCCAGGAGCACTAATACTCTTCAGCACTGGGCCACCTACCCCTCCCCTTACTGACTTTCTCAACACCCAGAGATTGAGGCGTGGTTAAACTGGAGTTCATTTCCAGCTGATTTGTGTCCTGTAACTAAACCTTGAAATCTAAGGCTGGCAAGAACTTTCTGAAGAGAACTCTGCGGCCCAGGAGATTGCCCCAAGGGTTGACAAATGATCTACGTGACATTAAAGTTTCTGCATAGCAAAGAAAACTCTCAGTGTGGCGACAGAAGCCAACAGATGGGAGAAAGCTTTGCCAACTGTACCTTAGACAGGGGCTGATATTTAGAATAGAGAAAGAAGTACCAAAATGTAACACTAAGAACCGCTGAGAGGGATCAGCAGGAAAAGTTGCTTGCTGCAAAGTCTGATGACCTGAGTTCGATTCCTGAAGTCTACATGGTGGGTAGAGGGAACCAATTCCTGTAAGTTGTACTTTGACTTCCACACATGCACAGGACCATGTGAGCCTCCCCCAATAAATAAATAAAAGTAATAAAAGTCTTTAATTAAGTACATAAACCATAAAGCTACTAGTCAATAAATATACTAATGAAATAAACAGACAGTTCTCAGAAAATGAAACACAAACGATAGATATTTTTTTAATGTTCAATATCCTTAGCCATTAGGAAAATATGAATTAAAACCACTTGAGATTCCATCTCGCCCTGGAAAGAATGACTATGAACAAGAGAACAAATGACATCAAATGCTGAAGAAGCTAGGAGGAAAGGTGCCATTGTTTACTGTTGGTGGGAGAATGAACTAGTGCAGTCACTATGGAAGTCCATGTGGAGGCACTTCAAAAAATTAAAATAGAACTAAGTTAAAATAATCCATCTCCTGAGTATAGACCCAAAGAATTCTATAGCCTACCAGAGACATACTTGCACATCCGTGTTTGTTGCTGTTCTGCTGACAGTCTGGCCAACGGACCCTTTAAGAGAAGAATGGATAATGAAAGTGTGACACACATACACAGGGAAATTTTATTCCGCTCTTAAGGTAAATGAAATTTGCAGGAAAATAGATAGACTTTGGAAGTGTTACATTAAGTGGTATAGTCCCAGAAATATAAACATCACACATTCTCCCAGATTCTGTCTCTCATGGACCCTAACTTTTAAGCTTTTAAGATTTGTATATATGACATATATATATATATGACATATATATATATTATATATATATATATATATATATGGGTTTGTGAGAGTGGAATAGACTATATAACCAGATAGGATACGGACAAGGTTCTAAGAAAGGGAGGGGAAGGGCAAATGATCACACAAGACACAGAAGTGGAACACAGGCTCCTGGGAAAGGGAACACAGAAAGGAGGTGGTATGGGAAATGGGGCAAAGAACATTTTAAGAATGTTTGAAAATGTTATAATGAAGCTAAATTCTTTATAAGCTAACAACACCACCACCAAGTATTAAAATTGACTAGATCTAAAGCCAGGGTTTCCCAGATATGAGCTCCATGGAAGACAGCATGGTCTTGGCGTGGTGTTTGTTCTCAGATCCGTCCTCTTTGTTCCCAGACTCTCTTCGCAGCTGGCACCAGCAGATGACAGCAGTACAGGAGAATTGGAGAGTCAAGGTATTTCTCTTTTTAATTCTTTATCTCCTTTGCTTCTCTGGCAAGGATGAGGTATTTCCCATGGCTCCCATGGCTGGGGATCCATCCTTAAGCCATCAGTCTAGGTCCTCCTAGACAACTCTGAGTCCTGAGCTTTGTTTTCATCACACTGTCTTTTATTCCTTCCTGCCTAGACATTACAAATTGTGAAGTTACTTTACAGATCAGTTTGGCTATAGTACTGACTCTTGTTTGGCCCCCCTCCCAGCTCTTTTGTTACTCATGGCATCCCCTCAACTAAATTCTCATGTTGAACTCACTTAGAATTTTGTTTTGTTTTGTTTTCTAATGAACAATAAATGATAGTATCTACTCATTAAATATTAAAAAATCTCCGCCCACCTATCTCCTGCAAAGAATCATTGAGAAAATATTTCCAGTCCATCATTGGTTGGCATGTGTCCCCACAACATGTATGGTATTGGCTTGGGTCATCTGCAGTTTACAAGTACAACAGTAACAGAACTGATCCATGCTATGAGATGAGACTAACTACTTTTTGATGCTACAGCAATGATTAATTGTTGTAAGCATGCCTACGCCCTTACCTTTGTACCGGTCTCACCACAGATCTCTTACAAGGTGTTTGCAGGCTTGTGTAAGAGCATGGGCTGTACTTTGAATAGTTATTCCTGGGTAGGACCATCCCACGGTTTGGAGAGTCAGGGTGTAGTAGAGATCCTCTATATTTTGGGTGTTGTGCAATTTCCTAATGGGAGATGAATTTCCCAATGCAGAAGTCGCAGGTTATAAAGAGAGTAACGGTGACCCTTCCTTATCAAAGGCCGACTTACTTTTCAGTCGTTAGATCCGTCAGTCTTTAAAATTGCCGCAGGATGAGAGCTAAATGGTCATCATTATCTCTGTTTATCAGTGCTCAGGGAATAGGGCTAGAATCACATGGCTTGAGGGTGAAAGTACCCAGGTTCTCAGTTAGGACACTGAGTGGCCACATTCATCTGGAACTTTTACACACTGGAGGAAGATTAAGAATCTGAATGCCAACGAAAGCTATGCCTGGTCTATTTCCCCTGTGACTCTGAACTGGACTCCTTGCTCTTAATCCACAGTGTTCCCTAATTGAACCATCCCCTGTCACCCTTCCTCCAAGAAGACTTCCCCATCCTTGAGGCTGCCCTTCTCTGATGCCCTACCCACCTGAAAACTACAAGAGACTGTGAATCAGTGCTGAGTGCCATCAAGCCCACTGTCCCCAGGCTGTGTTTAGAGGCACTTCTCGTTGTCTGCCATGCCAAAACACAGGCTTTCGTAATAACCATGGCTCCTGGCGCACAGCTAATTATTTACTGAGCACTTCTTGGCGCCAGGCAGTGCTTTAAGCTCTTTCCCTACAATAACTTGTTTAATATTTGCAACTAAGTAGGGCTGAGTGCTTTATTATGCTCTTTTGACATTCAAGCAATCTTAGAAGAGAAGGTAAGAAAGTTTCTTTGGCTCTGAGTCAGCTCCTGCCACTGTAACAAAACACAGAAGACCATGGGGGTTAAAGGACGGAAAAGGTCTCCCTCCCACAATGGGAGGCTGGAAGTCTGAGAACAGCATGGTCAGCCTCAATGGGTGACTTGTTTCAAAAGGGTAACCCGACCTCTCTGCCCTCCTTAACTTCCAGTCTCACCAGGTGATTTCTCCCACTCATGTGCTCAAACTATGATGCCATCCATCTGAACCCATGATGACATCATGGTCCAGCCATTTCTGGCAGGACATCCTTGCGCCTTCAAACTGTGAGCTAAATAAATATCTTTCCTTTATACCTTGTATAGTCTCAGTTATTTTTCTATAGTGGTGGAAAATGCATGGATATATCTTTCATGAGGATTTAACTTCATGACTTCATTACTTCTCAAAGGCCCACCTCCAGACACATCACAGTAAGGGTGAGGATTTCAACTTACAGGGTTTGGGTGCATACAAAGAATATTCAGTACTGTAGATTCAACAAGAGAAAACTGGGATGAGACTTGAACCCTTGGATTCTTGGCCACCAAAGTTTATGCTTTCAAGTTGCTACGCAATAGTGAGTTCTTGAATGTTCAAGATCTTTCTACACCTATTATCTATGTGGCCCAATGAAAGAAGGTTATGTAGTCACTGAGAAGATTTTACAGCTGGGGAGACTGCTGGAGAATTGATAATTCTTAATCCTGAAGCTTAGAGATATGTGACATGAGGTCACATGGGTCACACAGGAGGCCATGGTGGGCCCTGGCTTCTGACATGGAGCATGACTTTCTCTGTGCCAGATGTCACTAGCCAGTCGGATGTGACTATCTAGTCAGATACTCACCTGACTAGAAGCCTCGACACAGCAGCATGCAGGATTCTGGAGCTTATACCAAGGAAGTGCTCCCACTGGGAGATGATTGGGGTAACATGTGGAGGTATGCCTGCAAAGATATAAGCTGCCCAGGAAGGAAGGAAAAGCAGCCAGGTGTGCAGACCTGGGTCTGAAGCCCAGCACTGCTGCACACACTTTGACCATTTCCTCAGTGTCTTTCATCTGAAAATGCCCTCGGGTTTGGAGATGGCCACACGCATTGCAGATATGGCACGGTTCTGGGGACAATGACCCATCTTTGCCATCAGCCCTGGAAATGATCTGATCAGGATTATTTGTTATCCCACCAACAGTGTACCTTGTCAAAAGTCACATACTGGCAAATGCCAAAGCCAGGCAGACATTATTCTTATATTTGCCCATCTTCCAAGGCGGGCCAATTATCCACTGCAAGATTTACAACTGATGGTAAGAACTTACAGTAAACAGTCAGCTGTGGGGCTGAAAGGAGTAGGGCACTTTCTGGACAGTCTTCCCAGTACAGAGTCCTGCTCCCTTCAGATCTGTGTTCCTGTTCACAGCAGGCTCCTGAACTGGGCTTGGCCTCTGGGGCAATGTCTTCGCCTTCACACCTGCCAATGGAACTCTTAGCCTTAGCTGAGGCTCAGTTCTCTCCTTGAGAGGTGTGTGACCCCAGTTCCTCTTTTACAGATGGGGGTAACTGAGCCAAAGGAGTGCTGCCTGCTTGGAAGAACATCCCCACAGATTGTGCTTCCCTGTCCTGTGTTTGCCAGTGGAACTCTCAGTACCCAAGAGCACCCTCAATACACCTCTCTGGGTTCTCTACTGCTTTGCACCTGGTCCCCAGCACCCCAGCATTTACCTTCCTGCTACTCTGGCTCTGGCTTTGTATACAGTCTCTTTTCTAAGTAGGCTGCCTCTGCATTGCCCTCTTCTACCTCCCCCATGTACTGATGAGGTTTAACTTAGGGTTCACCCATCATATCCTGCTTACTTCCTGATGCCCATGGGCTCCAAGGATAAAGGAGTCCTAAATAGTTGCTCACTTAAAGTCCTGCTTCAGGAGATACTGTCAGAAAGAGGATAGAGCTATGCCCAAGTTTGTGCTACAGAACCAAACAGTGCAGGCTCATATTCCAACTCTATCCCTTACCAGGTGGGTGTATCCATTTCTCCTTGATGCTGTAATAAAACATAATTTCCTTGGTGCTTTAAAGCATCACACATGAGCTAATTTCAGGTTGAGAGCTAAGTTCCAAAAATCAAGCTGGTGGTGGGGCTGTCTTACCGTGGAGACTTTTTACAAGAGAATCTGTCTCATTGCCCTATTCAGCCCTGGAGGGTACCAGCTTTCCTTGGCTCCTAGTCCCTTCCCCCATTACCCAGTCATCTGCTTTGGTCATAAGATCTCAAACTCTCCCCTCTTGCCTCCCTTTGAAAGGATGCTTGCAATGCTACTTGGGCCTAACATCTCCATCTCAAGAATCTTAACCACACCTGAAAAGTCTTCTATGCCAAGTAAGGGAGCACAGTCACAGGCTGTGGAATCAAGCCATAAGCATTTCCTGAGGACTGCTGTTCTGTCTATGACAGTGAGTTACTTAAACTCCATTTCCTCCTCTGTCAGATGGAAAAGGCATGGGCGGATGTATATGAAGCCCTGAACAGATGCATCTTGAAGGAATGGATTGTTTCTAGGTCCTCATTTAGGAATGCAAAGATGATCTGTGGGGAGGTGGTGGAAAGAAAGCCCACAGAGGATGACCTCATATTGCCCTTGAGATGGGGGAGATCCCCAGCATTGCAGCTCGGCCTGCAAAGGCTGGCAGTGGTCTGAGTATGTATTTGGTGTGACCTTAAAGGACACAACACCTATTGATCCTCCACCCAGTCTGCAGGGAATTCCCCTTAAGTTTCTTAGATACTGAGACTAGAAGAAAGCATAAAGGTTCAGTTAAACGGTGATCATTTACATTGAGGACTGTGTGAGTGTGAAAGCCAGGGAGGCCTGGGTGGGAATCCAGACCCCTCATACTACAGTCCTACTAAGTCACTAGCCTATGGATCATTGGTAGTTTTGGAAAGAGAAGCAACTGTGGAGACTAAATTAAATTAGCTGTTAGCCTGTGATCCCAGCTCTTGAGGGGTTGATGCAGGATTGGGAGTTCAAGGCCAGCCTAGGATACATAGCAAGTCTCTGCCAATAAATAAAATCAACCAAATCTTGCATTTGAACATGCTCACTACATTTTAAGAATTCTGGACATTTTAAACAAACAAACCATGGTCCCGGATAGGAAACATACAAAATGAATTTAGAAAGAGGGATAAAATCCTCCACTCATGGAGGAAGTTGGATCCCAGAGAGGAATAATGTCCAACACAGGGGAAATAAGTTGAAGGTTGGTGACCAAGAAGGTGTGTCCTAGTTTCCAGATGTGTTGGCGGCCACCTTGTTTGGGAAAAGGGTTTTTGTAGATGTGAGGAGTGTGAGGATACTGAAATGACAGCATCTGTCTAGATAGCCATAAATATCTAAACCCAATGACATTAGGTCAAAGAAAGGCAGAAGAGATGGCAATGCCACCAGGAAGGTGATATGGTCGTCTGAAGGAGGAGGAGGCACAAGTTCAATTCTCCCGAAGAGCTTCTACTTCTGATGGTAGTAGAACCTGAAAGACTGATTCTGCAGATATATGCTTGGACTCTGACTCCAAACACTCCTGTCTCCTGCCATGGTGGTGTGATCTAAAACTCTATGTAATTAGATGTTATTTACCTGTTCCCCATAAAGTCTGCTCACACCCTAAACAAGGACATTTTCACATACCCAAAATGACGTTTGTAACTCTTGCCTCTAAGTCATCTCTGATTGGTTATTTAAAGTTACTTTAGCTTGGACTGAGGCAGGGAGGGGGATAGGCAGAGCTGAGGTTTGAGGGCTTTTAAGGGAGGAGAAAGATCAGAGGAGCGAAGCAGAAGGCAAGTAGAGGAAGGAGACGGATGGAGGAGAATGGCTGGGACCAACCCACTCAGGAAACCAGCCGACATTGAATATATATGCAAGTACTAAGGAGTTTTATCTGGGGAAGTAGAAAGCTAGCTGAAAGGGTGAAGACTGCCCAGTTCCAGGCTTAACGCTCATTGAAAACCAACAGATTTCTGTACGTTTATTTATAAATGGCGGATTAAAGGATAACTCCACTGCCCAAGTAATCTATTTATCAATTATAATTATTAATTCTACTACAAATGGGGTAATCAATTACTAATTATTAATAATTCCTTCTACACTGTTATCCGTACCATGCTTTTCTGCTGGGATATTCTCCCCTGCCCATTCTCCCATTCACTGTGCGGGTCTTTAAATCACATCTGTTATATTCCCTACCAAGAAGGGCTGATGCTACTCAAGGTTGGCCAGCTGGACTCTCTCTCTCAGGATACACAGTTTTAAACAGCTAATTTGACTAGGGCACTGCCCCACAAGACCATCTCGTTTTGTGTGCTCATGTTCTGAGGTACCCCTCCAGTCTTCCTGTCACTCTAGCCAGCTCTTTCTTCCACTGGGCTTCCAAGTCTGTTTTTTTAAGTAGGCTGTCACAGTTACATTGTACCCAAACAGTATAATTGCTAAGAAAGAAATGGAAAAAAGAGAAGACATATCAGAACATGGGGAGAATGAACCACCATCTGGATTAGCTTCTCCATGGTGTGGCTGGGAATTCGTAACCAATGATGGCCATATATTTATGTTACTGCTCTACATTACTCCAGGTATATCTTCATATTAAATACCCTTCATCATGGTCCTGGAAGGCACAGCTATGAAGCTTTGTGTCTACTATGTTTGGTCATCAACACTGTGAACATGGAGCATGAACTCCTATCCCCAAGGAGGCACAGGGAAGCCAAAGTTAGCCACAGAGAAAGATGGAAGAAAAGCCACAGAGGGCTGGAGAAAATCCTGCAAGTCACAGAAAAGACTTCAGTGAAACTGAGTCCCTTCCTCAACCTGTGAGGACAGAAGGAACCCCGGACTTCATTTGTTTCAGACAATTGGCCTTCAGGAGGCTCCGTCTGTGTCCATGGCAGGCATTACTAATTGACAACGCCATTCCCTTTCTCCAGAAAAACAGACTCATGCAATATAAAATCATCTGCCAGATGGAGAACCAGAGAACCACTGATGTCATTCAGAGGAAGTCTAAAGG
This sequence comes from Lophiomys imhausi, assembly GCA_907164525.1. Taxonomy (NCBI): domain Eukaryota; kingdom Metazoa; phylum Chordata; class Mammalia; order Rodentia; family Muridae; genus Lophiomys; species Lophiomys imhausi. The sequence continues at coordinate 4,141,250 of CAJQZJ010032284.1, forward strand.
CCTGAGACCTCAGGGGTGACTGTTAGTCTTGATCTGATTTCAAAGCCTGGGGAACCAGGAGTGCTGGTGGCCAAAGGAAGGAGTGGCTGGAAGTCGCAGCTCAAACAGGGGGTCAGTTTGCCCTTCCCCACCTTTTTGTTTTACTCAGACCTTTAGTGGGTTGGGTGACACCTGCTTGCATTGGTGGCAGGGGATTTTCTTCACTGAGCCTATCAATTACCTTCTAGTCTTTTCCAGAAATAACTGATAAGTTACTCTCTGTTGATGAGATGAGCCAATTCAAGCCAGATGAGAGTACATGAAGGTAGGATTTTTTTGGGTGCAGCTCTTGTGCGGATCCACTAGTCTCAAGGAATGAGGCCAGGGAAGTCACCATGTGGAGAGAGAAAGAGAAGAGTGAGAAGAGAAACAGAGAAAGAGTGAGCACACGCAGAGAGAGAGAGAGAGAGAGAGAGAGAGAGAGAGAGAGAGAGAGAGACATGCAGAAGAAAGGGAAGGGGAGAGACGAAAATGTCTGAATTATTTAGGAAAGAGCCTCTGGGGGGAGGGGAAGCCCAGCCCCTGGACTGGAAAGTTCAGCATAGAGGGTGGGGTATGCCAGTCATGTCCTGCAACAGGTAGGGACTGGGGGATGCTGGGAGAACCTGAAGGCCAGGCCATATACTTTGGTATATGTTAAATATGCACCTCAGCTACTTATCTCTGGTCTGAAACCCAACAATAACCCAACAGACATAAGGAGAAATGGTGCTCGCCTTTGCTATGGCTTAAGTGTTCTTGTGTTGGGAACTTGGTCATTACGGTGGTAGTCTTGGGGAGGGGAACCACACCCTAGGAGAGCTGAATAGAGTGAGAAGTCTTTGGGTCATCTGAAGGTGTACCCTTGGAAGGGAATAAGTTGTATACATTGACACACCCATCAGCTCAGGCAAGAGGAATGTTGTGTGAATCTTTGAGCTATATGCTAAACCAAGCTCTTCTCTTTGTAAAGCAAGCTTGTATTTCATTATAGAAATACATGGTGTGCAATCAGCTATCTTGGTATCCCTTAGACCGGGCAAATCTATAAATAAAACAAACCATCATGCGCTCCTGTAAACTCAGGTATTTCAGAATCCTTCCCCACAGAAGGCTCTAAGCAGTGCCTTCAAGCTAAGCTAAGTTAGGATGAAATGTATTTGCCTTCCCTGGTTGTCTCCAAACTGTTCATTTCTCAAACCAGGGAGACTAAGAAGAAAAGGGAGCAGACTGACAAGTCATTGACTCATGAGCAGGAGGGAGGTGCAGGAGCCAGGGCTCTGGATCCAAGGCATGACCCATTACAGTCCAAGAGCACTAGGAAGGCTGCTTCCTCATCCACATTCTTCACCCCCACACGCTCCATCCCACCAAGCCCTGAAGACGGTACTGTTTGTTTTAGTGAACACACCAGTCTGGTCTCTACAGGATGAGCATTAATAAAATATGTACTCGTTGTAACAAGGAAAATATAGAATACATTTTCTTTTCCCATTGATCCCCAGGCCACTGGCAGTCCACCAACAATTGATTTAGCCATTTGATTAGTTTGGGGAAAAACATTATATTTTAATGGAGTATATATAATTCTAAGTTACTGCTTTGAAGTTGAACCAAATATTAAAATTACCTCTTTTTATAGAAACTGCACAGCTATGAAGCTGTCTAATTGCAGCCTCGGATTTTGTAAGTGGTTTGAACTAGAGGAGAAAGTTCTGCAAAGCTTTCTGCATGTGCCTGGACATTGCCAGGCCAGCCAGCTCCTGTAACAAACCAGAAGACACAGATGGCTGTGGTTACAGTTGCACCACTTGTGGGACCCACACTTAACGGAGACAAAGCTCAGTAGTGAGCCACATGGGTTGTCTCTCTTCACAGCAGCTCCCAGGCTCATCGCTGACTCCCTCTGTCTATGAACCTCCAAGTCTAAGGCTGTCAATATTTAGCTGGACTTCTACAGGAGGTGACCCTGCTGACCTACAACATATATTTTCCTCCCAGCAGTCAGAGATTGCTGTAATTGTGAAGGTTATGTCATCTCACACTAGGGGCCAGGATTTTCTTTAAGTCCCTTCCTGGCCACCTATTACCCAAAGCGGAGTCATCAAGCCGCAGACTGAGGTCAAATCTGGCCCATCTCTCAGTTCTTGCAGATTATGTTGTTTGACATTATGGCCTTCCATTTGCACATAGCCATGGCTAATTTTGTGCTGTGACAACGAAGTTGAGTAGTGGAGTCACTGTAACCTTATGTCACGTAAGGTCTAAAGCACTCGCTTGTATGGCCTTTCACAGAAAGGAGGCCTAGAGAACAAAACTGAGAAATCATGTTGCCTGTCATTTGGGTTCACCATAACATGCTACTCACACCATTCCGTCCTCTGCTCATTTCACTCTGGCTACGTGATGAACCTTAGTCTTCCACCAAACTTCAGAGCAGAAGACTTCTCTAGGGCCTTGACCCTAGCTGTTCACTCTAACCTGAAGCTGATCCAGCATGGTTGACTCTGTTCACTCATTCAGGTCTGAGCTACTAGTGATGCTTGTCGGGACCACTCTTTCCTACAATGCTCTCTAAGTTTTCTTTTTAATTTTCTCCTGGGGAAGTGAATGCAGAACTTCTGTTTCATGGTTGAAGTGTGAAAGTGGCTTTTATTGGTGATTGTGCCTTTAACATCAGACACATGGTCACCCGGTCCACTGAAAGGCCTTGAGTTTTGTACGGCATCTTCCCCCTTATACAAAATGACTCCTAGAAGCAGAGGTTCTACTAGGGACCTGGAATCACCCTCGGTTCTTGAAGTATCGATGCCCTCTGAGTTCTCACAGCAGGTCTTTCTAGAAGGTTCTCTGTCATTCCAAAATACCATCAGGGGGAGTGTCCACATTGTTTCCAATGCAATACTTCTCAGCGCTGGCCTCTTACATATAGGTACCCTCCACCGACTGGGATTCAGGAGCTAGATTCTGGCCTCTTACATATAGGTACCCTCCACCGACTGGGATTCAGGAGCTAGATTCAGTCAGTTGTAGGAGGACCTGGACCGAGGGATTCAGACAATATCTTGAACTCATCTTACTTGACCACCTTCTTCTTTCCACTGTTAGCCTCTTCTTTTTCTCCATCTCTAATCTGCTCGTCCTCAATGGTATCAAGAACTGTCTAGAGCAGTAGTTCTCAACCTGTGGGTCAAGACCCCTCACTCCTCTGAGGAATCGCCTATCAGATATCCCCGATATCTGTAACAATAGCAAAATTACATCTATGAAGCAGCAACTTCATATGGTTAGGGGTTACCACAACATTAGGAGCTATTTAAAGAGTTGCAGCATTAAGAAGGTTGAGAACCACTGCTGTAGAGAAAGGACAAAAAGCCTTGAAGCAAAGCTGGAGCCAGACAGTAAGCAGTCCCTCACCTTGCAGTAGTGACAAACCCAGGTTAGAGCCAAATCCTTTTGAGGAGCTGTCACCTGACCCTCTGCTTGCTTCAGGCTAGGAGCAGATGTCAGTTCTTGCCCAGTCTTCCTGAAAATATTCTGCTTTTCTGAGACCTGGGGACTCTGACTCTCCTTCTGACTGGGTTTCAACCTATAAGGTGGGAAGGGTAGAGGGACAGGAGTTCAGGAATTGGGGCAGGGCCAGTTGAATGCCACCACTTCTGAACAGTGGCCATGCACAGGTCTCAACAGCCCTAGGAGACAGTTGTTCTTGGCGTTCTCACTTCACAGGCAAGAAACTCATATTCAGTGATGCTGTGCAGTTTGCCACACATCAGTGATTAGAGGAACGGGACCACACTTCCTGGTCTTTGCTGTGAACCATTTCAGCGTATTGTCCAGAGGAGAGAAAGACATGCTAGGAGGGCTGACTTTGGATGTGATGAGGGGAGCTGATGGGACAGAGTATTTATGGCTTTTCTGTTCTACTAACTCGGGGATGGATGTGTTGGACCAAAAGGGCCTCAGGCTTGACGTTTCTGGGGTCTGAGGTGTTTGATGAAGGCAGCATATGACAAGCTAGAGCTCATAGAGAGGAAAGAGCCCAGCTGCTTCCTATGCACCATGCTCACCCTGGCTCCTGAGACTGTCAAGACTCTCAGATATCCATGTCTGCTGATGGATCCTGTTCCCCAGCTGGGTGGCCAGCTTTGTCGAATGAAGGTGAAGTTTCCAAGTGGTTGGTCTCCCTGTGCCTCCCAGCATGGCCGCCATAGGTAACCATGATGACAAGCGGTGCCAGCGATCTACACCAGTGGTTCTCAACTGGTAGGTGGCCACCCCTCCAGGGGTTGAGCGACCCCTTCACAGTGTGTCACCTAAGACCATCAGAAAACACACAGATATTATGTTACTATCTCTAACAGTAGCAAAATTAAAGCTATGAAGTAGCAATGAAGATAATTTTAGGGTTGGGGGTTACCATAACATAAGGAACTGTATTAAAGGGTCATAGCACTAGGAAGGCTGAGAGTCACTGCTCTAGATGCTCATCCCAAGAAACACATCTTCTTCCCAACCTCCCATCCAGCGCACATAAACAGGAGCCTAAAGCTGACTCCACAGCTCACCTGTGCCTTGACTCCAGAAGATGGGGACCTCTGTTGCCCTCCTTGGGTTCCCCATGTGAACCAGTGGATGTCATGACCAACCTATCCAAGGGGCAGGGCGGTAGGATCTTGCAAATTACTTTTCTCCTTCACCAGCTTTCCCAGGTTGATGGCACAGCAAGCACGTGCTTCTGCTCCCACATGCAGTGCGGCAGCCCCTCCTCTGGCTCCACTCCCTGCCTGTGAAGCCTGGGCCTAACAGGCTGCCTTTTAGCTGCATTCAGATACATATTGTATAGGCTAGGTGACATCAAAAGGGCTGTGTTGTTACATATTCTATTTCTGAGAAGAGGAAAGTAGCCCCTTGCTTTATTAACGTGGCAAATGTTGATTCTAGTAATGAAAAATGCAGAAATGCCAGGCAATTTCTGATGAATAGGTAAAAGAGAAGAGGCCCTGAATGGGTATGAATAATTTCTCTTTGGGCCCGCTGTGACAAGTGTACACAGTCTCTCCGTGGGGTCACCCTCTCTCCATGGCAGACCTGTGTGGGTCTAAAGGTCCCCAGATATGTGCCCAGCTGCAGGGGCCCAGGTTCTCATCATGAGCCAGTCCCTGCAACTTGTCTTCATTCTTGTTTAATTCCAAAGTAGGGATCTTGGGCACTAGTTCCAATAATTGAGTTCTAAGACTCCCTCCCACCCAGGGACAGATTTCCCAGGTGTGCTCAAGTCTTTATAGCCATCATCTTGGGAGCACATGGTGGGTACTCTATATGGTACAGTTATTATCCTTTCCTATGAGTGAACAGTGACACTGGAGCTTATTTTAATAAGTTACCCCATAGCAAATAGTCAGACTTTAACTTGTATCTCAGTCTTCGCACCAAGTTCTAAGGCAAGAACACGTTGGCTGGATTTAGCTCAGCATTTCCCAAACTCCTGTGGGCCTCCAAATGCCTTCAGCAGGTAGAGTATAGAGGAGGAGCTGATGACAGGATGGCCACCCCAGAGGACACCACAGGGAGCTCTTGGAAGAAAGAATTGTCCTAGACAACTGTAGGGTGTCCTGACTGGACTTGGCTGTGGCTTGACTATTCAAATGTATATCTTTGGTGAGCATCTGAAAAAAACAGAACTCCTACTTACTATGTTTACCATTGCTATAACAAAATACCAGAGGCTAGGAAATATATAGAGAATGAAAGTTCTACTTGCCTCACAGTTCTGGTTGCTGGGAATTCTAAGGTTATGGCGCTCACATCTGGCAGTTTCTAGTAATGCTTTCCTGTTGCATTGTAACTGGGCACAAGGTGTCACATGACAGACAGATCATCTGAGCCAGCTCAGGTCTACCCTCTTATAAAGCCATCATTGGGGCCACCCTCTGGACCCCATCTAAACTTAGTCACATTCCAAAAACCCCACTCCCAAAGGCCATCCACCACAACTCTAGCAACAATGGCCCAGCACATGAAACTGGGGACACATTCAAATCTCAGCAAAACTGTAGGCCCATGAGCAGTCCCTCACTGGCACTTACTCATAAGAATGCAGTGACACCAGAAGGGACAGTACAACAAGGAGGCAGGCCCAGTCAGGCACATTCCTAGTCTCTGTATGAATCACAATGGCCAAGGTCACTGACTAAAGCCAATGCCTGGGTGGCTTTTCTATTGCTGATAAAACACTATGACCAGAGCAACTTATAAAATAAAGAGCTTAGCTGGGTTTATGTCAGAGGGTGAGAGTTTACAATGATGGACTGAGAGCACAGAGGTAGAGATCACATCCTGAACTGCAAACAGAAGGCAGAGAGACCACACCTGGAATGGCTTGAAATCTCAAATCCCATGCCCAGGGACACACCTGCTTCAACACAGCCACACCTCCTAAACCTTCCCAAACAATTTCACCAAGAGGGGACAAATTACTCAAACATATGAGCTAATGGGGGGCATTCTCATTCAGACCACCACATTTCATTCCCTGGCCTCCATAGGCTCATGATCATATCAAGTACAAAATGCATTTAACCCAACTTAAAAAGTCCCCATAGTCTTTCGGTCTCAACACTGTTTAAAAGTCCAAAGTCTTTTCTAAGAATCAAGTAAATCTCTTGATTATAAACCCCTGTAAATTAAAATTAAAAAAAAATTCCATGCTTCCAACATACAATGGCACTGGATATATACTGTCATTCCAAAAGGGAGGACTCAGGGCACAGTGAAAAAAATATTGAGCCAGACAGGATCAAAACTCAGCAGAGCAAAGTCCAAATCCTGGAGGTCTGTGTCCAGTGGCAAAGGGCTTAGCTGCCTTTGGGCTGGTTCCACTCCCTTTGTGTAGCTTCTCCTTAGTAGACATCCCACAGCTCCAGAACCTTTGCATTCAGGGTCTCCAAGGCATTCCAGGCTTCATTCTCATATCTTCAGGCAGTGGCTTCTCAAGGCTTCCATGCAAAGATTGCCTCTGCCACAGGTCTGTTACCCATGGAGGAAGATTCTTTGATCCTTTTACTCATGTATTCTTCATGATTCTAAATGCAGAACCATGTGGGAGACACTGCCAAGTTCTACTATCAGCTTGGGATGAAATCTGTCCCCCTTGAATCACATTGGCAGTGGCTTTGATCTGTTACATTTTAGGAGCAGAAAACTCATTAGGCCTTTTCCTTTTATGGGTTGGAAGCTTAGTTGGGTAGCAGTTTGCCCTCGGGGCACCCCTCTCAGAATAAGCCTTGGCTCCAACATTAAACTTCTTGGTCTTTTTTTTTTTTGCTTCAAACTGTATTTTATATTTCTTTTTGTCCCACTTACTCTTTTCTCAATTGTAGACCTGCATCAGGTTATTAGTAACCACACAATAGTTAGGATCGGGCTGTCTTGAAATTTCCTCCACCAAAGAAATTGGTCCATTACTTTTAAATTTAGCTTCAGGCACATTCTTAGGACAAGAGCAGAAATCAGCCACATTCTTTGATAAAATATGACAAGGACAAGCCCAGTTGTCAATATTTTACCTTCTAAAACCTCTTGAGCATCCACAGCCAACATTTCTGTCAGTTCTGTTGACTTCTGAGCTCTTATTAGGATGACTCATTAAGCCCTGCTTACAGAATTCAACTGCTTTTCTAGTCCAAAGTGTGGAAGTCTTGCACTTCCTCCAAAATTCTACATGGTCAGGTCAGGTCATGATAATAGCCTTGTACTAACTCTGTCTTACTTACTTCCCTATTGCTGTGTTGAAGCTCTATGACCTAGACAACTTATAAAAGAAAGACTTTAGTTGAGTTTACAGCTCAGAGGGTTGGAGTTTATAATGGCAGATTGAGGGCACAGGGGTAGGAGACTGGAACAGCAGTTGTGAGCTCACAGCCTGAACCACAATCACCAGCCAGAAAACACACTGGGAATGATGTAAGTCTTTTGAAACCTCAAAACCCATCTCCAGTGACACACCTCTTCCAACAAGGCCATACCTCCTAATCCTTCCAAAACTATTTTACCAACTAGGGGCCATTATTCAATCATATGAGCCTACGGTAACCATTTTCACTCAAACCACCACAACCAGTCATATGGCTAAGCCAGAGTTAAGGAGAAAAATATGCCCTGCCCATCAAGGTTGGGAAGGAAATATGCTGATTGAAGGCCTCATGTACCAGAGTGACAGAACCAGGCATAAAAACATGATCTTAGTTATGATTTTCCAAACTGCATTGCAACTGCTAGGGCTTGAGATCGGCCATGATTTCCATCTCTTAAACTGCTGATCTGCCTAAGCAGCTGGCCTATCAGTGTCCGCCACAAGCTGGGCACACTTTTCATGTACATGCTCAGCACATTCTCGACCTTTCCCAGGCTGTCTTCTAGTACTTGCCCACCACTCTTCTCTCACACGGGAAGCAAATCCTCCTAGATTGCCCCAGCAAACTGCTGGGTGAAGGGGTTTCTTCTCTTCATTCTAAGCACCCTTGGTCAGCCAAAGCCACACCATAGTTGCTGATTAGCCAGATGTGGTGGTACTTTAAGATGCAAGCCATGCCTGAGGGACTTCAGAAGATGCTTTTGTACATCTTGGTTTATAAGTTCCGAGACCCAGAAAAAAAGGCATTCCCATCTTCAGTTGTGTCTGTTTCCTTTGGTCACCCAGGTGATCACGAGGAGGAGGGGCTGCATTAGAGACCCCCAGCCTTCCATGGAGGAGGGGGGAAAGGCTTGCTGATTTTCAGCCGAAAAGCTAGTCGTGTATCATAAGTGTTTTCTTGACCCAAGAATGATATTTGATTTAGCTGAATACTTGAAAAGGCCACATCCAAGATCAGAGAAAGAACAGAGGAGAGAGATGGAGTGCCTTCCTCAGGAAGCCCTGCATGTTTCCCTGTTGGTCTCTGCTGCTGACTGATACAATCTGGGAGCTCCATTCAGCTGAATGTTTGAACTCTGGATCCAAAAGTCTCATCTCCCTCTCTCCTTCTCTCATCTTCTCCAGACTATTTCTTACCGACACATTTGTCTAGAGGATAACTACAGAGACACAGCTCTTAACGTGCAAATAAACAGGATTGAAGTTCAGATTGACTGGAGAGAGCTCTTTCCACTCCAAGGCTGAGGCAGGCAGGGCAGGTGTCACAGAGCTAAGGGCTGAGGCAGGCAGGGCAGGTGCCACAGAACTAAGGGCCACAGTCATGCTGGGATTTCTCAAAGATCACATGGAGGCTCTTCAGTGACCAGAGGCACAGATAGTGGCATGGTGGCTCTTGGGCTCAAGCATCCTGATTGTAAAGGGCTTTGGGCCTGACACAGCACAGCTTCCAGCCCAGAACCTGAAGAACCCTTCAGAGGTACCAGAAGATGTGAGGAAGTGTGAAGAGCTCCAAGACTGTGGACCAGGAGCCCAGAGACTTCCTAGATGAGATAAGCAAGGAGAGGCTTCAGCTTGGGGAATGTGAAAAGGATAAAGGAAGGAGAGCTGAGGTGACTTGGTTAAGGATGGGCTGAAGAGACAGTGCAGCACTTGGAGCCACTAGGAACCCATCCAGGTCTTTCTGTCACAGCCTGTCTCCAGCTTACTCTCTGCAGAGCCCCTTTTGAAACAGTTCCTTTAGCATAAGTCACATCCTATCTCAGCCAGATTTTTTTAGATTGATATTGCTTAGGGGCACAGGGATCTCTGATGCCACAGGAAGATGAGCCCAAGGTGGCAAGGCCACAACTGCAGGTCTGTTATCACTCCTGATGCCCAGCCTCCAGTGAAGGAGACTTTCAACTCAGCTAGACAGATGGTCTGGACTCAATGGTTCTTTCCAAGGAAGACATGGGGAGAGGCTGTCCTGTGTGTCGCAAACCCTTTACATCGTCCCTGCACGGCAGCAGCCAGATGTCAGGAGCACTCATCTCCTGCTATATCTCAGCAATCAAAAGTGCTTCAGACATTGTCAAATGTTAAGAATTTCGAGTACTTTTATTTCCTCGGCTTCAGATTTAACTTCGGATATACCTGTAACTGCAGGTGACTTACTCTTCCGTCCCATTCCTCTCCTTACTTCTTATGTACAGAAGCGTTAGATCCAGCACCGAAGCCTTTGCCCCCAGCACCTCAGGACGGAGTCTTTACAGGGGTGATGACGTTAACATGCTGTGGTAGGGTAGACCCTAAGCCAGCATGACTTGTGGGGTCTGTAAAATGGGGTAATGTGAAGACAGGCAAACGTGGGGACACCGCCAGGGCAAGGAGATGGCCGAGACTGGAAACACCAAAACATTCCCACCCATCAGGAGAAGAAGCGATCCCATCACCAACTCAGTCTCAGAAGCAACAGGTGATGTAGAGACTGGCACTCTCTTCCTGAACAAGTTTCAAACCAATTTCCACTGGTTGTGTTGTTTTCAGTCCTGTTCTTAGTCTTGTGCATCAGGTTACTAACAAGAGCTCTCTTTTTATATCTTGAGTATATAGTTCCCCGTAAGGGTGTGTGTGTGTGTGGTCACACATGTGGGACGCACACACCCAAGCACGCAAGCGTAGAGTCCAGAGGCTGATGTTCAGTGTCTTCGCCTCTCAAGCCCTACTTTATTTATTGATTTAATATATTTTTAGACAAATATCTTTCACCAAACCTGGCATCTGTGAATTATGCTAGGTTGGCCAGTGCTGGGGTTTAAGGTACATGCTGCACACCCAGCTCTTTACGCAGATGCTGGGCTCCGAACTCAGGTCCTTGTGGTTGCAGAGCAAGCATTTCGCCCTCTGAGTCACCTATGCAGCTCACACGTGGTTCTTGAGTTTTAGTCATCTTTTGAAATGCGGTAAACGCCCAACCACTCTCATTCTAGATTTCATCTCCTGGATGTGGAGCACATATCGTCTGGCTTGAAGTCTTTCTTTCATTTTATTTTTTTTTCCCAAGAAAGATCCATAGGCCCCACATAACTTACATTCTTGCACCCCCAAGGATATGTTACCCTATATTGAAAGGCAAAGTGGCTGGGTGTCAATATTAGGGACTTGTTTTTCTTATCAGGACATCCTGAGTGCTGGTCCATTGTTTTATAATCGCAAACCATTGTGCCCGTTCGAGACTAGCCCAGATTTCCCCTTGTCTTTGACTTTCTTCTGTAACAGGTGCTCATGTGATTCTACTTTTCTCCTGAAAGTTTAAAGATATCAGCAAAATTGGTCATGTTGCCAAATCACCTCCTAAATACTCAATGTTCGCATCAGTAGATTAGTTCTGCTCTGAGCCTTCCTTGGGAGCTTCTCACTGCAGTGGGCAGTGGACAGACACACAGCCAGTGAAAGCTCTGAGAATGAGTGATGATGGGCGGCTGGATTCTACATGGGGCACCTACAGCATCCCCTCTAAAGCTCACAGAACATCATGGAAGAGAGGGCAGAGAGAATGGAGGAGCCAGAGGATGAGGTGAGGTCTTTGCTGACCTCCTAATGTCATGTCCTTTTCATATGGGTGACCTGTGCCGGTTTGATTAGAGTTGTGTGCATGGATGTGGGTGGGAGGTTATTTACTAGCACATGGGCAAACAATCAGGAGAAGAGAAGGGAGAATGCAGCAAAAACCTCATCTAGATTTGACAGGAATATTGTACTCACAGACTCACTGAAGCTGTGGTTGTATGCACAAGACCTGTACAAGACTGGATCCCATAACATTTCATTATGGCTGGAGCAGGGGTCATGTAAAGGCCACTCTTACTTTTTTTTTCTCTCATGGGGACAGTTATTCATTAGGAACAGGATGGAGAGGGGACAGGACATGTGCTGGGGGAAACCTGCACTCCATTTAGTTACGTTCTCAGCTATTTCCTCGCCTCCGCTGCTTCCTGTGTTCACAGGTAGGGCTGTGTGCTTGCTCCGGTTTTCCTGCTGGAGAAAGCTGGTGTCATTAGTTCCTAGATGCTCTCACTGTCCCCTCTCTGAGGTCAGAGGTCACCATGTGTCCACCTTTCCTCACTTTTCTCCCAGTCTGTCTGTAAGGCGGTCCTGGGCTGAAAAACATCTTTCCTCATGGTTTCTTGCCTTCTGTTCCCCTGAGTCATGCAGACCTACACAGTGGTGCCTCCACTCTTCTCTCTGAACACCTGCCCTCCTTTCCCTGCCCTTTGATCAAGCCCAATGTCTCTAGGAGTGGGAACCATGTTTTGGGTGAAAGGAGGGCTTATCTGAGGTTTTATGAGGGAGGGATGTCTTAACTCTTTCCATACACCATACTCTGCTCCAAATACAAATAGTATGCAGAAAAGACACAGAATTAAGTTTAGTGTGTTCCCATCTCTGTTTACTTATTTTGTGTATATTTTTAAGGGTCAGGAAAAGGGCAAAACTGACCATATCATCTTCCACCTAGGCATTTGTGGTCATTTAAGACAGTAGTTCTCAATCTGTGGGTCACGACCCCTTTGGGGGTCAAATGACCCTTTCACAGGGGTTGCCTAAGACCATTGAAAATCACAGGTATTTATATTATGATTTGTAACAGCAGCAAAGTTACAGTTATGAAGTAGCAACAAGAATAACTTTATGGTTGGGGTTCACTGCAACATGAGGGACTGTATTAAAGGGTCGCAGCATTAGGAAGGTTGAGAACCACTGATTTAAAATATCATCATTATTAGAACATTGAGCTGTGATTATAAAGAGAATTGTGTTCTGGGGGCTGGAGAAGTGGCCCAGCTGTTAAGAGCACTGACTCTTCTTCTCCTATTAGGTATTTAAGCATATTTACTGAATTTCATAGAGATTTCTCATTAGAAGGAGTTGAAGGTGGGAATTTTGGCCACAAGTATAAAGATTATCACTCCCCAGCATTAGGACAGTGAGTATGTGAAGGCAAAACAAAGCAGAGGGAACAAGTAGTGGTGGGGATGTGAAGGGACCAGAAGTCTGGGCATGTGGGGGTGGAGCTACCACAGAAAGCAAGCTGACAACTCCTCAGCAAGTAAAGACACAGCACAAACATATAGGCCAGCAGTCCTCACTCCTGGGGAAGGACAGAATAATTGAAAACAGGGATCTGGAGAATGTATTAGTCAGGGCTCTCTAAAGGAACAGGACTGATAACAACGAGAAGTGTCTCTGTGTGTGTGTGTGTGTGTGTGTGTAAAATGTGTATGTATGCATGTACCCATATATGTATGTATGTATGCATACATGCATGTATGTATGGGATTTACTAGAGTGGCTTATAGGCTGTGTGTGGTATGGGTAGACCAACAGTAGCTGTCTCTTGTCAGAGAGGCCAAGAATCCAGTAGTTGTTCAGCCCTGACACTGAATGTCCCAGCAGTCCCAATATGTTGCCTGAGTCCCTTGGAGGTCCTAAAGAGCTTCTTGTCTTTAGTCTACATTGGAATCTCAAAGAAGTAGGCTCTAACATCAGTGGAAGAATGCCTCAGCAGCAGAGTAGATGAACTTGCCAGCGCGAGCATGAAGACAAGCAGGAAAAAAAGCAAAAGCTTCCCTGTCCCATGTCCTTTAATGTGGGCTGCCTTCGGATGGTGTGGCCCAGATTTTTTTTTTTTGTGTGTGTGTGTGTGTGTGTGTGTGTGTGTGTATCTCTGCCTCAAAACATTTGATCAAGAAAAGCCCTCACAGGCATGCCCAGCTGTTTGGGTTTTAGTTGACTCCAGCTGTAGTCAAGTCGACAACCTGATCAGCCATCTCCAAGCGCATCCTTCACAATCATGATGGCCGAGAGACAGAAGCAACTCTAGCCTGAAAAGGAGTAAAATTTTGGAATACGCCCTAATAGAGTGGGCCAAGTCAAGTAAAGCAGTTGCTCAGAGAGGCACAGCGTGCTCATTAAGTACTTACTTTTATCTTTGTTGTAACCAAAATACCGGCAGAAAAACCCCAGGGCGGGAGTTACCCTGTGTCACAGTCCTCCATGGCAGGGACAGGTATGTGGCTCAGCTCCAACCACACAGCAGGCAGGAGGCAGAGGAAGTGGGAGGTGGCACTAGACCCGCTCTTCCTGTTTTTCCCATTTTTGTCCTGTCCTGTCCCGCTTAGGGAGTGGTGTGTCTACACTTACTGTGGGTCTTTTCCCTTCAGTTAATTCCAGAGGTGCCCCAGTGTCCTGGATGTTTCCAAATCCAGCCAAGAACAAAGGTTACGCGTCACACACTTGATTTCTCTTCTGTGAGGTTTGTAAAGCAGTCAGATTCACAGACAGGGGGAAGGATGGTGGTGGCCAGGGGCAGGGAGGTGTGGTGTGGGGAAGTGGTTTTAAAAAGTCTCAGGGAGGCAAGCGCTTTAGGGAAGGTGGCACTGGCTGCAAAACAGCAGGGGTGTTCTGACTTCAGGTGATAGGCTTCTCAAATCTGACCACATTTAAATGGAAACATGAAATTAATGATGGGAAACAAGAGTGAAGCAGGAGAAAACACAGATCAGAGCTGTGGAGCTGCTCACCACACCCAGGGAAGCTGTACACCTTCAGGGTGCTTTCTCTCTGCACCCAGGGAGGCTGTGTCCCTTCAGGGTGCTTGCTCTACACACCCAGCGGGACTGGACTATGCCCAGTGCTTGATTACTACCCCTGCAGAGGGCTTGCTTACTCTACCCAGAGGCAGCTGTGTACCAATAAGGCACAGACAGGCTGCAGAAGAAAGCCTCTAACCCTTCCTGCAGAATCCAAATGCATACCCTACCTGAAGTCACCAGGAGATAAAACCAGATAGAATAGGATCACGAGGGCTCTGGGAAAAAAGACTGGACTCTTTAAGCAGTTTTGCACAAAGTGCTTAACACTATGATTGATATTTAAACTGGCAGTGGTTGAAATAAAAGGGATAATTTAAGGATGCCTTTCAGTACAGCTCATTAGGTGAGCTACATGAATACAGCCCTGTGGCCCATTGCAAGTGCCATAAGCTAGGCTCATTGCCACCCTGTTGGGCAGGGTGGACTGACTTGCTTCCAGATACACCCAGAATCAACTCTTATATTTCTCATCCTTCCTTTAGCATTCTTTCACAAAAGATTCACTCATACACACTGAGAGGAAGACAAGGTTGGAGAGAACACTTAGCCAAGTGCAGCATAGGATGACTCTTCTGCATGAGCTCACCCTGCAGTGGTGTGTGTGTGTGTGTGTGTGTGTGTGTGTGTGTGTGTGTGTGTGTGTCCCTAAGCGGGACAGGACAGGATAAAAATGGGAAAACATTATATATATATATATATATGTATATATATATATATATATCTTAGGTAATCACTTGAAGAAATCTAAATTGTAGCTGCGATGAGAGTATAAGAGGGTGCCCTGCACGGTGAGCACCCATAGTCGGAATGAAGGGTCTATCAGATGACAGGAAAACCTTTCCTGGAGAGATGGTGCTTCCTTCAAACATGGAAGATAAACAGGAAAAGATGTCCTGGCAAAAGAACAAGGATGTGCAATTACCCTGGGGCAGGAGAGAACCCACAGGGACAAGGAAATAAGACAACTGCAGGAAAATCAGACACTGGGACTTGAGAGGGTGGCATGGATGCTGAAAACCCCACTGGTGATGTTGTGTTTAAATAAGCATTCAGTATAGCAGAAATCAGAAAGAAAGCCAACAGTCAAGGGTGTCTGAGTATGATAAACATTTTGGTTTGATCAGGAGTGGGGTTGTGCATAGTGTTGAAACAATAGTAGTAAAATCCCACTAAAGAAAAACCAGTTCCTTCAGGTAAAGAGAAGAGAATGGTTTGAGTGGAAACCTAACATTCCAAGCTACCCAAAATTCAGAGTTAACCCAATTGGGCCAATCAATGGTCTGGCCTCAGGACCACTCCTGGGAATGTGGGCTTGCCTTAAGTCAAGCTAAAGAGACGGGAGGAATAATTGTCCCTTTAATAAGATAATGTAAATTCCTTCCCCAAATCCCCACCTCATTCCACAGTCCCCATGAGTCCAATAGGTTTAGTTGGGTCTGTTCACCGTTATGAAGTCTTATCTCTCTCTATGTTATCTCTCTTTCTCTCAGATGCTGGCTAAAACCTAAGAATGTTTCCCCCTTACTTTGGCCTTTCTTTCTTTCTTTTTTCCTTCCTTCCTTCCTTCCTTCCTTCCTTCCTTCCTTCCTTCCTTCCTTTAAAGCCCCCACTCCCTGTCATGTGACTTCTTGTCTACCATGTCATGGCTGACCTCCATGCAAGATTAACTTGAATGACTTTTTTCCCTTCTCCATTCTCCTCCCAGCAGCTGCTGAGATTTCCAGCTTTCCTACCTTGGAGTTTCTCTTTCAAAATCTAATAAAATTTGTCATATGTGGTGGTTTGGATAGGAATGGTCTCCATAGGCTTATATATTTGAATGCTTGATCCTTAGGGAGTGGCACTACTTGACAGGGATTAGGAGGTGTGGCCTTGTTGGAGGAGGTGTGGCCTTGTTGGAGGAGGTGTGGCCTTGTGGGAGGAAGTGTGTCATTGGGGTGGACTTTGGGGTTTCAAATGCTCAAGGCAGGCCCAGGATCTCTTCCTGCTACCCGTGGATCCAGATATACAACTCTCAACTACTTCTTGAGCACCATGCCTGTCTGTGTGCCACCATGCTTCTCACCATGATGACAATGGACTGAACCTTTGAAACTGTAAGCAAGCCCCAGTTACATGCTTTCCTTTATAAGAGTTGCTGTGGTCATGGTGTCTCTTCACAGCAGCAGAACACTGACTAAGACACCATCTTTGAACAACCTTTGGCTTTGCTTGACTTTCAAACTTTTCCTCCCTTTTAACTCTTTAATCACCACAGAAAACAAAGCAGTTCCTGCACACGTAGATGTTACCAGTATCTCCAGCCAACTGTAGTGATAGTTCCCACTGGCCTTCTGACCCTTTGCCAGGCTTGCTCCAAACTCTGGCACTGTTGACTTCAGCTCCCTCCTTGCTTCATTCTGTGTTTGGTAGAACCAGCAAGGGTCTTCAATACTGTAGCCACCTTCCCCGAGAGTCCATCTAAGTTTTTAAAACCCAGATTCTCCCCACCCAGCCTGCAGTGTGCTTTGCTGTGATTTCATGGTTTCTGGTTTCTCCCTGGCCCTTCCACCACCAGAGCTGAAAAACTGTCATGGGTGCAGGACCTGATGCTATCTCATCTTCCTCAGCTGTGAGATGAGCATTTTTTTTAAATATTATTTTAAGGTAGCTGACAATGGCGTCTATGACATTATCAGTTTCTGCAGGCATCAGTGTTTGCAGGAAGGTATCATTGCTTAGAAGATCATCTTGAACATAGAAAGACAGTGTTCTTCATGTCCAAAAAAAGGCTGCTGTGAAGGATTCAAGGACCAGAAGGTTGGTCTGTTAGTAAAGAAGATTCCAGAAAACTTTTGTCAGTTTTTATTTTTTACTTGTGTTTTTTTGTAATGAGCCCAAAGACCCAAAGAGTGTGAAACACACACACACACACACACACACACACACACACACACATACACCAAACAACAACACATTCATATAAGTCTACAAGAGCATGTTAGTAAGAATGAAATATAAATTCTTAATGTCAAAGCATTAGTAGGGTTTTTCCCAGCAATAGCTTTTGACTTTCTCAGTACATAGAGGAGGCGTTCCACCATTGACAGAGCCCATCACATCCAGTGAAGTGTTGGCACCACCATATCCTCCAGCTCACCCTACCCACCAATTCAGACAGGATATGCTCTGCACAAACTTCAGCATCTGGCTGCAGCTTAGTAAAAACTTCTAGAGTTGACTTAGATGAGCAACCAGGCATGTCTAAGCAATAACTGCACTATCCAGGATGGGTAAGGACCCTCAAAATGGTGTTTGGGATGCTCAGAAAATAAATCAGTGAGCAAATACACAAGAGGAAGTCTGAGTCAATATGGAGGATAATTTATTGGAATATTAATTACACTGTGCACCCTTTTATCTTTTCCTGCAAGCAAGTAGGCGTACTTTCTAATTCTTGGCCTCAGGAATTTTAACAGGGCTGCAAAGGATGGTGTCCAAAGCTAAAGGCACCCTGGTCTTTTTTTTTTTTTTTGCCAAATGTAAGATTATTGAACAGCTGGGGAGGGGATGTTGGGTAGGCTGGAGGTGCTCAAAGGAGTCCCTCCTTGGTAAGTGGAGAGCTGATGTAAGACCAAGAACGGGGTGTGTGGAAGGCGCAATCCATCAGGTTCTAGTTCTTGTGCCCCACAAACAACTGGGCTTCAGTGGGCCCTGCTACCAGTGTGGTTCCCCATACCTGCGGCTCTAGGTCTCCCCAAAGGATCTTGTATTTCGTGCATGGCGCCTCAGAGGGACCACACAGGCTTGGCCTAGAGGGACCTTTGACTTGTACGCAAAAACCGAATGTCAGCCCTCTTGGGAGGTAGAAAATGCTGCCTGAGACTGCATACTCCCACTCCAGCCAGTCAGCATGCGTCTCTGAGAACTAAGTTAAAAGAAAATCCACCTTTCTTGAACCCTTATGTTAATAAACTGTTTGAGATCCACACAGCAAGACAACAAAATTATTCCGAGGCCCAGAGAGAAACGCTGCTTCCATCCGCAGTCAGGTCTGGGGATGTCTGCAGGCGCAGGAGGCAGCTCTCCAAGAGGTCTTTAATGGGCTCCTCGTCATGTCACGTGCCCCTCAAAGGCCAGCCCCCTGGACGGCTGTGTGCAAACTCCTCTCCAAAGCAGCTTCCCTTGAAGAGAGTTGCTACACAATCATTACAAATTGATTGCAAAAGAGCTAACAATCATGATTAAATCATTAAATTCTTGTCTACGCTTCAGAGAGCGGTGAGAAAATTAACTTCCCACCAACCTAATTTTTTCCTGAACATGAAATAATGATTTTCTGCCCGTCTAATTACAAAGCCAACATCTGATCAAGCCAGCATCCAGAGGGGATTATCGCATGCGCGAGTATTAGACCTCATTACCAGCTTGAGTGCAAAATTATTACATCTTGTAATTGGATGGTGAGATTTATATACAGATCGGCCCGGTTTCTGTAAGATTGTAATTACAAGCTTCGTTGGTTAGCTACTTATCACTCAGCACAGAAGAGAGGAAAATAAGCAACAGAAAAGGCATTTCATTAACCCGTAACCCTATCAAGGGAAAGCCACTGTAACACCCATGTCTGCATTAGGGAAAACAGCTAAATTCACAGATGAAACAATTTATTATGCTCTTTGCAAATGGGATTGCATTTTGTTTAACCCCTAATGAACTCTTTGGGTAAAGTGTCTGAACAAACCATTCATTTTATAGACAACTGGGTTCAATACAGTAATTATAAGGGGTAAGTGACTGAGATAAATGTTCCCCCGCGTAGAAGCAGTTGATTAGCAGGACAGTTGCTGGGTGCTGGGCGATGCCACCAAGGGCGGTGGCTAGAATGATCTTGGCTTCCTAGAGCTGCAGGAGGCAGTGGATCCCTCAGCGAATCCACCCCTACTTGAAGGAAAGTTTCATGCAGATTGGTCAAGCGTGGCCGGACCGGGGATGTTTGATAAAGCTGCAAAGATGACGGCATTTAACAATTTTAAAGGCACTGATGTGGAACGCAGACATATAAACAGGGCTTGATGAAGGCTCCTGGAAAGCTTCAGCTCCATCAGCTAAATTAAATGTTACTTTTCATATGTTTGAGGACCAACAATAAGCCTCATGCAAGGCCACAGAGTGGGTCCCACAGGGTGTGGGACCGAGGCACTGAGGAAGGGGCCACTCTGTCTGTGGGCTATTTTTTCAGGCTACACTGTGGTGAGTATGCTTTTCAGAGAGTCGCCAAACTCAAACCCCACACTCTATTTGCTGGTGAGCTGATTTTCTTCTTCCTTGTTTGATAAAAACGCAGGACACTCAAACATGAGTATCTATAAAGTTTTATTAGAACACGGCCACATTCACCAGTCTGTGTCTTCTATGGCCACTTTTCCACTACCAAGGCAGGTGTGATAAAAGCAACAACACATTTATTGTGTGGCCCTTTATGAAATACCCCATGGCAACTGGTTACTGTGATTGGTTTAAGGTGAGACACAAGATCCAGTCGAAGCCAGGAACTGAAGCCCACGGCCTTTGGATGGAGTCAGGACCCTTCCTTGTACAGGTAGAGTTGGGCAGCTGCATTTAAGTAGGCTGGTGATAAAGACATCAGGGAGGACAGTGGAGCTGACAATAAAGAGACTCCTGGTTCTTACATCTTTGGACCCCCAAATCCACCTGAATTTTACTCCACTTACTCTCAGTCTTTCTTATTTTGTGAACTAATGAATTATCTTTCTTTGCTTGAACGGTCACACACATTATTCTTATTTCTAATTTTTATTTTCCAGTGGTGCTGTGGGTTGAACCCAGGGCTTCACACATGCCAGATAAATGCTCTGCCATAGAGTTATATCCCCAGACATCTTTTTATTTTGACAGAAGCCTTTACTAGGTTGCCTAGGTTGGTCTCAAACATGCGTCTCCCTGCCTCAGTATTCACAATCACCAGATCTTTGAGTAAAATATCTATGTCTGTCCTCCCCTGCCCTCTTTATAAATTACCTGGGCTTGGGCTGGAGAGATGGCTCAGTGGTTAAGAGCACTTGTTGCTCTTACAGAGGACCTGGGTTCAATTCCCAGCACTTCTATGGTGGCTCACAATCAGCTATAACTCTACTTTCAGAAGACCTGATGCCCTTTGACTTCCACAGACATAAGACACACATATGGTACACTGTATATGCAGACAAAGCACTCATATACAGAAAAGAAAAATTTAAAGATCTAAAATAATTCTTTTAAATTGCCTGGTCTTGGGTATTCAGCTAGAGCACCAAAAACACACCAGTATGAAGACTGAATTCTGTCAATTGTCACACGAACATGGAAGTGGATTCCTCCCAGTGAAGCACTCTGACGAGACCCCAGCCTAGCCAACATGATCTTTGGAGAAGCCAGTTCTTTGGTCCACATCTCTGACTCATAGAAATTTTGAGGAAAACATATGTTGTTTGAAGCTAAGTTTATAAGAACACAGCCACATTCACCTCAATTAGGCTTCTTGGAACCCGACTTTTCTCTAGGAGTTCACATGAAGGAAGGCCAGCAACAAGGAACATCAGGCCCAGGTGAGGTACGTGAAGAAAGTGAGTGGAGTAGGAAGTAACTGTTACTTGGGGCTGGGTTTACTGTTAATCCTCCAAAGTGTGTCCTTCAAAGTGCCATCTATCAGATGGAATGGTTCAGTTTCTAGGCTATCAAATGTTCACACACCGCCACAAAGAGAAAAACTGACTGCACACAGCCCCCAACACACATGCACGCATGCACACATGCACATATACACACATGTACCACATATACACAAACACACACATCTACATACATACAGCGCACACACATACACACACACACACACACACACACACACACACACACACAGAGGCAAATACATAATGCACCTCATAGTTTTTTCTTTATTATCACATTTACAACTAGCCCTTCCCATGAAAATACTCCATGTTGCTCCATGGGGGTGACAAGACTGTTTTGTGATCATTGCTATTATCTGAATTATTATGTCACCTTGCAACTCCTGCATTGCAACCCAAGCCAAATGGTATAATGCCAAGACAGGGTAGGCAAGTCCTTCATAATTCCTGCTTTACAATTAATGTCTGTCAGAGATTCTGGGCCAAAAGGCTGAATATAGATGCTCCAATGTATTGAAATAAATTGGGGACTGTCCAGGCAGCCAGTTGTCTGTCAGTTCTTAGTTTTGGAAGCTGCTGGCTCTGCACTTCCTGTTTATTCAGATATATTTATCTTTCTCAGGTCTCTGATGTGGTTGAAGACTAGATAGTTATACAGTAGAGTTTTAAGTTGTTTAGGATTAAAAGGATGTTCTAGGTCTAAGAAGGTGTTTTTAAGTTGGTAATGCAAGTTAGGATGGAAACTGAATTAGGAATAGGACTTTAAACTCATGGAGATAGATATTAGAATGTTAATATCAGTTTCAAAATACGTATGGACTGGACATTGGGAATGTATGTTATACCTTATAATTTTCATAATTGTGGCCTAATTGTTCTTATTGTTTGTATTGTATTTATTGTTATAAGAAAAAGAACCTTTTATTGGACTGAAAGGGGAGCTGTTGGGGGGGGGAAAGATACACCTTAAATTAAAAAATTTTAAAAAAACAGATAAGAGAGTGGGAGGGTGGGTCCAGGAGGGCGATGAGGGAGGGGACTGTGATTGAGATGTAACTTGAAGAAATAAATAAATGTTATAAAAAAGAAAAGAAATGGGACCACTGGGAATAGGATTTGTGTCCTTATAGAAGAAGTTCAAGGTATACACTTCACCTTTTCCACCACGTGACTTCACATGATGAAGTCTACTGCCACCGACTGTAGATGTCCCAGTTTCCTGAACAGTGAGGAATAAATAATTGCCTGATGTTTGCAAGTTGCCCAGGTTTAGGTATTCTGTTACAGCAAACTGAATGGGCTGAGCCGATTGCTGTGTTTCAGGGTCTCCACAGCAATGGTTTATTGAGTAAACAGATGGCAAACGCATATTATACTCCATGCACATTCAGAAAATGTAATTTTCGTTTCGGTGATGACAAGGAGAGGAAATGAGTAATATGTGCATCGTTCAATAATGAGGGCCTCTTGGCACGGTCCATCTCATGACACCTTATACTCTTAGAGAGAGGCTGATATCGGCAACAGGAACCAAAACCCGTAGACCCAAGCAGTCTTTTGATCACCTCAGTTGGCCAGTTTCTTCAGTTCTTATGAGGGAGCCACTGCTTCACCCTGTGAAACGGCTGTTCAGAGCCCATGTGGGAAGAGAGAGTGACGGCCCAGCACGCTCTTCTTCATGCCTGGTGGCTTTATCGCTATTGCCTTTAATTGTTGGTTTCTTTCAGGAAATCGTCCTTAGCCACCTGTCTTTTTTGTAAAGCCTGGTTTAATTAATGCAAGATAAAATAATCTGTAAGTCCAATTAGCTGGCACTTGGAAAACACAACTCCTCAAAACGTGTTGAATCCAAGTCAGAAGCAAAGCACAGAGTGGACACCGCACTTTTCCTCTGTGTCCTAACTGGACCCATCCTCCAGCATCTGGACAGAGTGGCCATTGTGTTCCCTACATAACAGAGGATCATGTTAAGGAGGTTATCATTTCATTTCTGTTGTGTGAGATGGGGTGTGCTGGTTTGGTTTGTTTGTTTGTCAACTTGACACAAACTAAGGTCATCTGAGCAGAGAAACCTCAATTGATGAAATGCCTCTATCAGATTGGTCTGTAGACAAGTCTGGAAAGGGCATTTTCTTGATTAATGATTGATGTGGGAGGATCCAGCCCACTGTGGTGATGTCACCCCTGGGCAAGTGGTCCTGGGTTGTATAAGAAAACAGCCTGAACAAGCCACCAGGAGCAAGTCAGTAAATTACATCCCTCCACAGCTTCTGCTTCCTTTCCTGCCTCCAGGTTCTTCTCTGAGGTTCCTGCCTTGGCTTCTCTCTGTGATGGACTGTGGCTGGGACATATAAACTAAACAAACCTTTTCCTCGCCGAGTTGTTTTTAAGTCATGGTGTTTATCACAGTAATACAAGACAAACAAATACATGTGGTCTTCTCAGTAATCAACTGTGTCCTGCTCGACCCAGACAGGCGTCACGGGGACTCCTGGAGAAGCTCTTAAAGTGCGAGGCATCTCAAGCCCTTCAGTACCATGACCTAGTAGCTGGACTTGCACAACCAAAGGCTTAGAGGTCTACACTCTGCGGGACAGAGGCTTGTGCCGGAAGTTTCAGAAACCACAGACTTAAAGCTCCAGGTACTCAAAGGAGGCTTATTCCTCTGGGCTTTAGCCAACAGGGGTCCTTGGCAGCTAAAATTATCCTCAGCTCTCAGCCTTAGTGAGCAGCAGTGGGCAGCAGGAGGTGGTGCCTGCTGGTGTTGTAGTCCTGAGTAGGCTGTGGGTGCTGGGGCCCTTAGGTCCTATGGCAGTTAGAGTCACAGCTCTCTGGTCTAGGGTACAACCTTTAAAAAGCTTTAGTGCTTCAGAGGTGACAAAATACTCTAAAACTGACTGTAATGACCATTACTTGGGCCCATGAATATATTACAAATCCCCAAACTGTGCATTTTAAATAGATGAATTGTATTGTCTGGGAACTGCATCCCAATAAAGCTGTTAAAATTTAAGTAGATATTATTTCCTACTTTCTAAGACTTCAGCAGTTCATGACTACAGTTCAGAAACACAGAAGGACTGCCCAGTCTAGTCACTAGGGAATATGCTCTTCTTACTGCTACACTTCAATTACAAGAGCAAGAAAGAAAATTTTTTTTTTTACCACTTTTGAAAGTACTGTGTAGAAAAGTTCTGACATTGCCTTCTCATATGGTATTGAGTCATTTCCTCAGAAGATCACAGGACAGGAGGAACATATGTGGGAAGAGTCTGACTAGCCACGACTGTCACTAATGTCACTGCCCACCTATCAGTATCTGTGGCTTTTTACATGTTCGATCCCATTTCAATCTAGATCCTGCATGTGGGACGCTCACACTTCCTGCCTTGTGTTGGGCTGGGACAATATGCTGAGCCTGACTGAGGAATGATGACTGGTAATCAGATGTGCTGCCACCAGCTAAGCAATGAATGCTGGCGTGAGACTCTCAGGAGTCCACTCTATTAAACACATTCAAACAGGATCTGTTCTGCTGGCCAGGTCCTGTAGTCCAGATGAAATAGAATGAGGCCCAGGTGGCAGGCAGCAGACAATTGATCTGAAAGAGAAAATAAATGTGTTGCTGTAAGCCATTATCATTTGTGGATTGCTTGTCACCACAACATAGTCCGCACTGACTGATACAACCACCTGGAACAAGATAATATCTTTAACGTTTTCTGTTTGAGCTTTAAATGTGGAGTCTGTAGTATATCAATGGTTGCTTTTTAATATAAAAATTCATATCCTCCAAAATTTTCAGCAAATTGGTGCTATAAGGGGAAAAGTGCTTGTTTATCTGTTGTTTTTGACATATCTCCTGAGACTATTTCTGGTGAATGAATAACCCAGTTTAAGAAGTAGTGTTTTTCAATTTTGGGATCAAACTCTAGACCTCAAATACTAACTGAGCCAATGTCAAGACTTTGAAGAACCCTCTGTCTCACTAGGTGCTGTTTATAGACAAAGACACTGAAAGTCCATTGAGACCAATGGGAAGGGAGGCAAGGTGCTATAGTTTGAATCTTGAAGACTCCCAGGCATCTATATGTCGAAGGCTTGAGTCTCATTGTGATGGACTTGGAGAAGTGGAGTCTTTAGGAAGTAAACGGAGGTGTTAGGACTTTGGGATGGTACCCTTGAAGAGACTTCATAGTGTTTGTGCCTTTCCCTTTCTCCTCATATCCCAACCGCAAGGGAGGGAGTGTTGCTCTATCACATGCCCAGTATTACAGAGAAGACCCCAGAGTAACAGGACCAGGTGATCATAGTCTGAAACTCCCAAACCACGCCAAACTAAATCTTTTCTCTCTACACCTTGATTCTCTCAACTGACTAGCACCTGCTTTTGCAGTCACACTTGAGGGAAAATCAATATTGTTAGAGTTTAGGGTTTTTAAGCTCCAGCTTCCTCATCTGGAATTCTCGAAGTGAAATAACTAGGATTTATTTCAGACAGTGAATACAGAAACAGAAGGAGGTGAAGAGCCTGGAATTGTGGAGCCTGGACTATAGCTAGTTGCAGCATGGATTAGTTGCTATTCCTACTATCTGAGATCATATTAAAATTGCCAGGTGGACGATGTGAAATGGTGATAAGACCCAGTGGCCACAGAATCCAGTGGCTCTAGAAGACAGAGATGCACACTCCTAAACCCAACTAGTCATATTGCACGTTTGCTTATTTTTTCTAGAAGATGCATTGAAAATGGACATACCCCCAGGACCTGTGCTCATCCATTAGAAACTCCAAGAAAATAAGAAAAAAATTGCAAAACTCAGCATACAAACAAGAATGCCCACACTAAGAACATAAAGTAAATCATTTCTAGTAAACCTTACTGAAAGAAGATAAGTTTTCAAACTTTATGATTGGAATTCACATAAGGACACACACACAGATGCTGAACTGCATACAGTCTTTATAAAAACTCTAATCTCCACTGTTGCTAATAGTTTTTGCTTATATACAATATTCTACTTTCCCAGTATACTTTCAAAAATATATTGATCTTTACCCACTAAAATCTTTAACCCTCTGTGGACTCCCAACCTACAATTTGAAAAACAATTCTTCCATGTGTGGTGTTTACAAAGTTTTTCTTATAGTTCATGTTCATTGACACAAAGAGATATTCACAATACAATGACAAATTAAAAAGTCTATCACAATAATGAGAAATATTACCCTGAGTGGACTGTGTGTTAGTGTGACCTCAGCCAACTACTCAGCCAACAGAAAACAGCCAGAAATAACACACAACACAGCAACTGTCTTTAGAACAGTGGGTCTGTACACTTCAGGACAATTTAACGTTCTTTTGACCATATTTTCCACTTTAAAAAAAAAAAAAGGAGGACTACCCTACTATATACTTTAAATCCGAATTTGATCTATAAGAGTGACTTCTCCCTATCTGAGTTTTTCTCTCTTTCCTTTCCTTCTTTTCTCCCTCATTCCCTATTTTCCTTTTGTCATTCCTCCTAATAAGCATTCTAAGAACATCAATCCATGCCAGGAAAAACAAGGGGTGAAAGCTAGCCAGGTCTGAGAAGGTCTGAGGAGCCCTGATCCACACTGTACCCCCGGAGCTGTGGGATGGACTCTTCCTGGGAAAGAACTAAGCAGGCCCAGGGTTGGCTTTAGTTCTGTTTGGTTAGTTTTTGTTAGCTGTTTTTTTTTTTTTTTTTTGGGGGGGGTTGCTACTGCTGGTGATTTTTTTCTTCTGCTAAGAACCTCAACAGATCCCATTTAGCCCTAAGACATTTGTGAAGCAGCAGCCCCTTTGGGTGAGTTCTGATGAGGCAGAAGAGTGGCTATGCCTAGCTATCACAATTTCCCCATTCTGCACATTGTTACCGGTGTTCTGTAAAGACATGGCTCTGGTTTTTGTTTTTGGAAAATCCTTTGAGAAATCACCTGGTCCCCTGCTCCCCTTGATTCTCACCCTTCTGGGCATCCTCCTTCTCTCTAAAGCTCAAGATGGTTGGAATGTGAAAAAGAACTGACAAGGAACTGAGCTGCCCTGGGAGCTCACTGTCTAGAGTACTCATGGTTAACCTCAGCAAGCATGGATCATAGAGCAGGATACTGCCAAAGACAGAACAGGGTGCCTGCTTTAGTAACTCAGAGGTCCAGTGGAGAGATGCCCTGTGCAGATCCTGGATATAGAATAAAGCCCTTTGCAAAATATCTACAGGCACTGAAGTTTTAGAGGGAATAGCTGGCTTGTTCTGAGATGACAAGGAAGCCACAGGCTCTGAAATATGACCAAAGCTGTGTGTCCCTTTCAAGATGGCAACTAGGAAGCCTGGAATCAAATCATGTAGGCTATAGTGGCCTTACTCGGGGACTTGGGGCTTTATCCTAAATGTAGGAATGTGTTACGTAGCAAGGATCAATGTGCCGATGGGGCACATTTCTCTTTTGTAGTGTCATAGTTTGAAGCTGAAATGCGCCCGCTCCCGACACCCCCACAGGCTTGTGCTTTCAACTGCTCAGCGTCCAGCTTGTGTTGTTTTTATAAAGACCATGGAAACTTTAGGAGGTGGGGCCTGGCTACAACAGCAGGTTACTGGAGGCAGATCATTGGAGGCAGAGCCCGTCTCCAGGTTCTAGTCTTGCTCTGTCTGCTTCTCAGTCTGAGGCCACGTGAACAGCTTCCACCACGCAATCCCACTGCCATCCACTGAGCCATCGGCCATGCCTGCCCTATCACATTGGACCCAAACCCTCTGAATCTGTGAGCTGAAATAATTTTCTTCCTCCTTACATTGTTTCTGTCAAGTATTGTGGTCACAGTGAAGGGACATAGAAGCAGAGTGTGTCTCCACACAACCATTTCTGGTCCTAAGACTGTCTAGAGGAGGGCTATTGAATGCTCCGTAAGTAGCCTACAATGAAAACACTGAGAGTATTACTATTGAGTTGGTTATAACAACAAAAGTCCCCACCTTGGGTGGCTTACACAGAAGCTGATGAAGTGGGTATAGCTAAGGAGCCTTGGCTGCTCACATGTCTGAAAAGACAAAAATATATCTGTGCTGTTTATAGCAAGGGTTTCCACACCATAAACTGTAAGCCCAGACTTTAGTCCTCAGCAGCTGATGACTTCTTTTCTTCACTGCCTCCGTCAGCCCCTACTCCCCTCGGTCTGGCCAGCCAATGTCAACAGGGACCACAGCTGTGAAGATGACAGACCATCCTAGGGCAAACTACCCACTGTCGATTGATGTGCAGTCTGGAAACATGGTCCCAAACTCAGGAAACCTGAGCCCTCTCCCGGTGGCCGTGGTCTCCTTGGCCAGGTCTGTAGAAGCTGTGGGAGACTCTGGGGCTGCCAAATGGCAGCATGGGGTGCAGGTTATGTCTGGCAGTAGTTAGCGAGCTGCTGTGGTTGGTGACTTGAGCCCCTTCCAGTCATCTCTCCCATTTAAAAACAGCCCATCATGGTGCCTGTGGCTTCTGCCCATGCATGAAAGATGGACAGAGGTATTCAGAATTTGTCATCTGCCAGTTCCTTAAAGGCCCACATATTCTTCTTAACTTCCTAAGATAGGTGACTATTGCTGGAGAACATTACATGAGTGCCCATGCCTGTTGACAGATGCTTCTGTTTTGTACATCTGACCACATCCCAGGGTTAACTTACCAGGCCTTCCCAATACCTGTAAGGCAGTTACAGTAATATGACAATTATTAGCAGTAATTAAATAATATGATAGGGACTGCTATGTGATTATCATTAGCTTTTCTGGGATGGGGAACTACTCCAAAGTCACATGGCTAGACCTGGCAGAACCAGGATTCAAACTGGGTCCATGTAAAACCAAAGCAGCTAGTGTCCAGAGAGGTAGAAATGCCCTGGCCTGGGTCTGGGCCCCGACCCTTAAAGCTGGAGCCATAAAGGAGGGTAGGAGATGGGAGATCATCCTCCAACCCCACCCCTACCCCTACACAGTCACAGCCAATCAATATGGGCTTACATTTTATGAGACAAGGAGTTAACTTGTTCAATTACGGGGGAGACAGCTCTATTCTTTCGTAACAAGTAATCTGAGTAGGGAGATCGATCCTGAGAGACCCCATGCACGCTGGCTAATTTTATATTATCCTTAGCCAATGGGTGGGCACCCAGTAATGGAGTTGTTGTTACAGTTCATTATGGAGGGCGGGGATCAATAATGGGACAATCTGTAGCTCAGCATCCCAGCTGTGGCAGTGACAGGCGACAGGGCTCTGAATGAGGCGCACTGTGTTCCTGTGTGCTGCCTGCTAGGACATAGTCATCTCCTCCATAGTTCCCTAGACAGAAACCTCAGGGGCCTTCCCACAGCCCGAGCCTCTTGTCCCCAGCAGACAGAGGCCACCACAGACGCAGGAGATGGAAACAGAGAGCAAATCCTCTGGTATCACAAGGCCAGGCTTGTGACCACCAACCTCTCCCTGGTGGCCTTTGGACAGAGTGTAGGTTCAGTCTGGCAGGGAGTCATCGTTGGCATCTTGGTAACCCCAGTCACTAATTCCTGTTTTCCTTCTTAGACGCAGGCTGAGTGACAGGCGTCTCTATGCTCTCTGTATTCAGAGCTGAGAGATGCTGTCCCAGCATTCCTTGCGCCTGGCTGGGATTTTGTCCCCTGGGGCAGTGGCCTCAGTTCCAGGCCCACTGCCGACATTCCAGCTGTTCCAATTTCCTAACTGGTAACGGGAGCAATTTGTACCAATTCAGCATTTTCTACCCCCATCTTGTTTGTGCCCCTACAGCATTTTGGAGGCTGTTCATGTTAGTGCGTGGCTGCCCTAGGCTTCACTTTTGCCTGCGTGAGCAGGTTTATCACAGGCTGTCCAACCATCCATGGGCATTTTACACGCATTGTCTTCTTCAGCCCTCCGGCTTGACTCTGGTCTCATTATGGTTTCCACATGGAGAAATTGAGGCTCAGAGGAAAAGCAATGTGCTCTGGACATATAGATCACAAAGACCAGTGTTTGAAGTTTCTCCTGTATGTGTCTAGCACTGAGGGGGGATTCCTGGCGAAGGCCTTTCCTTTGTGTTCAGTTTCTGTGGTCCCTTGACTAGGTTGGTGCCTGACATACTCAGGACACATATTTTCAGTCAATCACCTTGTTCTGCTTAGGTGCTTATGGATCAAACCTAGTTACAGTCATCCTACCATGTGACCTGGATATGATGTCCCTTAGGAAGGGAGCGATTTAAGAAAAGAGGAGGCTGATCCATGAGAAATGGCAAGTGTGGCAACCTTCCCCACGTGGGATTGCAAGAGGCAGGAGAAGATCACAGGTTCAGATACCCAAGGCCTTTGTGTTAAAGACTAACTGCTCCAGATGCTGTGTACAATTATCTGTTGAGCAAATGTAAATGGGTTTACATGTATTCTGCATGTTTTATGCATATTAACTAACTCTCACAGCAAACTTTGGGGTGAGCATGGTTGCTGTTCCTGCTTTACAGGTGAGGAAACAGATGATATGGAAGGCTGCCAATCTTGCTGGGTTTGAAGCCAGGTCCACTGGTTCCCAATGTTTCTCTTCACAAAGCTACTCTGGACTAGAAGAGGGCCTAGCCCATCTAGATTCCTCTTTCAGGATGAAAGTCTCACTGGCAAGGATGGTAGTTTGAGTCAAAAGGTGAACGTGGTGTGGCTGTTCCCAGTTGGAAAAGAGACATCACTGGACAGGGTACTCTGTTCTCAGGAGGGTCTCAGACAGGAAGGTAGAGATAGAACTGAGTTAGGCAGGAAAGACATCAAAAGGGTTCAGAGGAACCTGGCTAGCAGACCTTGTGTAGGCTGAATATGGCCCTCTTAGTTACTGTTCTATTGCTGTGAAGAGACACTATGACCAAGGCAAATTATAAAAGAAAGCATTTATTGGGCGATTGCTTACAGTTTCAGAAGGGTAGTCCACAGTCATCATGGTAG
Organism: Lophiomys imhausi; assembly: GCA_907164525.1. NCBI lineage: Eukaryota > Metazoa > Chordata > Mammalia > Rodentia > Muridae > Lophiomys > Lophiomys imhausi. The sequence continues at coordinate 4,172,473 of CAJQZJ010032284.1, forward strand.
GAAGTATGAAAGTGGGCAGGCAGGTACAGCACTGGAGCAGTAACTGAGAGCTTTCATCTTATCCAAAAGATGAGGGCAGAGAGAGAAAGTGAGACTGAGCCCGACATGGGCATTTGAAATCTTGAAGCCCACCACCAGTGACACACTTCCTCCAACAAGGATATACCTCCTAATGCTTCCAAAATAGTCTACCAACTGGGAACCAAACACTCAAATATGTGAGCCTATGGGGGCTATTCTTATTCAAACCACCACACACCCCCAACCCTCACATGTTGAAGCCAGTGATACGGTTCAGCATGTAAAAACACTTTCCACCAAGAGGAGAATCTGGACCTCAGGTCCTACATGGTGGAAGAGAAGAACTGACTCCCGCAAATTGTCCTTTGACTGCCACACATGCACTGTGCCATGATCATATGTGTGCCCTGCCCTGAGAATGAGGGTCCACAGTATGAGCCATGGTCAAGGTTGGGCTTCTCAGAGGGATACTGGCCAGGAAGCTTGAGGAGGAAGGGGCAGAGGTATGGCCACAGGGCCTGGTATATGGCTCTCCCTTTTGAACAGCATCACAGGTACTGAAGAAGGCAGGTTCTTCAGGAGCACAAGAGGCAGCTTTCAGGAGGAAGGCCACTGCAGGGGAGCAAGACATGTGCCCTTCAGGTGAACAGTGATACCTGCCACCAGGCTATAAGTGAATATATTGTAGCCTGGCCTTCAAATTGCTTACTTGGATAAATAGAGCTTTTGAGGGCCACAGGCACACCATTGTCTGTGGCTTCTTTCACATTGCAATTGCTGAACTGAGTGGATGCTCCAATGCTCCAAAAATTGATGATTTTATCCAGTGTTTCCAGAAAATGTTGACTAACTCCTAAACTAGAAACAAATGTTCTATTAAGAATGGCTTATAGGTTTTCTAGGGGATGTGGAGTATGATATAGATTTCATTCATTCATTGTGTCAGTTAACAAATATTTTAGCAGTGTTTCTGTTATCAATGTGGTTGGTCATTTGGTCAGTCATTCATTTAGTTAGTCAACAAAAGTTTTTAGATCCCATGTACAAAGAGCTGTGCTAAATATTACTGTTTTGCTAATGAGAAAGACCGATAGTTTCTCCAGCCAGGTACCCAAAGCCATGGGGTAATTTAGATATCAAATAAACAATGATACAAACATGCAGGACTCCAGACATGTTCTGGGTCACAGGATTCAGTGAGGTATAGAGAGCTCCTTGTGGCTCCTAAATCTGTCCTCAGAGTAAGTATCCAAGTGCGAGTAACTGACTTGGGACATGGCCCCAGGGAGTACCAGCCAAATGTGAGGAGATGAGACCAGGAAAGGAAAGGCTGTATGGAAAGTGAGTAACTGAGCACGTGACTTTGCGGTCCTCTGAGGACTTTAGGGATGCTTTGGGGAATATCCCTCAGTGAGCCTACCCAAAGACAAAACAGCTGGGGTATCACCTCTCATCTAAAGCAGCTAAGGATTGCTCTCTTGCTCTCTGGTGTGGTTTTCCTGTCTCCTGCCCTGATCTTTAGCAAATCACCAGAGACTCCCCCCGAAGCAGCCTTCCTGTGAAAAAGTGAGAATGGAGGGAACACAGGTTAGCCAGGTATAAGCAGTCCCAAGATTCAAATGAAGAATAGAACTTAACTAGCCAATTGGATCTTGGAGAAAACCAGTCCCACAGAGCCTGGCTCTTCCCTGGACAAGCTGATATTTTCTTGGGGTCTCAAGATCTTCTTGCTCCATTGAAAATATGGGTTGGGGAGGGGACAGATATGTACTAGCCATGATTCTGTCCCCAGAGCAAGATTCCATGTCTAAAATAGACTGGGACCACAGGGAATGAGGGGTGTACTTCCTCCCAGTCTTGAGGGGCACTCAGAGCTCTGGAACCTCTTCCTTTAGTCTACTGCTTTCTGTACACACTGTTAATTGGGCCACAGCAATTCACCAGGGAAATAAAAAGTCCTGCCCAATATACAGGGATGGGGATAGAAGACAGGTTCTAAAAGGTCTTGAGATAGAAGATGTGAGCTTGATTCTGGCTTTTTTTCTGAGTACCAATTGTTCTGTGTTGGGACAGCTATTCTCTACATAAGGCCAGGGAACCCCCAAGGGTTCAAGGAATCCTTGGAGCACTAATGGAAGATTGTTTGCCTGTTGTTCTGTCCTCCTCTGATAAGTGTAAGGGAAGCTTGCCAGGAGTTGTGTGATGGGAGATGTCACAGCAGATTGACACAGGATGAACCTGTGACCCATCTGCCATCTGCCGAATCAAAAGCCGTAGACAATGTAAGACAAAGCCACACACTTAACCTGTACATAGTACCTAAATGTATGATGGATTTATTACTGCCATTTCTAATACAGTAGTAATCATATCTTCTTTTTAATTTTTAATTACCACAAGTAAATATCAATAGTATAGTATCAAAACACTACTGAAGTTTTCATAATAATAGCCACTGTTAAAGGAGCCAACCCCCAGCATGCCAAGAATAAAAAGCAAAAGGGATCCCAAGATCAAAATATTTGTGAACAATATGCCCAGAAAGCTTTAGCTTATGGATCCTAGTAGGAAGACACCACACCTCTCCATGAAACGGAAGGTGGTTGAGCAACCACGTTCTGCTCTGGTTGTCTCTGTAAATGGAATGTGTCTTTGTAACCTAGGTCCTGCACATTGCTTCGAGCCCAGTCTTTGGGTGAGGGGGTTATTTGAGTGGGAGATCACAGTCCCCCAACGCCATATTCTCTATGCAGAACATGGGTGGAATTTCCTTCACTTGCCTTAGTTTCCTTTCCAGTTGTGTGATGACAACACCCTTGTGAAAGCCACTTGGGGTGGGGGAGGGATTTATTTTAGATCACAGTTCAGGTGACGATTGTTGTGTGGAAGTCTCAACAGTTGGAGCTTGAGACAGCCAGTCACATCACACCCATCACGAGGAAGACAGCAAAGAATGCATACCAGCCCTCAGCTCATTGTCCCCTTCTCACCCGTCCAGGGCCCAGTCCTTGAAATGCACGAAATGATGTCACCCATTTAGGGTGGATCTTCTACCTCGAGTAACCCAATCAGAAAGTTCCTCACTGGCACACACCCAGGCCAACCCAATCTAGACAATTTCTCATTGAGAGTCCCTTCCCAGGTGATTCTACATTGTATCAAGCTGACAAAACTAACTGTCACACCCACACACCAAGCAACCAATTCTCCAGCCAATACCAAATGGCGATGTCTTACACACCAACTTGAGTCTGGGTAGATGCTGTCTACCCAGAAGCAGAGTTGTTCCCATTGGTTAGAGGCTCGGTCTCAAAAGACTGGGGTGTTGCCTGTTCTCCCTTTTCTGAGTCATTATCTAAACTTCAGGTAATTGCCCACTTGCCTGGCACTACTGTGTGAGCTTGGTCAACTTTCTTGCCATTTCTGTGCTTCCGTAGAAATTGGAGACACAGTCACCTCAAAGCACCATTGGTTGAATTGGAAAGATTTGATAAATTAATATACTCAGCGATAACAGCTCAGTACATGTCAGATCAGGATGATAATGGTGGTGGTAACCATGACAACCATGAAGCCGAAGATGGTCCCATTGTGACAGTCTCCTGATGCCAGCTCATCTGTCCCTTGTAGAAGCACTGATATAACCGGGGATGGCCCTGACCTTCTGTAGTTTGGCCCTACATTCTGACCACTCTCCATTCCCTGGGTGACAATATGTTGTGACTAGTTGCCTCAAGTTATGGTCACCATGCCTTCCTTACCATGTTGGACTATGTCCTGTCTTAAGCCATGAACCAAAAAAATTCCCTTCCTTCCTTAGTGTCTTTGTCAGATATTTGGGCAGAACATTAAGAAAATTAACCAATATAAAGATGGCTGGGAACAAGGTACCTGGTTTCTGAAACTTGTGCTTCACTATGGTTATAGTTTGTGCTGGCTGGGACTACCCTAATAATTCCCTTCTCTTTAATCCAGGCAAAGCTGGTTTCTGTTGGGGATAGAGTTAGTGAAAAAGAGAAGGTTCTATCACATCAACCAACCTCCAGGAAGAGCCAGCACATTCCTGAATTACTGAGATATGTGTCTTTCACACAACACTCTTCTCATGGTGACTCGAACGTTTTTGTCAGTTGGTTGTTTTGTTGATTGGCTCATTTTGTTTTCTTTGTTTTTTGACACAGGTCACCTGTAACTGGAACTGAACTGAAACTCACTATGCAGCCGAGGCTGGCCTTGAACTCCTGATCCTCTGACTTCTGTGTCTCCATGCCTGGGTTTATGGTTTTTACTTAAATTTTTACAGAAGACTCACGTGCTAGGCCAATTCTATGTTCCTGACTCACATTATAATTAATAAGCAACTATTCAACAAAAACCCTTTGTCCCCCCAAGGCCAATAATCCTTACCCACGCTGTGAGCTCTGCAGTTTACGAAACCTGCCTTGGTCTTTTTGGTTCCCTGAGTAGGGTAGCAGAGCAGGGCAAGTGGTGTAGTGACTTTATCCTGATTTCCTTAACAGAAACAAATACAAAGTCCTTGTCATGGGTGTTGGGACAATGACCTAAAGCCATGAGTGTAAATGCTGGGCTGCATCCTGGTACCCAGTTAGGCCTAGATTGGAGTTTCCCTCCTCTTTCCCAGCAAGGTGACAATTTTCCAGGTGTCTGCTGGTTAAATCTTGCCTCCAATAGGATGGTTCTAGCCTCATGCTCATGAAGCAAGAGAAAAGCTAGTGAGCCAGAGAGGAGTGATGAGGAGAGAGGGAGGAGGACAGAAAAGGAGGGAGAGAATGGAAGAGAAAGGCAGTAGTTAGAGGAAGACCTGGAGGAGGGGAAGAAGACAGTTTCCAACTGTGGCCCAGAGCCCTGAGCATCACCACTCCCGACACTTCCGCTCTCAGCCCGGCACCTACTCAGACTTCCTTACTTTCCAGAGATGCCCAACAGTTCATGCTTAATTACTCCATAAAAAAAACTGGAAAGTAGAAGAGGAAGAGTTAAATGTTCTCCTAAAAGGAGGAAGCTGCAGCTAATCCCAATTAGGAGGAAGTCCCAGGCTATTGAGATGCTACAATCCAATTACATCAGGTAAAATGAATTACTCCTTTAATGCTGACTTATTGTGAAGACACCTTCTTATTGCTCTCATTAATAATCTTTAGACATCATTTTAGTGCATATTGGCTGCAATAACATTTCTATTAGCATCATGGCGGAGCAGGGCTGACAATTAAAATAAAAAATAAATCAACCCAAGGAGTGAGCAAACGTAATTATAGTTCAGAAAGAGCTTTTATGTGCATTTGATTAGTCAATGCAACAGCGTCTCCCCTCTTGCCTTGAATATATGTTCATCCCAGTCTTTGCACACCTCCGTAGTTTGAGGAGGAGATGAGGGGTATATGTACGTGTCAAGCCTGAGATATTGGGAAGCTTGTCAATAGGGTAACAATTCCCATGTTCTAGTGCCCCTGTCTAAATACCTTTCTCTCTTTGGGTCTCATTTCCCCCATTTCTAAAACTGGAATATTTTAAGCTGTGTGTTTTATCAATTACGTACAATTATGAAAATTTGTGTAAATTATGTCCAAGACTCTAAACAATTGTTCTGGTCCATTAGACCAAAACACTCAAGTATTTGCAGCAGAAGTAGAAATCTTCAAGGACAATGACTGCCCTGTGCCCAAGGCTTGTGCCCACCAGACCTGGATATGGGGCAGGCTGTGGCCCTGGAATCTTGTGGGAAGAGAGTGGGTCTAGTGTGCTACAGAGCACGTAGCACCCCATCCCAGAGAGACATTCCACCACTCATCAGGAGTGCTGAGGTTGAAAACCAGTTCATACTAGTTTCCAGACCCTGTGTTTTCACACCACTGGAGCTGGAACTTCCCCAACCCCTTCAGCAGGCATCAAGCCTTGTCAGGCCCCTTGGTGTGTGGTTTCTTTCATGGACACAAAGTGCAAATTCAATAGAGGACTCATATCGAATTAAATTACTACAGCAACTAAGAAATTCTCAACAATCACACATAAATGCACCCTTAGTAGTTATATGCATTTGATATAATACATTTACACATATATTACACTGGGTCATGGATACCTCGAATTTCACTTTCTTGGGTCCCTTTTATTTATACACATGTGTACACATAAGTACATATCTATACATCTATAAACAATATATATATAATTACATGACACATGCACAATGCTACTTATATTTGTATATATAATGCCTCACATATACACAAATATAGAGCTTCCCATATATGGAACAATAATCATTACTTTATATGAATACAATGCTTCACATAGCATTGCATATGTATATATATATATGTGTATGTATGATGTATCATATATAATTATACATATATTTAACACTTTATACATATGTGTATGGAGATAGTCATGTGCTGCATAATGACGTTTGTGTCAATGATGTTCTGCATGTACCATGTTGGTCCTATAAGGTAATATCATGAGAGTACCTGGCATACTGACAGCCCAACCATCTTAGTTTGTGTAAGTACACTTTGTAATTCTCAAGATGCACTTTTCAGAACTCATCCCTGTGTTTTCAGAACTTATCCCTGACAGCATGTGCATATATGCTCACATGTAGATATTGATATTTGCACACTCGTGTCCTTCTAAAGTGTTCTGTGTTGGAGTCAGGTGTGCCTACCGAGGTCAAGTAATTTTAGATCTGTGAAAGATGTGCAGGTCAAGGTCCTTGGGTAAATTGTCAGTTGTGAGATTTTTCTGTGTCATCTAGAGCTCTGAGGTCTTATAGAGGCTCTTCCAGGGATTTCCCAAACTTGAGACATTAAATTATTTTTTTAAAATTAGTTTTAACTGTTTAGCTCTGTTTCCCATTTTTTGATTGGATTATTTGGCTTCTTGGCATTTAATTTCTTGAGTTCTTTGTAAATTTTGGATATTAGCTCTCTGTCAGATGTGGAGTTAGTGAAATCTGTACGTTGCCATTTTGTTCGAATGACAGAGAATTCACAAAGGAGGAATCCCTAATGGCTGAGAGACACTTGAAGATATGCTCAGCATCCTTAATCATCAGAGATATGCAACTCAAGATGACTCTAAGATTCCATCTCACACCTGTCAGAATGGCTAAGATCAAAAACTCAAATGAGAGCACATGCTGGTGAGGGTGTGGAGAAAGGGGAACAATCCTCCATTTGCTGGTGGGAGTGCAAGCTTGTACAACCACTGTGAAAATCAGTCTGGCGATATCTTAGAAAACTTGGAATAGCTCTGCCTCGGGGCCCAGCCATACCACTTCTGGGTATACATCCAAATGATTCCTCACCAAACCACAAGGATGTTTACTCATCTATGTTCATAGCAGCTTTATTTGTAATAGCTAGAAACTGGAAACAACCTGGATGTCCCTCAACCGTTGAATGGATAAAACAAACAAACAAACAAACAAACAAACAAACAAACAAAAACTGTGGTACATCTGCACAATGGAATACTACTCAGCCATTAGGAATAACAAAATCATGCAATTTGCAGCCAAAAAGGATGGAACTAGAGAAGCTCATCCTGAGTGAGCTAACCTAGACACAAAAGGATGCACATGGCATCTATTCACTTATAATCGTATTTTAGTCATATAGTACAGGATAACTATACTACAGCCAATACACCAAAGGAAACAGGAACATAGACTTTGTTACCTGTCAATGAGACACTTTGCCCTAGTGGTGCTGCCTTGTAGGCCCCCAGTGTATGAGGAAGCTCTTGGCCCTCATATGACTGGTGAACTGGGGCAGGGGACTGATATATAGGGACACTCCACTCCAGAGGATTGGGATGGAAAAGATAGGGGGTAGAGGGTGGAAAGAGGATACTGTGATGGATATGTAATCTGAAGTAATAAATAAACATTAAAAATAGTTTTATCTATTTTTAAGACTGAAATTTAAAAAATATCCCCTGTAGCGTTGTGAATGTTGGATACTGAGCATAATACTCCGGGGACCATCAAATCATCAACACGCACCATTGCATGCACTGCATGGCTTCTGCTATGGCAGAAGTTAAGCCTCTCTGCAGCTGTGTTAGCAGAGGTGCCCAGGACTTGTAAACAGTGTTACTAGTGACCACTTATCACACAGACTCTAGGTATCCCTGATACAACAGTTAAGACAAAGCTGAGTGCTATTTTCAGCCATCATTTTAAGTCTAAGTGAGGAAGGGGTCTGTGTCTGCCTGCTGTCTACTGTCAGGAGAAAGGGCAGTTTCTTTGGCACAAGAACATCTTTGATTGACTCAGAAATATTGTATTGAAACTTTACTTCCATTTTCTACTGCCGTGCAGCACCATGTCTATCACCCACAGTGGTTAAAAAAAAAAAAAGTTGATTATTATCTTTGCTCTTCAGGTGCAGAATCTGGCTATAGCCTCACTGGGTCATGTGTCCAGGGCTCATAAGGCTGAAGTCAGTGTTGAGCACAGCAGTGGCTTTCTATCCTCCAAGATGTTCTTTCAGACTTACTCAGGTTTTTTGCTAGAATTCTGTTCCTTAAGAGTTTGTTTAGAGGTTCTAACAGTGGAGCAAGCTACTTGTGTACTTTTGACCAAAGAACGTTCCAAGGGATAATTCCAAATGGCAGCCATTGGGCACCGGCCCCAGGTGCAGAAACCATATGAAGACCCTGTGTGTGCATTGCCCACAGAAGCCAAAAGAAGGTGTCAGATCCCTGGTGATGGAGTTACAGGTAGTTACACGCTCCCTGAGCCCATCCTGGGAACCAAACTCAAGTCTTCTAATAGAACAACAAGGGCCCTAAGCTCCTGAGCCATGTCTTCATCCCCTTGCTCTTATATTTTAAATATTCAATATAGTCTCTCCCCTCCCCCAGAGTACAGCTTACTTGGGTGCCCACATTAAAACACTCCTCTCTTAACTTCCCATTAATTATCTATTTCCCTCAACAAATTACACCCCAAACCAAGCAACTGAGGAAGACAATGTAGCATGTCACAGAGCTCCTTAGTCTGGCTCTGCCACCTCAGTCTCCTTTAGTCTGTTTGCGAGGTCTAGCTGGTATCCGGCTGTATTCACTCAAAGGTTTGGCTAAGACAGGGGACCTACATCCAAGCTCATTTCAGTGACTGTCAGCAGGGATCTTGCTTCCTTTTCATGGGGGTATCTTCATAAAACTGGACAACTATCACCCATCACATGGCTTCTGTCAGGCTGAGTGGGCTGAGAGACAAAACAAGAGAAATTTAAGAGATGGTGCTAGCCAGTAACCAAGATAGGAGACAAAGGGTCCCTCTAATCTTTCAGGGATGCCATTACCATATCATAGAGTACTGACTAGATCAATGCACCATGGGGAAGGATATTAAATGTGTAATGCCCAGAAGGCATGAGCATTTGGGTCCATCTTGGAGGCTAGCTTCCATCCTGTCTCAGTTTACTCATTTCTAGAGTAAGTTTAATGGAAATTAGGGTACTTCATTACAACAAAACAGTTAGAATAGTACTGGCATATAATACACATTGAGTAAATTATTGCTATTGTCATTATTCATTTTACTCAACTGCTAAGTGAAAAAAACATAGAAGTAAACATCTGTCTTTTTTTTTTTTTTGAAGTCACTATCAGTCTAAGCCCTACAACCTAATAAAGAGACTAGGAAAACAAGGCAAGCTTGGTGATACGAAGCTATAATCCAAGATTTCAGGAAGATGGTAAGTTCAAGGCCAGCTTGGGCTATATGGTGAGATATTTTGTCTCAAAACAACAAGAGCATGATTAGATGAGAATAAAACTTAAGAGCACCAAAATATAAAAAGAAAACAGATTATAATTAGTGTATACTAGACTTCTAGTTCCAGTTATGAACTTCCACTGTGGATAACTCAAAAAGGTGCACTCGGTTTTTCAAAGTATGTTTGAAGGCTCCAGGGCAACACCAAGCAGCCTGGACTAAAGGGATCAAGGTCCCGAGGAGGGACACTTAGGGGGTGAGAGTGACTGTGACACTTTATACCACTCTTCCCTTTAAGGAATCTGCTAGCATTTGGGGGGCAGGAATGGGGAGGATGAGACAATCTCACAGTATCTCATTCCGTGATTGGGCAAAAATGCTCTGCTTCTAACTGCCTGACAGATGTTTAATTTCCTGAAAGAAGAAATAGCAGCAGATTTTCAGACATAACACCTGATATTCAATGATTTTTCTCAGACATCCAGGAATTAAATCCAACAGAATAAAAGACAATAGAGGTTGGAGTTACCAGATAAGTGCTCAGAAAGGACCGTGCTTCTTTTGTTAAAGGAGACAGGGTTAGGAAAGGGTGAGTGTGAGCAGATATCTAGGATCTAAATTTAAGAAGTCAAAGAAAATTCTAGAGGCAGGAAATGTACTAAGTGTGTGTGTTTATTAGGAACCCAGTAAGCAGTTTAGATTAGAGATTAAATACAGTGGGGAGAGGGCTGGCAGCAACAGAGCTGTGTGGAAGGGGAAGAATGGAGACAAAGCAGTGTCACGAGAATGACAGGAGCTTCCAGAACTGGAACAGACAATAAGGTGTCTTCAAGATATGCTGAAGTAAGCCAAAAAAAAAATAATAATCAAGCAGAATTAAATGCAAAGAAAAGCATGCGTCATACAATAAACACTAAGGCCCCAAAGTGAAGAGAAAAATGAAAGGCACCCAGAGGGACATGGACACATTCATGCATGACGCTCTCCACCCAGCTGCCTCTCAGCCAACACCCTTGCAGCAATTCTGTTTATTAAATTACATTCCAGGGGAAACAAGATTGCCTTTTAATACATCTGAAAGTACGTGTCAGAGACCATCAACGAGCCTAGTCAAGATTCAAACTCAGGTCCACGCACTCAAGCCCAGCACCCTGTGACATTGTATGCTGCCCCCTGAAGGTCACTCTACTCTCCGTCTCCATCCTCTCACCAGTAAATTGACCATCCCACAGATGGTCTGAAGACAAATATGCCACATCCTATCAAAGTGACCTGTGGACGGTGGCTCTTGCTTCAATAGTGTGAGGTACTCCTCCCTTCTCCAGGCACCCTTCTCCAACACCACCCCTTCTGGAGCCCTCCACACACTTCTTGTTAATTCCACAGCCACCTCTTCCCAACGTTCCCCATGATTGACAGGCTCTAGAGGCAGAGTGCATATTCTCAATCTCTGAAACATAGTTCTCAAGCTCCATATGTGTTGACATAGCTGTGGTTGGTCGTCCTGAGTGGCTTCTCAATTATCTACTACTTCTGGGAGCTACCCATGTGCTCTCCTCAGTTTATGATATTCTCACACGGGGCCTTCACATAGCCCTAAGGAGACGCTATGGTTATACTCATTTTATCTTTGGGAGAAACTGAGGCCTGGGAAACGAAGGAAGATATTCTGAGTCCGCTTGTTAGGAATGACAGACCCAGACCACTGTACGCCAATATTGACCTCAGACCTCCAAAAGAAACAGAATGTGCTCACACCATGCTCTGGAGATGAGGGCCAGGCTGACATGCTGCTACTCCCTATGCAGACAGAGTGCTCAGGCCCTTCCAGCAGCCAGCTACTCTGAGAAACCACCTGAAAACTCAGGGCCGGAGGGTCTGGACATGAATCCTTCTCTCCCATCCCAACAACAAAATCAAAAACCTACCTCTTGTCTCCATAGTTTGAGGTTAAAGGGGGAAAAAAATCCATCCACAGGTAGTTAAGTGATTATAAACTGTAAAAATAAATCAACCTGATATAATTGCTCTGAGGAAAGATGACCAACATATTTAAAATGTCCATGCTACCCCTCCTCTACCTCCATTTGGCATCCTCTAATTACCTTCACATTTCATCTCCATCAGCAAGATGACCTGTATTTCCTTCGTGAAGTGCCAGGGAGGGGCCTGGCTGAGGAGCAGAGCCACTGGTGATAAATCAGCCTTGCCGTTAGCAGTGAACTGCTCATCTCAGCTGCGCTAAATGCAGGATTTATAAAGATGTCTCCGCCATCCAGTCCAATTGTGGACACCATAATAAATTCATGAGCGGGTGCCAAGGTAGCACACTTCATTATGTGCGAGGCTCCTGGTCATTAATCTAGCCAGGCGGTGGGCAGGATTCCTGGGGAAGGAAGACAAATTTATGTGGCCCAAACTTACTCATTCCATTATGGATTTAATCGGCCCAGGCTGCTGGCTGCAGAGACTAGGGAACATTTTTTTTTTGTTTTTTTTTTTTTTTTTTTTTTTTTTTACACTTTGGATCAAGTGTTTGTAACTCCCTGTTGTGTCTTATTTCTTCCACAAGAGCCCCCTAATTTTATCCTTCACCCTGCTCTCAGGATCATCTTCAAGAACCCTTCATCCCAGCCACTTACTCCAGATAAAATATTTATATAATCAATTGCCAAAGAGCATTTCCCCTTAACTGTCCTATTAACATGGAAATGCTCACAGGCAGAAGAGCTGGGGCTTCCCCACACTTAACCCCTTACTTCCCCACAACTGAAGTTGGTTTAGGATCCAGAAACACTTGTGATCATTCTTACTGTGAGGAATGAAGACTCTTCAGCCCCTCTGTGGAACTAAACTCTCATAACTGTATAAATAGAAACAGTGGTTCTCAATCCATTTGGGGGTCGAACGACCCTTTCATGGGTGTTGCCTAAGACCATCAGAAAACACAGATATTTCTGTTATGATTCATAAATAACACTAGAAAACTTATAGTTATGAAGTAACAACAAAAAATAATTTTATGGTTGGGGGGGGTTACCACAACATGAATAACTGTATTCAAGGTTTTCAGCATTAGGAAAATTGAGAACCACTGAAACCACCTGTCAGAAGGCCTAAGATCAAAAGCTCAAATGACAGCACATGCTGGCAAGGGTGTGGAGAAAGGGGAACCCTCCTCCATTGCTGGTGGGAGTGCAGGCTTGTGCAACCACTATGGAGGTCAGTCTGACGATATCTTAGAAAACTTGGAATAGGTCTACCTCAAGACCCAGCCATACCACTCTCAGAAATTGTCAGAGCAAAGCTTGGGGCAGGAAGATGCTGAGCGTTCTGTGAGATAGGCAAGAGGAAGACAGTCGTCCACTCTGGGATGGGGCAAGGCAGCAACAGCACAGACGAGGATGAAAAGCTAGGGCTCGTATTTGTTGCTTGGTAGCAACTACCCACAAGCCACATTCCCTTGAGAAGTGACTTTATCCTGCTCATGATGTTATGACAAGTCATTCAGTATGGGTTTGGCTGGGTGGCTCATCACTGAGAGACACTTGATGTCTATTGGAGTTACATGGTCTACACCCAAGATGGCTTTTCTGCTCATCTACAGATACCTTGATGACATAAGGAAAAGGTTGGGCTCCTTTCATTTGCTGTGTGTCAATTCAGGACTTCTCCACAGGGGTCCCGGAAGGCATACTCCTCATTCAGCAACTTAAAGTTATGTGTGAGTAAGTGCTCCAATGCACAGAAGTGAAACCTGCCTCAGCTCAGAAACTGGCACACCAACTCCGCTGTCATATCAGTAACACATCACAGAGCCTAACCAGGTTCCAGAGGAGAGAACACAGTACCCTGTCCCCAAGGCAGGGGAATGACAGTGTGAGGCCATCTATCATCTGCTCCTCACTTGTCATTCTTCTCCTAAGGGAATTCATCCCCATGATACACCCCCAGTACCTCATAAAAATAGGTAAATACCTCTGGGAATTTACCAGACTTTCCTGAGTTCCAGGGAATAAGCCCAGGGTTTAAGAACAAGCTAAAATTCTCTTAAAATTTTAACATAAAAAGAAAACAATTTTTTTTCAAGACAGGATCTTGCCATGTAGCACATACTGTCCTAGAACTCGTTATGTAGCCCAGGCTGATTTTGACCTTGTGAAACTCCTTCCTTGGCCCCTGAGTACTGGGATTACTGCAGGTGTATGCTATTATACTCATCTCGGATTTTTTTTTTTTAAGTAGAAAAAAGTAAACTTTCCAGAAGACAAAATGGAAGGAAGATAATTCCTGGGGGCTTATGGGACATGATCAATAAATGCATCATTTAAGACAGAACATATAACATACATTCCAAAGATCCATCTATTTTCCCATAACCCACAAGAAGGGGGTCTTGTGGGAGTCTTACCAAGTCCATCCAGGTGAGTGCAATGATACTTGTTAGATGCCACCATGAGCAATTGATGTTTCCGCTGATCCCATAGCGGCTGCAGATACACATGGTCACTGAGATCTCCATGGCTCTTCATACTGCCTTTCCTCTGCTGTGTTACACTACAGGAGAAGGGCTCAGAGATCCTGCTGTCTGAGGGGCTGTACTCCACAGAGCTGGTAAGACGGTGTGGATTTTCAACATCTCTTTTCCCTCCATCCTTTTCCCTTCTGATCACTCTATCACAGGTGCCCTGCCACCCATGGCAGGCTCAATGAAACAGACTGCATAATGCTGTGCTGAATCAAATCACATCCTCTCTTCCCACGCCCTGAGGATTTGCAAAGACAACTCTACCACCAGTGACTGTCTCTTTCTGGGACACCACCTCAATCTTCTAAACAGATACTGAAGGCTACCAGGCACACCCAGACTCAGCTGTGGCCAGTCATCATAGCTCCCCCAGGGTGTAATAATTTCAAATTCTTCATTAAAAAACTTGCAAGCAAAGGCTGGATGGTGGCTCTGCAAGAGCCCTCTATGTGTAAGCACATGAACTTGACTTCAAATGCCCAGAGCCCACATAAAAATCAAGGCATAATGTCACCCACAGCCCCGGTACTGTGGGAGACAGGGCAGAAACAGGCAGATCCTCAGGCTTGCTGCCTGCTGGCCTAACTCGAGGTTCAGCCAGAGACTCAATCCCAAGGGACCGAGGCAGAGAGTGATGCAGCCCTTACTGAAGATTTGTAGGAAAGTGTTGTTTCTGGTGGACATTTCTTTTGAGGGTTAATGAGAAATCTTCAAAGGCTCACTTGTTTTATACTATCCAGAAAGTGATTGAGCTTTTTATAGTCTCAAGAAAACGATAGAGTGGAGATATCCCACACTGTCCTCTGGCCTCCACGTATACTTATCCAAAGACACAGGTGCAAATGCTCCACGTAAATATGTATGCCACACACATAGCACATCCACACATACGCCACACACACAGCACATGCACACATACGCCACACACATAGCACATGCACACATA
Source organism: Lophiomys imhausi (assembly GCA_907164525.1). Lineage (NCBI taxonomy): Eukaryota > Metazoa > Chordata > Mammalia > Rodentia > Muridae > Lophiomys > Lophiomys imhausi. The sequence continues at coordinate 4,187,722 of CAJQZJ010032284.1, forward strand.
CACTACACACATACACACACAGACAAATTTAACACAAAGAAGAATCACAGGTGAGCGAGCATAAAAGTGAACTTTGCACACCATGATGCATAATCATTGACTTTCTTGACTTTCTTAAAAAAGGCAGTGCAAGGGCTGGATTAAGAGCACTGACTGTTCTTACCAAGATCGTGGGTTCAGTTCCCAGCAGCCACATAATGGCTCACAACTGCCTGTAACTCCAGTTAATGGGGATCCAACCCCCTATTCTGGCCTCTGTGGACTGTGGCACACACTTAAAAAAAAAAGGAATATAGAGAAAAACAAGATGCACAAAAAGAAAGCAAAATTCTTTTTAAATAAAAAAGGGCCACTTTATTATGATGGAAATAAGTTTCTGGGAATAATGTAATAGACTTTTGTGAGCCCGCAAAATGTTTGAATATTTTGGAAGTATAAGGAGTTGACAGAGATGTGATTTTGAGAAATCACAGGTAGGTCCCTGAGTGCATCATTTAAATAGCAACTCTAAATAATACAATTATTAAAATATGACTAAAGATTTATAGGAAAACAATGTGGCTTCCAATGGACATTATTTTTGAGGGTTAATGAAAGATCCTCAAAGGCTCACTTGTTTTATACTATCAAGAAATTCTTGATTAAAAAAGAAAAGTTTATAAGCCAAATTCTCTGATAGAACAAAAACAAACACTCCAAAAAAATGATAGGAGGTTGGATAATAAATGCATAAGTTAAAAGTTCTCATAAATAGTTATCAAGTCAAAAGGGAAATAAAAACTTCCATTATAGACTGTTTAGAAAACAATAAAATAGGCACAAAACAATCCTTTGTCAGAGCCTATCATCTCTGCCAACGCTACACTTTGAAAATAGAACATGAAGCAATAAATTGTTTTTGTTATTTAAAAAGAATAGAAATAAAGTGCTTAGAGTTTATTTCATGAGATTAATAGGTGAAGAAGAAAGGAAAAGAAACACAAGTTGGATAAAATTAATTAAATAAAAAATGATTGACTTAGCAAAGAGAGAGAGCGTAAGTACACAATCTGGCTCCTTATAGCTGTGAGAGAACCAGTTTGCCCTGGTAAATCCAATAATAAAAAAGAAAAGATGAGTAAACTCTGATAAAAGCAGAAATGAGAAAGGAAAATGCAGCAAGAGCAGGGTTTTTAAATGAAATAATGACATCCCTCTTAGACCCCAAAATAAAAGTGAAGCCCAAAGTGCCAGTAACAAACTGTACAAACAAGCAAACAAACAAACAAAAAAAAAAAAACCTCTGGCATGCATAAAATTAAAAGTCAAAACATGCAACTACTTTGGAAACATATTTTGAGTATCTGTGGTTGACAGCATCAAATAATGAATATCACAAACGGCAGTTAAAATGGGAAAAGGATGTGGACAGGCAGCTCACAGAATAAGCTCTGTGAAGGCCCTGTCCGTCCAGTGGGAACATTTACTCCCAATGATAGTGAAAAACAAACCTTAAAAACAATGGGATGGGTATTCAAAGGACAATAGCAAGGTGTGCATTAAAAAAAGCCACATCTATCAAAACAAAATGCCACATCAATAAATTAAAGGATTAAAAATTGTATTGTCATTTTGGTGGATACCAAAGGGGAATTTGGTCAGATTCAACAGCTACTTCTTAGTTATCTGGGAAGAGGGGCCTGATTTGCTGTTAAGGTGGTGTGTGGTTTAGACATATCTTCTGGCCCCATGGGTTGAATCCAGCTTCTCTACTCACTCATGGACAACTATAATTGGAATCACACCAGAAGGCTCAGTAATCCCATGATGTCTCCCTAGAAAATCCAATGGGGGGAAATAAAAGCTTTTGAGGACTAAGTGTGGGACCCAGGGAAGATGTTAGCTCACTTTGCACCCTCTATTCCTTTCTATCATTTGTACACTTTACATTTCTAATTTTCATAAATAAGTATTTTATTTGATCAATTATAAAGAAGAATAGTCAGGGCTGGAGCAGTGTTTAAGAGCACACACTGGTTCTTCAGAGGACTACAATCTGATTCCCAGCACCCATGCGAAGCAGTTCACAACTGCCTATAACTCCAGCTCTAGGGGATCCAAGGCCCTCTAGTGGCCTCCACAGATCTTACACAGGTATACACATACCCACACACAGATGACCATGTGCACACACACACACACACATTTAAAATAAATATTTAAAAAAGACAATTTATATGATATTGGGGCAGCCAAAGCAGTTTTTTTAGCACGTCATGTACAATTTGGAAAATTAAAAATAAAAAAGACAAATATCATGATTATGAAGTTTTAACGTATGAAATCCTTTTGGATATAGTGTTTTGTGATCTCACAGAACTTGCTTTGGGAATCATTTGTGGAAAGAACTGTGTGCACAGGGAGTGATGTGGTCAACGTGGGATGAAATTGGTCCAGAGTCAGAGATTCTTTAAAGCTAAACACACACGTGAGCTCATTGGTGCTCTTGTCTCTGAAAAGTTCAAAGGAAAGATGACACCTTTGAAGATACCTAAAGTCCTGTGAGATAGGCCCAAGTAAATGGTAAAAATAGTTGTTCAAATTTGAATATGTAGTTTGATTTTAAAAACTAAAGATTTTTTTGGGGAGGGAATTCCAAATAATAACCTAAAAAATGATTAGACAAAAAAAAAAAAGCGAACTAGATCTAAATCAAGTAGAGCCAAGTAAGTTGAAATCAGAACAAATGTACAAAATAGAAAACTTGGTAACATAGGAGGAGCCAAACCAGTTAGAAAATATTGTTGTACTAATGACCTCAGGCACAAATGATAACATACATAAGATACTTAAGAATGGTGTTCATAATAAATATGCAGAGCTCTCTATAAAAGCATTTTATCAGGATATATAATATAAACTATTATATATAACATATAAAATATTACATGAATTAAATCAATAAGATGCCCTGCTTCTGGATAGGAAGAGAGAATCCTAAGTGTATGCTGGCTATTTCTGAATTCCACTGTGTCTCATACAATTTAAACCAACCTGTGATTAATATGAGAGTGCGTGGAGAAGCAATACTTGCTTCAATAACTTAGATGGTTTTCTTAAAGAAGACACAGGAAAAGATTATTCAGAATATTTTTAAGGGTGGAGAGAAGCAACAAGGACTGATTACTTGACCATGTGTTCAATTAAAACAGCAAGTTCTGTCTCAGTCAGCACAAATTTTGTTCTGCTGAGTAACAAACATCTCAAGTATACAGTATCTTAAAAACAAATATTTTTTCTAATCCTGTGTCTGCTGTATGACCATTTCAGGGGCTCCTCTCCACTTCTTATGCCAGTTCATAAAGTTAGCGGTAGAAGAAATTAGCCCCTGGCTAGGTTCCCACTGAGAAATAAAGGTTATTGATCTCGAGGTCCCTCACCATGTCTGCTTATCCTCCATAAAACAGAGCTTCTCAGATGACTCCAGATCACCAAGCATGGCAGATAACATTACAGGGCTGATTATGTAAGTATTACTTCATCCTCAGACACTAGATAAAGCCTTAGCTTGATCTTTTAGAGATGCACACAGAATAAAGGAAAAAGAGTAGCGTACAAACAAACCTCATTTCATGAGAGTACTCTACGTCATGGGCTCATATCAGAAAGGAAAAACAGGGTTAGGTGATAAAAACAAAACAAAAACCCACTGGGCTGGTGTGAATGAAAAGCACTCCCCATAGGCTCAGGCATTGAACACTTGGTCTCCAATCGGTGGCTCTGTTTAGGAGGTTTAGGAGGTCTTTGATGTGTGGCCTTGCAGGAGGAAGTGTGCCATTGGGAGAGGCCTTTATGAATAAAGTCTTTCCCAGCTTTCAGTTCACTCTCCCTGCTTTGCGTTTATGTTTGAAGATGTGATGATTTCCCAGCCTCCTGCCCTTGCCACACCAGGCCTGCTGCTTGCTGTTGTGCCTGTCCTCCATGATGGACTCTTAACCCTTGAACTGTAAGTCAAAATAAGTCCTCCCTCTCTTAAGTCGTTTTCTGTAGTGTGATTGATTTTGTGTGCCTGAACCTTTAAAGGATCCCAACTTGCTGGTCAAATAGCCCTTTGGGAATGCTTAACTGTTAGAACTGCTTGACCCTATTACCCTCAGTGTCAGTTGCTCTTGGATTTCTGGGAACAGAAGAGGATATAATGAGCCAGCAGAGTTTGAGAAAGTGGAGTAGGGTCCTGGTGACAGAGGAGTAGAATGAGAGAGTAGGGTTAGAGAAGACAGTTGGTGCAGGAAGAAAGAATATTGAGTAGGGCTAGAGAAGAGAAGAGGTTGGACAGAGTGAAAATAGGAGACTGTTGATCTAGGAGAAGCTGAGCTGAGAGTCAGAGAAGTTATTGTTAGGAGACAGGAGAAGAACCCACAAGTAATTCTCAAAGTAGCAAAAAAAAAGAAAAGCTACAGTTTTCAGTCAAATTTAATACAAGGACAGAAAAGTAACTAATATACTCCATAATATACCAGGTGTTAATTTTTTTCAAAAAGTTTATAAGTTGGAAAAAACTATATACTACTAATCATATTTATAAGATAAAGATTAAAATCCATCAATCTGTATATATGTAAATCATATTTATAGTTTATTAAGTTAAATAATGACATATATAATTAAGAGTTAAATAGGAAGGAAATAATGAATAGTTACCAAAAGAAAAATTATTTGACTGAATGCTATAATTTTACTGTGAACACATGCTCACATACATGTATAATTATATGAGTCAACAATAGCCTGGGAACTATAACATATATGTATGTACATATATATATGTACATATATATACCTGAACCTTAACAAAGGATGAAGTGTCTCAAGACATAGAAGAAAATCCAGCAAAAATTCCCAAAGGAAAAACAAGCACAAGGGATAATAATTCTTACAAGAAAACTGCAAATAATTGCAGCCATCTTAAAAAAGATGACTGCACTAATAAGAAAATCTTTTAAAATCTATTCTCCTAGTTTTATTTGTAGAAGAGTAATTTTAAATTGGCATTTAAAAAATTTGTCTTTTAAATACTTATTGATTTTATCTGTGTGTTTTCCTTGTGTGTATATGTGTACCCTGTGTATGGCTGGTGCCTGTAGAGGTTAGAAGAAGGCATTGGATCCCTTGGGGCTGAAATTATGGATACTTGTGAGCTACTGGGGACCTAAGCGAGGTCCTCTGCAAGAGAAGCAAGTGATCTTAACCAGTGAGCCATCCCTCCAGCCTCGAAAGGTTTGTTTTAAGTTATGAGTGTATGTGTGTATCTGTGTGTGTGCAGGGGCCCTCAAAGACTAGAAGAAGGCATTGGATACTCTGAAGCTGGGGTTACAGGTAGTTGTGAGTGCCCCATTTGGGTGCTGGGACCTGAACTCTGGTCCTCTTTGAGAGTAGTGCACACTTTTAACCATTAAGTCATCTCTCCAGTTCCCAAAACTGATGCGTTTTGCTCCACACATTTAAACTACTCATTTGTTGTTGTATTAGTATTTCTACCTCCCTTCCAACCCACCCACCTGAGGTATGGGAGACAGAAGGTTAGGAGAGACAGGAACGTAGACTTGTCTAGATGCAGCTCTTAGGGCAACTCCAGTCCTCACCACCAGGACTTCAGTAGTCCAGTCAACCAGCAACAGCAAACACAGGAAACACAACAAAAACAGGCACAAACACCAATCACCTGCAGTGGCAGTAGATAAGGGGGCATCTGCTAAAGTCCTCCACCTTTGTTATTGTTTTTTTTTTTTGTTTTTTTTGTTTTTTTTGTCTCTCTCAGCTGGCACTGGGCTGTGATCTGCAGCAAGGAGGGCAGTGGCAAGTTTCAAATGTTTCCTGGAGTCTTTCAAAGTGAAGCAAAGAAATGAGAGGTAGAGCTAAGAAAGAAAGCGATCCTCTCGGTTTTGGGGGGTTCTCTTTATACTCTCTTAGGGGTCTGCACCATGATGTTTTCTAATTGGCAAGCATTATGCCCCACCCCCACTGCCACCACACATGCAAGGTAGTTTCCTGTTGACAAAGATCACACACTCTCTAAGGAGTCTGTTTATCAAAGGATGTTTCCAGCTGTCAAAAAACATGTCCCCCCACAGGAGGCAGTCTCCAGTTGACAAAACATCATGTGCTCCTCTCTTGGAACCAAAACAAAAAACAGATTCATTTAACATAACCATGTTTTTAAAGAAATCAGAACTTCTTTTACATGTGTATGTGTGTGTGTGTGTGTGTGTGTGTGTGTGTGTGTGTGTGTGTGTGTGAGTATATGTGCACCATATATGTGCAGGGGCCCACAGAGCCAGAAATGGACATAATGATCCTTTGGACCTGGAGTTACAGGTGGTTGTAAAGTACCTGACACGGGTGTAGGTGACCCGACTCAGGTCCTCTACAAGGGCAGAGTGTGCTCTTAACCTCTGACCTATCCCTCCAGATTCTAAAAGTGATATTTTATGCAACTTCTTATAAACTGATTTCCATGATACAGAAATTTAATTCATTTTTTTCTGAAGGAAATCTAAAAATATTGTTAAGTAGCTTAATAATTTTCACAAAATTGGAACCAGTTATTTTATTTATAAAAATTAATTCAAGGAAAATAGTCACCATGTGCAGAAAAATATATACAAACTGTATATTGGGCAACAATAGCCCCTCCCCCACCAAAAAAAAAACAAAGCTAAAAACAAACAAGAGAACGTCAACGAGCCTTGGCGTGGTTAGTAGTCATTCACAGCATTTACATTTATCACAAATGCTATTTCAGGTTAACACAGGGGAAGAATGTATCAGACCAAGAGTCATGGTCTAAAATAAGCCATCAGACACCCACTGTGGCCATCTGTGGGCTCTAAGGAATTTTATTTTCTCCTCTGCACCTGATTTTTCCTCTACCAGGGGTACACTGCTCATTTTTTTTAATTAATTATTAAGCAATGAGAATATTAAAATCACTTCTTTCATTAACAAGATTCTAAATATTTTTAAAATCCCTTTAACTATTTCTGTCTTTGGATGATTTGGGTTAAGAAAAATGGTCAAGGACAGAGACTGTGAATGTGTCACTGAAGACTTCACTTGTTTTTCTATGTCTGTAGCAGACAACCCTAATCAATCCCAGTGCTTGTCTCTGCTCAGGTTAGGTGTTCCTTGGGCACACTCTGGAGAGCCAGGACCAGCAAATGGCTTAGAATATTGTCCTATTTGGGTGTTGAAAGGAGCCATCAATTACTATTAAAGAGATATGAA
>CAJQZJ010032284.1:4194994-4223263 GCA_907164525.1 Lophiomys imhausi
TGGACTGGGCAGTACTTTGTATGTAGCTTCTGCTCACTGGGTGCCCAGAGAATGTCTCCTGGATGATCAAAAGTGTCCCCTGGCAAGCAAGGTGGCCTCTGACTGAAGACCACAGCCTCTGGTTGACCCTACTCCATAAGAATAAATTGATTCTGTTAGATGCTGAGATTTCTAAAATGTTACTGTTCAGTAAGTAGACCAGGGGTAGTCAGGCATCTGAGAATGTGCCCCGCATTTCAGGCTTCTCTGGTGACAAGCTGTAAAGTGTAGGTCCTGAGGATAGAGCCAACAGCACCCTGCTCTACCTATTGCACCCCAGCACCACTTCCTGGAGGGGAGAGCTTCCACTGTAGAGTGTAAATCACCCTTCAGGGTTGGCTGGGCACTTAGCATAATGGAATGATTGACAGGTGGATATTTATACCCAGTCGACTAAGTGGGCAAATCAATCAGGTGACAGCAATGTAGAGAGAAGACTTTGGAAGAAGTACACAGGTTCCTGGTCCACTGTGGCCACTACTGTGAGTACCATGGAAGCTCCTGGAAAGTGTCAGTGTCGATCTCTGTCTTGAGGCATTTATTACGAGGCTCTGTTGGAGCTTCCCTGCAGTCCGTTACCTCTCCCAGGCACTGCAACTGGTTTGCTGCTCTCTGGGTGAGAAAACTGTGGGTCAGAGGCAAGGCTTGTAAGTCAACTGCTGGCAATCAAGTCCGCTTTGCTGATATGCTCAAAGGGTTTAGTTCTTTGACTTAAACAAAGAAAAAAAACAACAACAACATACCCCCCACTTTTGTCAGAGCCAGCATGATTTCTAACTTTCAGTTCATCATTTTGGGTTGCAGGGGATGTAACTCAATTAAAGACAGAAACATTAAATACATAGTAAAGCTGCCACACACTGAGGATTTATAGGGGTATTGATTAACGCCATCAGTGAAGTATTTACCTTGATCAATAGAGGAAGGTGATTTAAATGAGATGTCTCCTATGTTCTGTCAACCAAGGCATCTCATAAAAGCATGCACTTTGTGTGATAAATTCCTAAGTTCCCCCTTTTGATTGTTTCCCTTCTTAGTGAAGTTCATTAGCACACTATGCCTTCCCCTTCCGCATCCCATAGCTTTTGATCATTTTGGGTTTTCTAACAAGGACAGTGCTGCAGACTTTGGAGTTCAAGGGGATATTTTGGTGGCATTAGTTCCTGACAGGATCTAGCTTCATAGCCGAGGTGGCCTCTAGCTTGCAATCACCCTACCTCTCCCCACCACATGCTGGGGTTACAGGCGATTGCCACCACAATGGCCTACCAAAATCTTGTGTGTGATTCTGGGGAAAAAAAACCATGAACTTGTTCATGTTAGGTGTGGTTGTTAGGATGGAAATGGCCCCTAGAGGATCATAGTGGGTGGTACCATTAGGAGGTGTGGCCTTGTTGGAGCAGATGTGGCCTTGTAGTATGACACAGGGAGTGTGTCACTGAGGGTGGGCTTTGAGGTCTCAGATGTTCAAGCCAGGCTCAGTGTCAGTCTCCTTGCTGTTGGTGGATCCAGTGTAGAACTCTCAGCTCCTTCCCCAGCACCATGTCTGCCTGAATTCTGCCATGCTTCCCACCATGATAATAACGGACTAAACCTCTGAATTGTAAGCCAGCCCCAATTAAACACTTTCCTTTACGAGTGTTGCTGTAGTCAAGGTTTCTCTGTCACAGCAACAGAAACCCTAAATGAAGACTAGGCAAGCCTCTACCATTGAGCTGTGTGCCATGTAAGGATCAACACCTGCAGTTCTTGGTAAGAAGGAGCAGAAAGTATGGCATGGAGCCGAAGATGTATAGTCAAGCATCCCAGCAACTCCAAAGTGAGAAGTGCTCCCAAAGAGCAAAATGACCAGGCCCTCATGCGCCCCGTGGAAAAGGTGTGGCTTCAGATAAGGTGACGCTATCCAGCACAGACAGACCCTCAAACTGAGAGCTCTGTTCAGAAGAGACATTATGTGGGGGGTATTGTTGATATTGAGGTCTGAGGGATGAATTATGGCTTCCTTAAGACACCTTGTGTGGATCCTGAGGGCCCTGTGCTAACAGCATGGAAGGACAGGAACTTTTCATCTTGGCAAGTTGGAAAACTACTGGCCAGGTGGGAGTTAGATCAATTGCATTCCAGCCCCAGGTGGGATCTTCTTTCTGGTTGACCTTTGTCATGCCACTGTCCCTTTCTGGGCCACTGTTCCAGGCTGAAAATAAAGCGTGCATTTCATTAGAAGGATGCTCTCCACCTTTCTGGCCACTAGGACTTCCTTACCAGAGCCCTGAATCCAGAGCTGTGCCCAGAATCTCCAAGACAATGGCCCATGACTACAGCTGGTTTCTTCAAAGCTACAGGTTATTGTGAGCTGTTGATTGAAAATGAGATCTTTTCACGATCCCCCGAAAGAGTGTGCTATTTCAGAATCACATGCAGAAATGTTGGAGGTGGTCACCACCCCAGCCCTGATGATTTAGGTTCTGAGAGCTTACATAATATCCACCATCTCAATGATAATCAATATTATAAATTGGTGGCAGAGATGGCTCCAATTCTACACCCTCCCTGTGGAACGTTGTCTAGTAGCATTCTTCCCAATAAGCAGACCACATACCTCCCTACACTATGTGATTTGTTTGGTCAATAGAAGAGGTAAAAGGGAACTGATACACAGTTGACCCTGACTATGTGTTTCTACTTCCTCATCTATCTTCCTGATACCATTGAGGTCAGCCTAATCCACTGACCTCAAGGGAAGCATGAGAGACTCATGAAGCAGAACTGCCCATCCAAGTCCAGCCCACCTTCTAGATACAGTACTGTGGCCTCAATGAACAAATATAATCAATGAAACAGTAACCAGGCACCTCACTATATTTGTATATAGGTGTGTATCTACATGAATGCCTTTTAATATCATGGTAATCACAAGACATGGGACTATTATTATCTCCATTTTATAGATGAAATCATGGTGCATATGACTGATGTAGATGCTGGGTACCAGTAACCCTAGAAGATTCTGTTGAGGGGGGGACATATTGAGTGGACTGCAAACAGAAAACAAAGGAGAGTAAAACTGCAATTTAAATATCACTTGTATTTATTAATAAGTATAAACTATAAGATTAGGCCAGCAGAACAGTCGGTGGCCTGGCAGAGCAGCCAGCCGGCCTGGGGGGATATCACCCGACTGGCCTGGCCCGCCTTAACTAGCGGCCTGATTTAACCTGGGAAAACAGCCCCAGATCAAGGGTGGCCTACACCACCTGTAACCTAAATTTTGTTAAGTAATATAAGTTGTTATATAACACCAGTAGAATTACCAGTGGCTTGGCGGGAGATTCGCTAGGAGTTCGATAGGTGTCTGGGAGTACGATGGCCCTGGATTGTTTGGACTGACAGCTTATAAGCTGCCGTGGTCATTTCCCCAACAATTAAATATACCAAGACCTTTTGATGTTGTAATATTTAACCCTTAGCTGGGCAGACTCTCTATTAGCTACTCTAAGTTAACCCTGATCACCTAATCCCAAACCGTCATGTGCCTGTGATTATCTTCCAGTGTCCCAAACATGTCTATCTGCTTCCATGTCTCCTGGTGGAATGAACCAATCCTCTGTGTAAAGCACAGGGTTCCTGTTCTAATCTCAGGAAGTCCCACCTTCCTATACTCTTTCTGCCCAGCTTATTAACCATCAGCGACTTTTATTATCCAATCAAGAGAATGCCTCAGAAGGGGCAGTAACCAGATCTCAGCATTGAAATCAGCCTATCAGAAGCAATGTCATTAGACCTTCCCTCAGTGAGAGAGAGAGAGAGAGAGAGAGAGAGAGAGAGAGAGAAAACTGGGAACTCATTTATTTTCCTGTGCCCAAATGTGGGAGAAAAGGGCATAATTATTTCTGTGATTCTAACTACACTATAGTTTTAAGAAAGAACGTAGATTGCAAACAAATGTTCCTCTGTGTGCAAAGACAAGGAAATGCAGAGTTTATGTGATTGGCTTTGGACAATACTGCTTCCTCCTTGATCAGTTGGGATTGGAAAGAATGGCTGGTACAGAAAACCCAGGCATACTTTTTCTCCCAGATGGACAGGAATCCTTGAATTCCTGGACTCCAACTCCAAGACAATTTTTGCTCAGCCACAGTCATTGAGCTCACGGTGTAGAGTGAGAAAGTGTCTCTGTAAACTCTGGTTGTTAACTAACTGGGATTGCCTATGAAGGAACTTGAGGTATTTTGGCCATATTAAGGTATTTGGCAAAATGCTTGTTCTCCAAGTCTAGAAATGTCCCCATCCCCAATCCATTTATTGGATTTCTGTTGGTGCAACTTCCTTTCCACCACCACCCCCCTTTGATCAGTTTTCTGAACCCTCTGGAAGACGTTCACAATCTCTGGCACAATTAGGTAACTATCAGATGGCACTTGGACTGGACAATTGACAGTTGCTGTAGGCAACTCCTACAGGGAGAGACACAAAAGGCTTTCGATGGAAACTTGAGGCACAGTGACCACAGGTAGGGGCCTAAGCCCAGGAGCCACACATTGTATGCCACTCTAGGACAATCTGAATGTCTCTGTGGCTCTATCTCTTTATCTGCAAAGTGAAGATGGGAATGGCCTCTGCCTGCTAGCAAAACCAGAGTGCAGCCTTGGAGAAGGAAGTTCAGCAAAAACACTGAGCCTCTAGCCAAGGAGCTGTGACTTCACAGTGCCCCCTTTGGTGACCAGAGAGAGGGACTTTGAGGTAGCCCCATCAGAACAGACAGTCCTGTGGAATCAAAAAGCTGATCATATAACCCTCATAACTATGGCCTAATTACCTCTGTTGTTTTGTATTGTATTTGTTATTATAAGAGAAAGAGCCATTTGTTGGACTGAAAGGGGAAACTGTAGGGGGAAATAAGATATACCTTAAACTTAAAAAAAGGGGGGGAAGAGGATGGGGGGTTGAGGGTGGGAGGGTGGGACTGGAGGGGGGAATAGGGAGGGGACTGCGATTGAGATGTAACTTGAAGAAATAAAAAATAAAGAAAAAAAAGCAAAAAAAAAAGCTGATAGCATCAACAAACACATTGGATTAATAGAAAACAGGGTAAGGAGAAGGCAGAGTTAAGGAGTATTTTGGAGTGGGTGCAGCTTTATTACTTTTAAGTTTTTACAGTAACAGCCTACACTGTTGCTCTGGGACTCCAAATGTTGACAAATTGGTTCTAAGCTGAAGTCCTGCTGGGACTGCTTTGCTGACTATATTGGAGAGCAGTTTCCATACTAATTACAGATCATAGGAATCCTTGGTGTTTGTGACAAGAAAGTTGAAGCAGGTTGTCTGGCTCCAGTCCTGGTCCACACAGTGCACTTCTCCAGGAAGCCTGGCTTTGAGGACTCAGGGCAAGCTGTTTAACTTGGGAGCTTCATGGCCCTCATTTCTTTATGTATATTTAGTGTCTGTGTTAGTAGCCCTCTGAAGATTCTCTCTGTATAGTCTATCATTCTGACAATGGCCCACTGTTACACATAGTGCAGGGAGATGAGGGGTCTGCAGCTATTGTGACAAGACTGGATTCACCCCTTACATCCACTTGTCATTAACTTCAAACATGAGATTGTGGGGACATGGCCCTAATCAAAATGGACCAAGCCCTCTATCTTTGTGAGGTTCACCTTCTGAGACAAGGAGACAGACAGACAGATATCAGCAAGCAAACAAAGATGATGATTCTTGTTTGGTAAGTGATTTGGAGAAAATGAAGGTGCAATGGGATAGAAAATGGTGGGGATTCCCCAGGGAGACAAGTGTTGGCATCAGGAGGTGAAGCACCTGGGAGCCATTTGTGATTTTGATTTGAAGTGTCACCCAAAGGGTCCTGGGTTGGAGGCATGGTCCCATGCAGCAGTGTTGAGAGGTGGAGTGCTTGTGACATGATTTGATCCTGAGGGCTATAACCTCTTGGATGGATCAATCCGCTGATGGCTTCATAGCTTTCTTGTAAAGCAAGCCCTTCCTTGCTTCCCAATCACCCTAAGGTGAGCAGCTTTGTTCTTCGTCCTTTCATCATGATGTTCTGCCTCGCCACAGGCTCCAAAGCAATGGAGCCAGCAGACCAAACCCTCTGAAACTCTGAACCAAAGTAAGCCTTTTATCCCCCATATCTTAGGATAGCACTGGGAAGCTGACTCACACATACTCGCATAGCAGAAGCAGTGGAATTGGGGAGAAGTAAATGGATTCTACTCCTGTATTTGTTGAATTTGGTGATGGTTGATGGAGGCTGAGGCCAGGAAGGATGAGGATGACTATGAAATGTTTAGTGTGTTGTCTCAGTTAGGGTTTCTACTGCTGCAAATAGACAACATGACCGCGGCAACTCTTACAAGAGAAAACACTTAATTGGGGCTGGCTTACAGTTCAGATGTTTAGTCCATTATTGTCAAGGTAGGAAGCATGGTGGCATGCAGGCCAACATGATGCTGGAGAAGGAACTGAGAATTCTATCTCCAGATGGGCAGACAGCAGAGGGAGACTGAAACACACTTCCTCCAACAAGGCCACACCTCCTAATAGGGCCACTCCCTATAGGTGTATGGGAGCCATTTTATTCAATCCACCACATGTGTACATGGGATGGTATAGTTGGCCAAGGTGATAAAAGAGAAAGAGGTTCAAAGAAGAATCGGGATCCCCCAAACACAGGTAGAGTTCAAAGAGCTGGGTGAGTCCATCAGTAACTTGACGTGTGAGTTTAGGACATGGTATTGTGCTAGTACTGATGTGGGTGGTCATGACAAAGACAAACGAGAGATGGGCAAAGGCAGCAGAGGGGCTTCTACAGAGGAGGGAGAGAATAGAGAAGATGCTCAGAGAGCCCTAGGGAGGAGTGGTCACAGGCTCCCAAGGGACCTGACCAACAACTGACAATGAATGAACCAAGTGTAGAACAGAAGGAATCCCAATCATTATCTTTCCCCTTGACCACCAACCACAGCAGCTCCTTTGCTAGACCACCTGGTGAAGTTTCCCACTCTGCCCTACATAGAAATGGTTGTCAGACTCCCTAGAATCCTCCAAGGCTTGTGATATCATAAAGTCTGGTGTAAGCTGAAGTGACCCTGGCTGAGGCCACACCTCCTGAAGCTGGAGCACTCAGCTGAAGCTGGAGCACTCAGCTGAAGCTGGAGCACTCAGCTGAAGCTGGAGCACTCAGCTGTGACTGTTGTGCAGTTTAACTGCTTAATTTATCCTGAAGCAACCACTAACCCCCCAGACGCATCCCAGTTTTCTCTTTTCTTTTAATCAGGTATGCTTCAGGTATTTTGTTACGTGGTATGGCTCTGGCAATAGATAACTGATACAGGTTCCAAAAGGTGCTGTTGTGGCTTGGATGCAGCTTTCCCAGAAGGGTTTGTAGGTTGGAAGCTTGGTTCTCAGTGTGGCAATGTAAGGGGAGAGAGAAAGAACCTTTAAGAGGTAGGTCTTATGGGAGATCCTTAGGTCTTTGGGGTGTCCTCTCAGAATGGAATGCTGTGGTGAGCTATTGTGAGAGTGAGTGGATATAAAAACCTGAGTCTGGCTCTTAAATTATTTCATCTGGTGTACCATCTGGCTGGATGATCCCTTCCTCTTGCGTACACTACCACTGTGAAGCCATCTCCCATGAGGCCCTCATTGGAATGCAGTAGAAAAGCCTGTACCACATTACTAAGACTCCAGAACTATGAGCTTGATAAACTTCCTTTAACTTTTTTGAGATTACAACATAATTACTCCCTTTCCTTTCCTCCCTCTAAGCCTGTCATATACCCCTCCTTGCTCTCTTTCAAATTCATGGATTATTTTTCTCATCGTTATTGCATTCATATATGTATTTGTTTATACATATGTGTGCATTCCTAAATACAACCTGTTCAGTCCATATAATGCTACTTGCATGTATGTTTTCAGGGCTGACACCTGGCACCAGACAACCAATTGGTGTGCTCTTTCCCTGGGGAAATCTCTTTCTCCTACTCTCAGCATTTGTTAGTGGCCTGTAGTTGTTTGTGTAGAGCTGAGGCCTTGTGGTATTTCCAAACTTGCCATGTCTGTTGTTCAATCACGTTTAGGTAGTCATTTTGATGAGACACAGTCTCACAGAAAAACCTCAGTCCTCTGGCCCTTACAGTCTTTCTGCCACCTTTTCTGCAATGTTATTGGAGCCTTAGATGTAGAAGTTGTTTTGTAGGTGAACCCATTGGGACTGAGTTCCACAACTTGGGATTTTGATTACTTGGAGTTTTCAGTAATGAATTTTATCTGTTGCAAAGAGAAGTTTCCTTGATGAGGAATGAGGACTACACTTATCTGTAGGTGTAAGGTCAGATGTTTAGTGTTCAACTAGTGTTATGCTGGTTAAGTGATGTGGCAGTTATAGATTTTTCTCCAAGACCTATGACTTCACTAGCCCTGGGTAGTCAAGTAGGTTTCTAGTATAGGCGCAATTTCTCTCTTGTTGAGTGATTCTTATGTCCAAGTAGAGATTTGTTGGTTACTGCAAGGATATACATACAGCTACTGCACCCTTAAAGTTACAACATGCTGGTCTTTGCTCTAGGCTGTTGGTTGGTTCCCTCCTTTAGGAGCTGTATGATACCTTCTGGTACTATGAAGCTAATCCACAGGGAAGAAGCATTCAGGTCAGCTCCAGCTCTAGACCCTCTGTCTGAAGTCCATGGTGTCTTTAGTAATAAGTAACTTACCTTCTATCTCTGGTTGGGGGAGCAACCAAACACAGTAGCAATGGGCTGTATGCTTTGGAACAGTCTTGGCTAGCAACTCAAAAGATTTTTGTTAGGTGATCTTTGTCTCTTTGAGGACACATTGCAAGCCCAGATTAGAAAATTTCATTTAAACTATATGTGTGTATTCACATACAACTTATATATGTTATAGGGCTTTTTAGGTAAATAGTTCCTTATGACTTTCTTAGACAACTGTATTCTTATTTTATCCTCCTTCTTTTGTATTTATATCCTTCCTCCTTCTTTATAGTATCCCTTTTCCCATTTCTCCCAATACTCTGATATTGCCTTCTCTATTGCTCTTCTCCACCCCACCCTGACCCCCAAACCCCCAGCAATGGTCTCCTTTGATTTTTCTTGTTTCTGTGGTTGCATCTGTACTGACTTCTGAAGATTTGGAGCTAGGAGCTTCTAAACGATGAGGTGAGAGAGAACGTGCAGCATTTGTCTTTCTGGCTTGGCTAGCATTATGCCACTCAACATGAAATTGTCTGTTTTCAACCATTCACCTGGGTATTTTATGACTTCATTTTTCTTGATCAATGAGTAGTATTACACAGTGTACACATACCACATTTTCATTATCCATTCACCAGTTGAAGAAAATTTAGGCTGATTCTGCTTTCTAGCCACTGTGATTAGAGCAGCAATGAACATGGCTGAGCAAGTATCTGTGGAACAGAGAGTCAAGTCCTGTGGGCACATACCAAAGGGTGGTATAGCTGGATAATACCATAGATTTATTTTTAGCTTTTTGGGGATTCTCCATGCCGGTTTCCAGAGTGAATGGACCAGTTTGCAATCTTGCCAATAGTGAATGAGAGTTCCCTTTTCCACATCCCCACTCCAGGATTTGCTGTTGATTGTTTTGTCAATCTTTGTCATTCTGACTGGGGTAAGATGAAATTTCAAAGTTGTTTTGATTCACATTTTGCTAACTTCCAGGGATGATAAACATTTTTTTTGAGATATATCTTAGCCATTATTATTTCCTCTTTTGCGAACTCTCTGTTCAGGGTCCAGACCTATCTTTTGAATGGACCATTGATCATTTTGGTTTTTTAATTTTTTTGAGCTCTTTATATACTCTGGATATTAATCCTCTGTGAAGTGTATAAGCTGATAAAGATTCGATCCTGTTCTATGGACTTTTCTTTTTCATCCCGTTGACTGTTTCTTTAGCCATGCATAAGATTTTTAGTTTTGTGACATCTCACTTATTGGTTGTCAAGCCCAAATTCTTAGTTAAATATAGTTATAGAAAGTCTTTTCCTATATCATGGAAGGTACTACCTATGTTTCATTTTTTCTAGCAATTTCAGTTTCGGGTTTTATGTTTAGATCTTCAATTTGTTTGAAGTTAGTTTTGTACAAACTGATAGACATGGGTCTAATTTCATTCTTTCATATAGTGACATCCAGTTTTCCCAACACTATTTGTTGAAGATGCTCTCTTTTCTCCAGGTTATGTTTTTGTCATGTTTGTTTAATACTAAATGCCTGAGATTCCAAGCCCTCGGGTTTGGGTCTTCAGTTTTGTTCTATTGACCTATGTTGCCGTTATTACTATGCTTCGGTAATGCATAGTAAGTTCTGGAATGGTAATCCCTCCAGCAGTGTTATTTTTGTTCTGGATTGTTTTGTCTATCCAGGGACTTTTGTGGTTTCATACACATTTTGGGAATGAGATGAGAATTTTTATTGTGATTGCATTGAATCTGAAACCACCTTTTGATAAAATTTTCATTTTACAATATTATTTCTACAAATATATGAGAATGGGATGTGTTCCCATTTTCGAGTGTCATTCTCTATCTTTTCCTTCAGGGTTTAATATTTTTATTGTAGAGGTCTTTCACTTCCTTGGTTAGGTTTTCTAGACATTTCTTTTCTTTGGGGATTTTGAATGTGAATATACCCATGATTTCTTTCTCTGTATATTTGTTGGTGGTGTATAGAAAACCTGTTGATTTGTGCAAGTTGATGCTGTATCCTGCCACATTGCTGACTTTGTTCATAGTTTCTAAAAGTTTTCTGGTAGAATTATTAGGTTCTCTAATATATAGTATGTTGGGGGATGGTTTTATGCCCTGTATTTCATGGTTGGTAATTGGAGGTTGTGAAGGATAGAGAATATAAAGCCTTAGATGGTAAATAAGAAAGTGATTTAGGCACAAAATTTTGGACTTGCCAAGACAGTTAGACAGTGGAATACTTTCTTCAAGATTGCCCAATACAAATGGACTGGCCATTGTGAATGTATACTCTTACTTGGTAGTTTTCATTATTGTTCTTATTGTATACAGTTTATTATTGTAAGAGAAAGAGCCTTTATTGGAATATAGGGGAGAAATAAGGGAAACAACACCATTCACAATAGCTGCAAACAATAAAAATACCTGGGGGTAACTCTAACCAAGCAAGTGAAAGACCTGTACAACAAGAACTTCAAGTCCTTGAAGAAAGAAATTGAAGAGAACATCAGAAGATGGAAAGATCTCCCATGCTCATGGATAGGTAGGATCAACATAATAAAAATGGCCAACCTACCAAAAGCAATATACAAATTCAATGCAATTCCTATCAAAATACCAGCACAATTCTTTATAGACCTGGAAAAAACAATTCTCAATTTCATATGGAACAATAAAGAACCCAGAATAGCTAAATCAATCCTGTACAATAAAAAATATCTGGAGGTATCACCATCCCAGATTTCAAGCTGTACTACAGAGCAATAGTAATAAAAACATCATGGTACTGGTATACAAACAGACCAGTGGATCAATGGAATCGAATTGAAGACCCAGAAATGAACCCATCTTAGTCTTTAAGGACTTTGGATGCATAGCTCCAGGCTCTTCCATTGTGAAATATGTTGAATGATTAATTTTATGAATCTACATTAATATTAATAATTATTCAACAGAAATATGCTGATACTCTTATGGGTTTTCCTTTGTATGTGACTTGCAATTTTTTGTTGCAACTTTTAACTTTTCAATACTCTTTCTTTGTTCTGTATAATTAATGCTTGAACTATGATATCCTGTGGGGATTTCCTTGTCTGATATTGTCTATTTGGTGCTCTGTGTATTTCTTGTATCTATGTGGGTATGTCTTTTCCTAGTTTTAGGAAGTTTTCTTCTATGATCTTGTTGATTTGGAATTCTTTTCCCTCATCTGTAACTATAATTTGAAGGCCTGGGTTTTGTTCTGTTTTTTTTTCTTTTTATGGTATTCCATGTTTCCTGTATGTTCCTTTTCTATTTTGTTTTGTTTTTTCATGTTCCTTGTTTGATCTAGATACTCGACATTATATTCAAGACCCAATATTCTATCTTTTGCTTGATTCCCTCTTCTTGTAAGGTCTTTCTTTGAGATTTCTAGTTGAGTTCTTGTGTTTTCCATTCCATCTTCATTTCAGCTTGAGCGGTCCTCAGTGTTTCTATCTCCATATTGAATTCTACTCTCAAGTTTCAGATTGTCTTTATCATTTCCATCAGCTTAATATTGGTGTTTCCTTGGGCATCACTCAGATACTATTCTCCTTAAGTTCCTTTATTCATAATTTCCCTGAGCTGTTTCTTTGTTTCTTCATTAAACTCCTTCAATTCGTTCACGTTTTTTATGATTGTTCTTTTAAAATCTGTATCCTGGGGTTTAGCTGTGTAATTCTCACTGGTAAGCATTTCTACAGTATTGGTAAGTTTTGAAGAGAAGATGGTAGATCTTTCATATTGTTGGTATTTTTGCCATGAGATCTGGGCCTGTGGACTTCTTTTGTTAGTTCTAAGTGTGACATGGGCAGAGTAGATTAGGCAGAAGAGAGGATCTGTGGGCAGCCAGAGACTGGAAATGAAGTCAGGTGAACAGACAGGATGAGGCTGGTATATAGGATGTACCTCCTGGTCCAAGTGGTGTGTGTGGGTAGATCTGTCTTGGTGGAAAGGTTGGATGTGGCGTGAGAGGAGCCTCCAGGTTGGGGAAAAGGTAGGGAGGGTCCCTGCAGAGGTCTTGAGATCCGTTGTGGTACAGACAGGGGAGGCCAGACTAGACCAGAGCACTGGACCTGGGATCAGGGCTATTTCTAGCTGGGGATAAGAAGAGTCAGAGAGACTTACTAGGATAAACCCTGGAGAAGGATGTTAGAGTTGTGACTGGGTGGAGAGGTTGGATTCAGCTCAGAATGGATCAGCCAGGAAGAGTAGATCAATGCAGAAACCTAGAGTAAGCCTTTCTTTGAGAAGCTATCCAGCTCCAGGTCTATCTTGTTACAACAATGAAAATAGATTAATACAATATGCCCTTGCAGGCTTCATATTAACTATTCTAATTTGGTTTTGGCTAAATCTGTAAACCAAGCAATCAAAAATCAGATCCCATTCCAAAAGAGGCACTGTATTAACAGATAGACTAAAAGGCAGCACCGGTGTCTCAGTTGCCTGTTATGCCTAGAAATGAGACGAAAGAACTTCACTGACAAGGAGGAAGACCCTTCCAACCACAGCCTTTGAGATAAAAGAAACATTTCAGTGTTTTATGAACTTTCGCTTCCCCCTCATCATTTAAACAACAATAAATGTAACACATCAATTTATATTATGATCCTTTTATTACGTTATAACCAGGTGCCAAGTGGTTAAGGATTTATGAAGAAATTATCATAGAGGCAGTAATGAAGGCTAATGGCCAGCAGACAGAACCTCTTGGAAAGGAGGAAAGCCTCAGTAAAGAAATGGAATCACAGCCCACAATGGTGGAAGGCTCTGGATGAGTGGAGGAAAGAGGTCAGGCAGACTGGGCTGGGTGCAGGGAATGTGAGGTGAGGGTTCAGCCCTGACTCCAGAACATTCACCCCAGGACTCTCTGCTTTAATCCCTCTGTCTCCAAAATGAGTACCACAGAGATAGCTGGCAGCAATGTGCAGTGTGCTGGCCCTACTCAGAATATGACATCCTGGAGCACCTGGGGTGCTCTTTCTTTAGTTCTTAGTGTTTAATTATTATACTTGCTTTCAAGAATACTTTGGATTTTTACAGTCTTCAAAAATAATCTTAAGTCTTCATGATTATATTCAGAAATCTATACTGTCCTGTCTGTAACTGTGACTTGTAAAAAGCAATATTACAAACATTTGAAACATCCTTGGAGCCTTGTGCATGGTAACTAATGTCTCTTGGTATAACCTACTGGCCCTATTGAGACCTGGCTCTGTTCTTACACTGCCATTTTTCTGTGCAGAGGAGCTACAGTTGCCTGTCCTCATGATGGAGATCAAGCAGGAGGCATGTGAGAGACAAGAATCAGCTTTCGCGCAAAAGGTAGCGTTCCTATTTGTGTTTCTGTGCACAAGGCAGGGGAGTGTCAGCAAAGGCCATGGGCCCTGTGGTCAAACTTCTGGGTGTGAATGAGCCTGTAACACCTGTATATCCTTTAGCAAATGACGTAAGGCCCTCAAGCTCCACTTCCTCATGTGAGAGATGGGTGTGATAGTGGTACCCAGCTCATGTGGCCACCGGAACCTTGATTGGTACTGGTTAAGCTACTGCACAAGTGTGACACATCCCAGGAGCCTGGTGACCATCAGTTATCATTTGGACTTAGCTGAAATACCTAAGTAACCAGAGATACACTTCTAAGGGGTGACCTTGGACTTGCTTGGGGAGGATTCTATGTGCCAGGTAGGGAGGTAGTAGGGAACCTTGGGAATTCACAGATGCCCTCAGTCGCGAAGTGAGATGCTGGATGTCTGACTGTAAGGACCTGCATACCTACCAGCGCCACCCAGGAGCAGCATAATAGCACCTTGGCATTAGTAATCCAACCTGCCGAAAAGCACATCCCCCGACTTCCCACACAATCTCCAGTGTCTGACATGGAGTGTCCCCAGCAGCTACAAGGCAGTGATTCTCAAAGTCTGGGCCCCTGGCCAGCAGCAGATTCTCAGGCCTCACCCAGATCTGTAGAGTGAGAGACCCTGGTAGCCGGGGTCCTGCGGTAATTGGCAGCTCTCAGTAGGGTACCAAGCTGTGTACTGATTTCTGCCTGGATTTGCTCCTAGCTAAGGGAACATCAAGACACAATGTGTTCGAAAGCACCTTGCCTATGAGGAATGCCAGGGGAAAGGAAGGGACTGCCATTCTGAAGATGTGACAGGTATTGACTGAGTGAAGGTGGCATTCATATATCTAAAGACCATGGTTACTTCTACAGAACAGACACATAAACAACACTGACTTACCGCTCTATAGTCACACACTGAAACTCCATTCCCCTGTGAACTCAGACTTTCCACCTCCAAGTTCCTCAACTTCACTATCCAGCGGCATGGCTCATTTTCCCCCGGGGGTAAATCTGAGGGTTGGCGCCCAAATTTTTCCTTTGCTATTATAGTTTGAGCCTGAGATGGCTCCCTTGCTGTTACAGTTGAACCTGAGATATCCTTCTTGTTATTATGGTTGGGGATAAGATATCCCCCTTGCTTTTGTTATTGAACCTGAGCTGGCCCCAACAGGTTCACCTTCCCTAACTAGTGCTGCTATGGAGGAGCTGTGGAACCTTAGGAGATGCAGCCTGGCTGCCCCCTGGTTCCAGCCACTCTCTGTTTCCAGAGCTGTCAGGCTACTAACATAATCTGCCATGACTGAGCTCCTCCATCACACCTTCCTTACCACGATAGGCCAACTAACACCTCTGAGAGGGAGAACCCATGTGAACACCCCAAAAAATCATTCTGCCAGCTATTGGCTTGTGGTCATAAACCAACGTGTTACACTTTAAAAAGGCAATCAGGAAGAATTGCGGACTTTTTGCACATTGTGATTCAGGCTCAGTCAATGTCAGTAGTACTCTGTGGTTTGGCCTCTGGCAGTTTCAAGCTCTCTGAGAAGTCCCATCTCAGGCCACTCAAACAAAGGGCCTAGAGTTCAATCATCCTGGCTCTGGTTGGTCTAACTTGTGTCTTAGCCTCATTCCTTAACCAAGAATGGCAGGGGAGATAGAAAGAGTGAAAAGACTCAGTCTCCATCACAGGCTCCTTCCCTGAGATGCCAAAGCACAAGGACAGAAAGCAGGGTGGGGTGAGTCTCCCAAGAGCAAGATTCAGGGCCTCAAGAAGAAGGGACAGAAGAGGGAATCATGAATAGAATCCCAGAGCCTGGCTTGCATCCCTTCCTGGTGTCGGCCTAGGGCTGCAGCACTCACTGTCCCCACCAGCAGCTCCCAGGGGAGCCTGGAGGAGAGGGCCCATGCCTCAGCAGATAGGAGTGGATGTGTGTGGTAGCCTATCTGGAAGGTAGCATCAGGCAGGAAAACGGGGTCTGCTTTGCTTTTCCTTCTGGCCCTGTCACTGTAATCCAGAAACAAACAGCCTCAGAGGCCCTCACAGGGGCTTCCCACAGTCTCACCAGCTCCTAATCTCCTCTTTGGGATTTCCGTCCACCGGACTGGAGTGTGTGTGCCCACGTGTGTGTTTTCTCTTGAAAGGTCACAACTCTTCCACAGCATTTCCTGAAGTGGAAGATGTGTGTGCTGCTGGGGCCATGGAATCATTTAGGGAGAGCACACACATAATGCTTGAGTGTTTTTTTAAATTAGTTTGTGTCTGTTTAAGAATGCAATGGGGTGTGGCAGGTGTTAGAGTGGCAGCTACCGTGTGCTCTGTGATCGCTATGTACATGGTATTTCTCATATACCAACTGGCTCGTCCTCTCAGCAGCTATTTGAAGAAATCACTCTTAGTAGTTTCATTTTACAGATAAACAATGTAAGTGCAGAGAGGTCAGGTAGGTTGCTCATGTCACATGGTTAGCAAGTGGGACCAAGACTCCAGTCCAGATCTGGCTCCAAAGTCAAACTCTCAATAATTATATCAAACCTGTGATTGCAAGTGTATCATGGAAGTGGCACCAAGTCCTCTCTCTCTCTCCCAGTTAGACAAAAATAGGGCATGTTAATCTGTGAGAAACAGTAAGATGAGACCTTGTGTAAAGGTGGCAAGGATGCCTTCAAGTATCTCTAGGTGAGGAAGCACTGGGGCCCCTGAAGCCTTGGAGGGTCAGTGTTGAGTTGAATTCCATGTGTCCTCAGGGATTTGCAGGGAACTCAGGAGATCTGAGGTGAGGCTTTTCTTCAGGCAGGAGCCTATGGTTGTCTCCCATCTCAAAGACATTTCTGACCTGAGCCATTACTAATCTTTAATATCCCTTTAAGAAATGTAGGAATTGGGAAAATGAGTTAGAAAAGAGTGTTATTTCTTCCTGAGAAAGGTGTGCCAAGTGTACAGTTCAGTAACCAGAGCAGGGGCGGCCTGTTCTGAGACCATGTGCTTAACCAAAGGTTAAGAACCACTAGTCAGAGATTCTCATAAGAAAACATGCCAGCTTGGGGGGCATTATGCAACCCCACAGAACCTTTTAAGCTCCCTTTTATGATGATTCCCAGTGACCACACCTCCTAGTGTTCATGTCCATGGTGAAATCCCAGCATCCATGACACCTAGCATTTCAAATGTGTCAGGCAAAGGTTGGAGACACTGGGCTGTCACTAGAGAGTGGGTCAGGAGGTCTGATATCTCTCTGGTAGCATGTTCCCATCTTCTCACTTGAACACTGAGACAAACCACTGTATTACCAACTGTGCTGTGAAGAGACTCATGTAGTAAAGGACTGAGGGAGTCTCCTCCTACCATCTACGAAAAAGTAATCCCACCATGTTGTTGGGCTGGACACCACAGGAAGGTCTGTCCTATGTCTGTAGGACCTTCAGCCAGAGGACCAAGCTAAGACATGCTGGCGTTTCTGGTCCACAGGAACTAAGATAACGGTTTGCTGTTTCTATTTACTGTTGTGTGTCACATAGCAATTGTTACCGACTGTACAGGACAATGCTAACAAAACCCAAAATCTGCTGATGCACAGGGACAAAAGAAGCAAAAAGCTTATAGGAAACATCTCACCTTCCAGCTAACACTGATAGTTGACTGGACACTGAGTTTCACAAAGGTGAAGTGACTAAGCATTTCTTCTCATTAAAAAAAAAAAATGGTATATTAGAAACTCACTTAATGCCAAGACAATTCAGTGGAATATGATCCCTGACTTTTCTTGGAGAGACACTGGGAACAATTATCTACCCACTGTAGTCAGGACATCATGAAAATATGAAGGGAATGGTTCCTCTTGAGTCAAGCTTAGTGAACCTCAACATTTATTGGGGTTACTTACCTGGGTGGCTCACAGGCAGCTTCATTCACAAGCCCATCCCATCATAGATGTCAGCTCTCGTGAAAGCTACATCCCTGGGGCTTCCCGTCTAACCTGAAGGCAGTTCCTCTAGAGTCTCCTACCCGCCCCCCAGCAGTTGATGGCTGCCTATGTCTGAATGGGGAGGGGCTCTGTGAGTCCTGGTGCATTCCTGAACATCCTAACCTGTATTAGATTCTTGATTCTTCACAGTCTCTCTCCTCCAGCGAGGGGTAAATGTTTCAGGTTGGAGGAGACTGTTGCACACAGAAAGTAAGCCTGCAGCAAAGGTCTGGAATGGCTGTGTGCATCCCTGCAGGCAAAAAGATGAATGTCTTTGTTCCTTTGATGATGGTCAGTCTTCAATGTCAATGTGCCCGGCTTAGAACCACCTAAGAGGTTGGTGAGGGTGTTTTCAGGGAGCATCAACTAGGGGGAAATGGCCACCTTGAATGTGGACAGCACCATCCCACAGAATGGAGGCACACCGAATGGAAAGGGGAAAGGAGAAAGCCAGAAAAGCATGGTTTTCCCTACACTTAGACATGCTCTACTCTCAGTGCCGGACAGAGCCTTCTAAGAGTAGGAAGAAAAAAAGCCTTTCCTGTTTGCTCAGGTGCTTCCAACAGTCACACAAATGCTAATGAATGCACCTTTGATACCACAGGGAAAATACCCCAAGTCACATGAACCATAAAACCAAATGTAAGCGCTAAAGCTGTTCTAGAAACGATAAGGCTAAATCTCTGGGCCTGGAGTTGACTGACAACTTGTGTCTTAGATGGGACGCAGAAGCAAACCCACAACAAAAACAAGTAAGTTGAACGCACCATAATTTAAAAGTTTGTATTACAAATAATCTCACCGAGACAGTAAGGACAGACTCTGCAAGTGGGGGATATTATGCAAACTGTCCACCTGGTGAAGGAGTGGCGTGCAGAATACAGGAAGGACACTTGCAACTTGGTGGTTAAAAAGACAATCCAGGCTTTCAAATGGGCAAAGCTTTGCTTGTCATGTCTCCAGAGCAGATATGGAAGTGGCCAACAAACTCGTGACAAGTTGCTTTAGGTTTTCAACCATGCGAGAAAGGCAAACAGAAACGCTTCAGCCCTACCAGGAGTCCTATAATCAGAGAGACAGAAAAACAAGGATGTGGGGAAATCAGAAACCCCACAGCCAGCAAATTGGGATGAAAAACAAATGGTTAAAAACCAAATTGAAAACCAGCTTGGCAGTTCCTCAAATGTTCAGTGCAGAATTATCATATGACCAGCAGTCCTCATATGTACCTACTGTGGAGAAACGAAAACACATGTCCACACAGAAGACTAGAATTCTCCAAAGCAGAGATACACAGACAGAGCACATGGCTGGGAATGACTGAACAGAGCGGGTGACGACCACACAGTGGACTATTATTCCTCAGTAGAGAAAACACCATGGAGCAGCAGCGTTCTCCACAGCCACCATCAGCAGGGGCGAACTTTGACATTGTGGTTCTTAGGTGAGAAGTCAGTGAGAGACCACACGTTGTGGAATCCATCTGTTCAGAGTGTTCAAAGTAGACAAATCTGTAGAGACCGGAGTGGAGTTGAGGTACCCTGGGAGAGAGGAGAGTGAGGAGTGGCTTACTGAATAAGGGGTTCCTTTCTGGGGCGATGAAAGTATCTTAAGCCTGGTGGTAATGATTGTGCAGTCCTGGGGATATACTGAAACCAGAGATCCTTGGCTTTAAATGAGGCCATTTATAGTCTGTGAATCACCTCCCAAAGATATCTTAATGCATTCAGAGAACTGAACTCTTAAAATTTAGTCAGATGGTAAATCTTATATTTTTCAACACAGTAAAAATGTACCTTGAGAAACACACATAGAGCCTCTTGGTGACCCTTGTAAATGACAGAGCTCGAAAAGGGAGAGCACCCCACCTTAGCAATGGTAGCCCTAGCAAATGCCACCTTACCAAGGTGGGGAAGGAGCAGGATTCAGCAGAGCTCTGTATTCTGATCTTCCCACCCTGACACAGGAGGCAGGAAGGACACATGGCTTTGTTTTTCCTTCTCCCAGGCTATGACGCCTGTCTACATACGCCAGACAAACCCCGAGTCAGGGTCAACCCACAAATAGTCTCAAAACTGTCAAAGGCGCGTGAAATAAAAACCCAGAGGACCATCACAGACCACAAAAGACAACAGAGAAGAGACAGTAAGGACCGCAGCACTCATCCACCTCGGCAGGGAAGCAGTGTTCTTTGGACAGTCTGGCTGGACACTATAAGGGACCAGTGAGGGTTTTCGAGATGCCACAATGCCACGTGGCTCTGTAAGATGCTGGTTCTGGGGATGCTGGGTGAAAGAGATGGGAACTTGTTCTGTCTGTGTGGTTTTTCTGTAAATCTTAGACTACTCCAAAATGAAATACTTTTAAACAAAGGGGAGACAATAGCTTCACAAAATTTCTTTACTCATTCTTAGGTCCTGACTTACTTATGCACACAATGAACATAGCATATTGCATATATACAAGGCAAGAATAAACAATCATTTTGTTAATGATACATGGGGGCAAGTCCTGGCTCTCTCTAGAGTCCCTTGTTTCATGACAGGTCACCATCATTGATCTGGGTGGGCCAGCCTTACAGTGGTTTCCTGGTGATTTAGTTTTCCCTTCTAACTGATATCTTCCTCTTTCCCTGCAGCAGCCCTTTACATGTGTCCCTCCGTGAATGCAAATGGCCCCTGTAAAACTGGCCTTAATGGCATTACAATTTGTATCTCATTGTCTTTTATACTTTGTGTGTGCAAGTCTATGTGGTGTGTGTGCACATGTATGTGTGGATGGAAGAAACATAGAGGCTAAAAGAGAACATAGGGTGTCTTGCTCTACCTTCTTTCTTTGAGACAGGACCTCACATTGAACCTGGAGCTAAGCCATTGGCCAGTAAGCCCCATGATCCTTTCCTCGAAGGTCCTCACAGGGCTGGGGTTATAGGTATACGCTCTGATGTGCCTGCCTGCCACATGATCCCTCTTCCCAGCCCCTGGTTATTGACCCCACCCCCATCCCCAGACAAGGTCTTACACCATAGCCAAGGCTAGCATCAAACACAGAGCAATCCTCCTGCTTCAGTCTCCTTAGTGCTGAGATTACAAGTGAGACACCAAGCCCAGCTCTATCTTACTTTTAAAAACTAGCACCACAAATTGAAGCTGCAGCCCTCCCTACATGCAGACAACTAGTCTCTTCCCCCTTCTTCACACGTTTCCATGGTAGATCGTCTCAATTTTCCCAGGAATGGGGCCCCAACTTATCTCCACATTCCACCGCCAGGAAATATACCACAATGAGTTTCCTCTTGATAGCCCTTCCAAGACAGGCCTCTGTGGGAATGTCCTCAGGGCATGTACCCAGAGTCAGAAGGCCTGGCCCTTGGGGTTTCTGTCCCCAGGATGGCCAGTTACATTACCACAGGGCTGCGGGTGTTTATCTAACCCGTCTCCATTTTGTCAGGTTCTCCATGCATGGTGCCCTGACACATAGTAATCTGGTCTGGATTTGTGGGAAGCCCCAGGTGAGCACAGGAGGACACACAAGCATGCGCTGTGCACCAAGTGTGGTTCTGTGCACTCCATGACTTTGTGAAAATGAAAAGTTCATTTCCTTCTTGCAACATCTTTTTTCCGGCAAAGTGCTGTTATTTTCTTCTCACCAGCGAGGGAATGAAGAGCATGTGCGCTTTGGATCCCTGAATGGCACTCCTGTTTATGCTGAGGGTTAATTAGAACCTAAGCAGTACTCAAAATAACATTAGCAACCGAGTTCTCTCTAAATCCAATCAGAGCATCTCTTCAGCATGCTGGATCCTGGAGGGTCTGAAGCTGCCCCTGCTACATGTGGATCTTCTCCCCAGAGGCCCCGCTTACAATGCTAAGCGGTGGCTCGGGGAAGGAAACCCATCCATGGTGCTTCGCTGGGGCAAAAGGCTCGTAATAGGACTTATCTGCAAGGGCGGGAGGAAGCCTTCTGTTTTCCTGCCCCTTAGAAGTCAGTTCCCATTTTTTATCTCCAGGTTCCCACCAAGCCACCTTGCTGAGGGTGGGGGGTGATGAAGAGCAGATTCAAGTTATGTCAGGGCGCCCCTCTGCAGCAGGCTCTCCAGGCAATTGCCCTGGGGGGGAAACGTGATGGAAAGCCAAATCCATGGGCTTCTCAGAGAACAGGAAAGCACTCAGGCCTGGCATGGACTGCCTTTTTGTCCTCATTCCCACAGATTGCCCACGTGTGAGACATTCATTTCCCTGTGCACTCCTGAGGGTCTCCCCAGCTAGGCACCTCCTTTCAGCTTGGACAGTCTGAGGTGCCAGCTTCTCAGCAGAGCACCTACAGATTTACGTGGCCAGCTCACTCCCCGGCTGTATGTGGCCACTTCACTGCCCTCCCAGCTATATGTGGCTAACTCCCTTCCCCCCAGTTATATGTGGACAGCTCATTAACACCCCCCCAACAGCATGTGGACATCTCACTACCCTCCCCACCTATAAATGACCAGCTCACTACCCTCCCCAGCTATGTGTGGCCAGCTCACTGCTCCCCCACCCCCGGCCAGCTCACTGCTCTTTCAGTCTCTTGGAATAAATCACTCAGCAATTCCTAGAGTTTGTTGTGGCAGGTGATGTCAATCCTGGGAAGGGGCAAGCCACTTTGGGGGTCACTTAGGCACAGCTATCCAGCAATGCCACAGGGTCCCCTTGACTTTGACCAGGAATTCTTGATCAGCAACATGGAGGCTCCAGCCTCTCTTCAAAAGTTGAGCCTTCCAGCCTGCAGACTGTAGGAATAAGAGCTATGAGGAAACCTCTCTAGCGTGTGACTAGGCAGGACTTCTTGTCTCTAATGGTGTAGGGAAGACAGGAGTTACCCCATACTTGGTGTGGAGTCCCTCATACTTCCCTTTTGAAGGTGTCCACACAAAACACATCTCCTGCCTCCAAGGAAATAAGAGAATATATATTCTAACATGAAAGCAACGACACAAACTTTATGATCACAGAATGGAGGAAAGCCATAAATCAAAGTACTTGCCACATATACTGGTGAGGGCTACAGAGGGGGAGGGGGAACAGAGAAATAGGGGTGTATCTGTTTTAGGTCTCAGCTGCTGACAGATGCTGGTCTTATCTTTGGGGTTGGAGGAAGTGGTCTAACTACCTGATAGCTGAAAGAATGTTAGGTCAGGCACAGAGGTGGGCTACTGGAGAACTAAGTGTAGCCCGAAATAGTTTGTCTTTGGGTCTGCAACATTCAAACTCTCTACAACTAAGACATCCTGATTTGCTGTCAGCCTGGTAAAGTCGCCACCAAACCCGCCACTTTTTCTGGGACTGCAGGCACAGGCCTCTTCCTTAACTGAGGTGTTAGATAAAGGTCCCAAGGCCTTCTCTTTTTTGTTTAGATCGTCTAGTTACTAATCCCACTTTGTTCCAGTGTGCCATGCAAGTCCTGCTTCATTCCCAGGTGTCCCTGGGCAGTGTAGTAGGCAGTTACCCCACCCCAGTCACCCTTCAGCCAAACTACACACACACACACACACACACACACACACACACACACACACACACACACATATATATATATATATATATAGCTCGTTTAATCTTTCTTTCTCATAAGGTTCTAATTTTACGTTTTTCCAGGGTATTTTGGATTTGGCAGAATAGCCTTCATCTGCGAAGAGTAGAACTTAATTATCAAAAGCTGAATGGGAACGAACCATCGATCACCAGTGACACACCCCTGCCTGTGTTCATTTGAAAAACATTGGGGGAATGCTCTTGGAAGAGGGGGGGGGATGTCAGAAAAATAGACGGGGGCGGGGGAGAGAAAGAGAGAAAGGAAAGAAAGGAAGAAATCCATTCTGACAGCCATCGCCTCGCAAAGAAAACACCTTAGATCAAACAGTTGAGCTTGGGGATAAGAGCTGCAATGTTCCTCCGACTTCTCTCTCCTTCCTCTTCTTGTCACCCTTTCAAAAAAACTTTCATTTGAAATTGGATCTCAACTGTCTCGAGTGTGTGAAAGTTATTCGTGTAAAATGCCTCCTAAGGTGAACACCATTCCCCTGATGAGGCTTGCTTTGCAGTTAAGCCCCCACCCCCACCCCGTCAGGGAAGTTACCCAACTACCATGTTCCAGTGTTTTCCTTAAGAGCCAGGATTTTTTAGCAGCCAGATAAGTGCTCACAGAGACCCAGCCCAGTTGCACAGCGACACCCAGTGGCTGTGTTAAGAAATGCCCTCTTACCCCTGGGGAGGCCACCCCAGGATTTGACTGCAGCTTGTCTGCTCCCTAGAGTTTTCAGGTGGAGTCCCCAATTTTTTTTTCCCTCAGGGCCCCTTCTGCTTGTATGCAAAAGGGTTAGTCTGAGGCCAGCCTTCCCTGAGTGCTTTTAAATAAGATATATGGCTCGAAATGTGTGGTGAGCCTCTGCCCCTATGGGCCCAGTGGTGACTCCCTACAGAGTTCGCCCCTGCTCTTTCCAAGGCCGTGACAAGTCCGACCTACCGGTCACCCAGATGGTTCCACACACCTCTGGCCAGTGGACTGGACTACCTCCTCCTGGAGGGGAAGGTGATTTTGCCCATTGGTTTGTACTAGGCCACTCATTTAGCAGAGCCTGCAGGTCCTGGACCAGCCAGCCCACTGATACCTCCAGCGCTAACTGGCCTTACTGCCAGAGGACCAGGCACGCTCTCTCCCACAGGGGGAGCTGTGAATGCTTGGCAGCGGCTGTGGTTAGGCGCACACGTTCTGGAACCATCTATAATTTCTAAGGACCGCAGGCTCCTTCAAAACACACATACACACAAATCACTTTTCTACGTTAATTTTCCTCTCTTTTGGCTTAAGTATCCTTACTATATACAATCAATAAGACATTTCTTTCTGACCAGCTAAGGTCCCTTGAGCTGACAGAGTCCACAGCTGCACTCAATCCAGGGGCAGGATGGGATTGGGCCGCTTCCAGTGGGTCCAATTCAATGAACACCAGCTCAGAAAGGCTCAGCGTGACACCACAAACCCCGAGAGAAGACTCCCAAGAACGGTGGTCTTGCGCCCCAGAGAGAGAATCTGTCTTCAGGAGCACGGCCAGCAGCATCATTACTGGTGACTACGCTCTAGCTGAGCACCCACGGCTTCTGGAGGACCCCTTCTCAAATGTGATGCAGCGGACTAGAGACTCCTGCAGACAGTAAAGCACCAGTGTGCGCTGAGCAGTTGTTCCACCCGCAGCTGCCAACACGTTTCACACTTAGGGCCTCAGTCTGAGTCTCACAATAACCATGACACACGGTGCTGGTCCCTCGTGACAGTGCACACTAGGTCCCTAATCAGGAAGGCTGTCTTGTGTTAAAGCCACACTGCAAGATCTTCCATTAGATTCCTTTTTTTTTTTTTTTTTTTTTTTTTTGATTTGTGTTGGTTGCTTGTTTGGGTGGTGCTGAGCATGGAACCTTTGGAATGTGTCACACAAACAGTCTACCACTGAGCCACATCCCTGGCCCAGCAAGGCCTTCTGAAAAACCGCCGAGACAGACACATTTCAATGACAAATAGAATCTGAAGATTGCCGTGGTAATTTGTAAGGGCGTCATTGCTTCCATCCACTGCAGAGGAGCTGAAATGCAAGAAGGTAGGTAGGGATCTGTCTTCAAGCAGGATGCAGGGAGGCCACTGTGGATGCTGAGTGCTACAGACTCACTGTGACAGCAGAAGTCTTGTACTTGGCTGGGCATCCATCCTGTATGTGTTAGCCCCTGGGTTCTGGCCAGAGCAGCACTCACAGGCTGGTGCCTTCACCTCTTCAGCACACAGATGCCCTACTCTCCGAGCTTGCAGAGTCAGCCTGACACTCAATCTTGAATCTCACAGTCACTACTCATGGGACACGGAAATTAATGGAAAATAATTTAGAGACACGATTTTACACATGTATCAGAGAAGCTGGGGCAAGGGGAAGTGGAAGATGCTTACGATCAAGGAGGGTATGCCCCATGCGTCAGTTCAGGAGTGACTGGGCAATGTGATCCTGACCATGGAGCCAGTCCAACTGCCATGTCTTCCGTTATCCACTCACTGTGGCGCTTTGAGTCAGACGGCCTTCATGAGTCCCCAGTTAGTGGCTATTTTGGAGAGGTTAGACAGTGTGACCTTGCTGGTGGAAATCACTTTGAAGCCTGGAAGCTTCAAAAGTCATGTGCTATCCCCATTTGGCTCTCTCTGCCTTCTGCTTGTGGTTTAACATGAGAGCTCTCCGCTGTTGTTGGAGACATCTGGTGGCAGTTACATTAGTTCTAACACCATGGACCCTAAGCCCTGAAACCATGAACCCCAAATAATCTTTTTGTTCTTTAAGTTGCTTTGGTCGTCATGTCCTCACAGCCAATAGAAAAGTGGCTAATACACCTGCACGTGTGGGTCTGTGTCACACAGCACCTCCCTGCTAGGGCCTTCTCTGTCTTCTTGTCTCTCTCCACCCATAATGACATCTACCTGTGTGATGGATTGCCTCCGTCTTTCCAGAACAAGGGTTGGATCTTATTTCGAGCTCCGAAGCGTCTGATCCTCTTGACATTTGCAAAACCAAGGCCTAGGTCCCAGGTGTATCTCCAGCTTTCTGTCTTTTCTTACAAGAGTCTCCAAGCTGCTTATGCTCCACCCAAAGCCAGCACAACCTGCCCTGCCTGTGATACTTGTTTGTATGTTCCCTTTCACCTGTGGCACTGAACAGCTCTACCGGACTAGCTCCCTCTGAAGCTGCTCATAGCAAAATCTGAAAAACGAGTTCCACCCAGCAGATTACATATCCCACTATGTCTGCCCCCAGTAGAAGTGGGTTTCTCAACAGCAACATTACTTGCTCTGTTTTTTAAGTCACATCACTCTTTGTAGTAGGGGAACAGCCACACTTATTGAGGAATACTTAGTCATGCCTACCAACACTGCCTCTACCCAGTCCCAAGCCAAAGATGTCCCTTAGATCTTGTTACCTCTGGTTGAGAACCACTGAACTAACTTGAAAACTTTAACCTTAAAAGCCAGTCACTCCACAGAGGGGAGAACACACTTGCTTGATAAGTACTCTGGACCATGTCCACTAGCCCTCCGTCAAAATGCTGAGACTTCTACTTCAAATATATTGTCTCTCTACCCACTACAGGAGGCAATCACTTTGGGACACACTTTACAACTACATGTCTCCCAAGACAAGAATAAAATAAACACTCAAGAAACTTCAGCTTTTGACTGAATGTCTTGCACATGGCAGGAAAGCAGGTTCCAGGCATGCATTGGGACAGCAGAGGTTCCTGTTGCCTCAGAGGACAATCACTTGGGGACCTAGTACTTGACCCTCAGCCACTGCACTGCTCATGCTCACTCAGAGAAGCAACCCATCTGGGTTTAGTCCATTATTCCAAGATAGGGGGAAAGTTCTAGAGTTCGGTGAAATCACACAACGAAATATTGTTAAGTGCTCTGGCTTGTCAGAACAGGGGGTGCATTTAAGTTCAAAGTCAGAGGCTTTCTGAAGCAAGGCAAGCGCTTAGCCGATGGATGGGGGCAGCTGGCTTCCATTTACGGAAGGTCCGCAGGACCTTAGAGTCTGTGATGTAAATGAAGAACAGAGGCCCCAACAATTTAACTGTCATCGTTGGAAATGCTCTGACTGGCATGACCACAGGCCCAAGCCTTCATTCCATCTGGGCAGCTCCTAGCCTGCCTTGCAAGAAGATGAAAGGACCAGGTCGGGTCCCTGCAGGCAGACATTATCCTACCAGTGGGCAGGGATGGGGGCTAACAGTGAGCTGACAGGGGAGGGCCAAAGTGGGCCACTG
Source organism: Lophiomys imhausi (assembly GCA_907164525.1). Classification (NCBI taxonomy): domain Eukaryota; kingdom Metazoa; phylum Chordata; class Mammalia; order Rodentia; family Muridae; genus Lophiomys; species Lophiomys imhausi. The sequence continues at coordinate 4,222,946 of CAJQZJ010032284.1, forward strand.
TGTCTTCTGCTGGTCTCTGGGTAGACAGATTCCAGGGGGACATGAATGTCACTTTGTTTCCCTGGGCTTTGGGACTCTGGGTCCACTGAACTCTCAGGGTCTCTCCTCTCTGTGCAGATATGCCTCAGATCCTGTCTCAGGAGGACCTGCCCTAGTATATCTGCTCTTGTCTGTTACCCACTCTGTGTCTGTCTCTGTCTCTGTCTCTCTCTCTCTCCCCCCTCTCTGAGTTTCAGCTGCCTGTCTCCATCTCTCCTCTTCTACAACTCTCTAAGTCTCTCTTCTCTCATGTTTCTCTTTCTTCTTTTTCTCTATCCC
>CAJQZJ010032284.1:4225912-4277263 GCA_907164525.1 Lophiomys imhausi
GTGATGGTGATGGTGTTGGTGTTGATGATGGTGAGATGATAATGATGGTGATGATAATGATGATAATGGTGGTGGTGATGGTGATGTTGATGATGATGATAATACATATTGACATGCATCAGAGGCTGTAATTAACCAGGAGCTGAAAGGAAGCAGGAAGCACATAGGCTCAGATCAAGAAAGATGATTTCAGGCAACACGCTAAGTGGAGCTTTGGTTTGTTAGCTGAGGATTACAAAGGGGAAGCCAAGGCAAAGGGATTTGATTAACAAAAGAACCCATAACTCTTTAGTTCTCAGCACATGCAGCAAAAATCCCAGTGAGAGTCACTGCCTGGGTGATAGACCTGGTAGTCCCTGGTACCTGTGATTGTAAATCTACAGAAATTTCCACTAGCCTGACTTCAGGGTCCTTCAAGGTCCTTAATTGCTTACATTGTCACCTCCTGACAGGTGTGCACACCTGGCTGGGATAAAAGCTCCCCACCCACCTCTTCTTCTCTCTCTTTAACCCCATTTCTCTGTGTTCCAACTTCCCTCTCTCCCCTACATCATTCTTTCTTTATGTTCCAGATTCTCCCATGGCTCTGCCTCCATTCCCTGCCCTAAACTCCCTTCCCCTTTACCTTAATAAATCTTATATCAGACTTGTTGTATGGCATGGTGTGATTTATCCGCTGCAATATCATATTTGGTGGTGTGACCCAAAACAATGTCATAACAGTGATGACACATGATTCTTTCACAGGAGGACCCACTGTATGGTGTCTTTCATCTCTGGAGAAAAGATGTGAAGGATAAAGCAGATTTACAAGTCTGGAAACCTGGGTTCCCCAGAATACTTAGAAATAATGTGATAAGCCAGAAACATATTTACTGTTCCTTAAGATCTGATGAAAAGTCCCTGGGGTTAACAAGGGTCTGAAGGAATCAAGAGGAATGCTTAGGTAGCCCCTGAGCGTGGGTAAAGGACCTGGCAGAGTAGTCCCACCATAGCCGAGACAGAATTCCATTAACTGAAGACAGTCGTGTCCCCATTCCCACAGGAACAAAGCCTCAGCCAGAGGGGGCACATGGCCCTTCCAGCCTCCTGTGGCTATGAGATAGGAAACCAGCAAGCTCATCTTCTGAGCTGCCCAGCTGGGGTCCTCAGAGATGATGGACAGAGACAATCTTGCTTAAGAAAGTACAGCAGTGACCATGGAGACAAACAGCAGAGGCCAGGTGGGCATGAGAATGACACAGTAGATGCAGCTGATTGAAAGTGGTGACCCTGATCCCCCTGGTCACCTGCTGGAACACACATACTCCTAGAACAAATAGGCCCATCTGAGTGGGTAGGTTATAATGCCACTTGGCATGAACATGGAGCAGTGGGATAAGGCATCTGAAGCTACTGTATTGGCTGCTGTGGCTGACCCCTCATCACTTGTCTGTACCCATGTCATGGAGGTTCAGAAATGGCTGGCACCTTGCTCAGCAAGCTCTTTGTGTTTTTGCACACATCTCTCACCACTTTCTGTGAAATGGTTCCCGGCTTTTCTTGCAGAAATGGAAAAGAAAGGCCAGAAGTTCTCCCTCACCCTCACTCATCCTGACACTCAGGCTCTGAGTGGCCTGGAAGGGATGCCAACCCAGGACTGGCTGACTACAGAGAACGTGCTCCACAAGACCCCCCCCATGACTGTCATCCACTCTGGGACTGGCTTACACCAGAACCCCCAAGTCAGCCTTGAAACCTGAGTTCTAGAATAACAGTCCATGCCAGAAGAGCTCAGGGGACTTGGAACATCATCACATGATAAAGGCAGCATTTCCTCGAGCTGTTTCTCCTGGTGATTCCTCAGTTGTGGATGGCCATTGAACTGGTTTCTCTGGATTCTCACCAACTGTGTGACAGGGGAAGGAAATTGAGGGTGATCTGTACATTGACACTCAAAATCTCTTTCAGAAGTAACGTGCCATTTCTGCTCACAGCCCATTGGTCAGAGCGAGTCAAAGACTACTATATGAGCTTGAGAGCATAGCTCTAGATGTGCCTGGATGACAGGGAACTTTAATGTAGCATTAACATTGCTTATGGCCACACCTGTGACAACTCCATTTGTCTTAGCGTTCTATTAAACAGTGAAGAAAAGAGAGGCCTAAGTGGCCTCTGAGGACAGTCAGCTATCCAAGCATTCCACCTATCCTCCAGCCACTGCTAGGATCTCTGTCTAACAATGAACCCATCTCTGTGGTGGGGACTCAACATATGTCACAGTTACAGAGGTAAGTAGATTATTTATGAAGTTCTAGTGATATTAAAAAGCCTTTGAGTCCTTCAGGGAAAATAGTAGCTAACCCTTATTAGGTAATACCTGTTTCTAAAATGGAGGGCACAAAAGTAGTATTGAACTGAGAATGAGTCATCTTCTATACAAAGGGATTTCTACTCTTGAATGCTTTCATCAATCTACTAATCTATACATCCACCCATTTATCCACACCCACCCATCCATCCACCCATCCATTGACCCATCCATCCATCCATCCACCCACCCATCCATTGACCCATCCATCCATCCATCTACCCACCCATCCATTCATCCATCTATTCATTGATCCACCCATCCATCCATCCATCCACCTGTCCGTCCGTCCATCCGTCCATCTATTCATCCATCCATTCGCCCATTCATCCATCCACCTATTCATAGATACATACATACATACATACACACACATACATACATACATCTACTTATCTATCCATCATTCAGCCAGCCAGCCATCTCCCCATCTCTCTCCCCACCCCCATTTTTACATACAGCCTTTCACCTTTTCCTTCAACACCAAGCCAATGTGGACATGGTTTCTGCCTCCCATTCTAATGGAGAAAGAAAGACAGGCATCCATCATACAGTCACTCAGATTTAAAACTCAAACATACATAAAGAAGGGTGTGTTGCTATGAGGGTACTGAAAAGGAGGCCTGGTCCAGTGTGACAAATAACATTCTCATTCATCTCTAGCTTCTTTCTGCCTGAATCTTCAGGAGACAGTCATCCGAGATCTTTGGGGTCATGATTGGTTCTTGTACACTCATCAACAAAAGGCTAGTATACACATCCATTCAAAGATCTCTCCCCGATTTTCTCTTTTTTTTCATTTAATTTTTATCTGTCATTATTATGGGAGGGCAGATGTGTGCTACAATACATCTATGAGGGCAGAAGACCACTTGTGCACATTACTTTTCTCCTTCCTCCTATTGCTCACTGTTGCATACTCCAGGCTCACTATTCCTTGAGCTTCTGTCTGATTCCCCTGTCTCTGTCTTCCATTTCACCATAAGAGTGCTTGAATTACATATTTGGGCCACTGTATTTAGTTGTTGTTTTGTTGTTGTTGTGGGTTCCAGGAGTAGAACCCAGATCAGGCCTGTGTGGCAAGAACTTTTATCTCACTGACTCACTCTCTGGCCTTTCATCTCATTTTGTGGAACATATGCTAAGAAGTCAGAGGCACAAGACAGAAATAACTTGGTTCGCACAGGGAGGAGCAAGCTCCCAAGCTTGCCCGGACTTACAGGGTTCTTGACATCAGTGGAAGATGAACTTCTGCTATGATGAACCATTGAGGTTTGGAGGCTGTTACTGAATAACCTCACCCAGCCAGACTAACACCTAGGATGGGGCAAAGAGTGGAGGGAGAGTTCACAGGGACATGGATACTGAGCTAAATTCTGTAAGATGAGTAGGCACTGGCTCTCCAGGGAAAGGCAGGCCTGTCAGATGGCCGGCACCTCCCCTTCTTCCCCAACCTCCTGCAACTGAGAGGGGAGCTTGGATTTCCACACTGGTTAATGCCAGATGATCAAGCATAATCCAGAGAGATGAGCCCTGAAGTCCTGGATCCAAAGCTGACAAAATGAGTCTATGAGTCAGTCCAAGGTGGTTGGAATCTAGTGAGGTCAATAAAATAGTCAGGAATGTGTTTAAAAGCCAAAAGACAAGAAGTGCCATGATGTTGTGGCTTTAGACACTCTGCTTGGCTTCAAATCCGCATCTGACCTTGCTCAGATGTGCAGCCATGGGCCAGCTCCTACACCTCTCTGTCTTCAGTTCCCTGTCCTGTAAAATGAGGGCATCTAGAGCTTTGCTAACATGGTCTGAGGCCAGCCATGGGTGTCTGCAGCCCCTTCTCTAGCCTGGTAGGTACAATACACCAGGAGGTAAACCTGACCTGCATGGGCATCCCGCATTCCAAAGCTCACAAAGGCTCCAAATTGGCTCCACTAAAGTTAATATTCCCTTCTCCTGGGAAGAATCAGTGAGGCAGGGGGCGGGGGACAAGGGCATTCTTCAAACAAACTCCATCATGGTCAGAATTATGACAGATTGGTAAACCTGAGTTAAGGGAACTTTATTAGAGTGGCACTTCTTTCTGAAAATCTTTGTCAAGATTTGGTCATACAGAGCCAAGAACAAGAGATTCATTATTCTGTGTTGGCCCAGTCTCCACCCAAGCAAGTTAGCTCAGTGGTTTCAGGATATTGACTCCAACTTCACCCCAAGTACCCTCAGGTGAAACATGTTCTCACCAGCAAAAAGGAAGGGCAGGTTGGGTGAAGAGCCACAGAGATCTGTGTACCTTGATGAGGGCCCAGCACTGTCCTTGGGTAGGAAGAGGAGAGGATGGGTATGTTGAAGGAAACAGCGACTTCTCTGAGCTCTATTTGAAAGGCCATCTCTTTGGAAATAGTTGGGATGTTTCCCCACAGGTGAATCAGTATGCCCTGATTCATCAAGATAGGAGGGAGGCGGGGGCTGGAGAGATGGCTCAGCGGTTAAGAGCACTGGCTGCTCTTCCAGAGGTCATGAGTTCAATTCCCAGCAACCACATGGTGGCTCACAACCATCTATAATGAGATCTGGTGCCCTCTTCTGGCCTGCAGATATACCTGCAGACAGAACACTGTATACATAATAAATAAATCTTTAAAAAAAAAAAAAGATAGGAGGGAGGCATTATTAACACTAATAGTACATGCACCAGCAGGTCACAAGAAGACAGCAGCAAAAGAAGGATGCGTGTTGTTGAGTGACAGAAGCCAACCTGAAAAGGTCAGCATGATCCCCTTCTAGAACATTCTAGAAAAGAAGACTCAAGTGTTTCCCAGGCTCGGGTGAGAGAGCACAGATGAGCAACATGCAGGCCTTGGGGACAGTTGATCATTCTCTCTCTCTCTCTCTTTTTTACTTGGCTTATTTTACTGTGTTATGCATATGGGTGTTTTGCCTGCATGTATCTCTATGTACCATGTGAGTGTCCAGTACCTATGGAGATCAGAAGAAGGCTTTGGATCCTCTAGAACTGGAGTTATAGAAAGTTGTAAGCCATCTTGTGGTTATTTGGAATTGACCCAGACCCTCTGCAAGAGCAGTCAGTGCTCTTAACCCCCGAGCCACCTCTCCAGCAGACCATTCTTTATGATGCTCTGGACACAGGGTAACCATGATGCATCTTGGCAGGCCCATCATTTGTAATGAATGGTCCCTTTGGGAGAGAGGGTAACTATGAGGGAGAACCATGGGTATGGGGAGAATAGGGACTCTGCCTTTCTCTCGACTGGACTGGAGCCTAAAACTGCTCTAGAAAAGTCAGACTTTACAGGTCAGCTGAACATCTTCTATAGCCCATATGGAGGAGAGAGTGTGGTGAGACAGGAGCAAGAGCCACATGTCTGATCTCTGACCACTATTTGGCACTGAACACCTTAGAAAACCCCACCAGCAGTAATGACAAGAGATTGAAAGGCAGGTCTTAGGGACTGTGGCCCCAGGTCACCTCCCCTTGAGATCTTATCCCACCATGGCATGATGGTAAGCCTGGTATCTGATCCCCCGGACATCAAATACTCCAGGATGCCACACCCAGGTCAGACTCATCACCAAAGCTCTGTTCTCAGCCTGGACCTGAATTGTGTACACACATCCTCCTGACACTGGCTTGCTCTGTAGGAGATGATGTGACTGACATGTGAACTGTGACTCTAATTGCAGCTGACAAAATGCAAGTTAGACCATGGGCAGCCTTTCCCAACACTGAGGACTATGTGGTAAGACAAAAGCATCTTGCCCAAGATTAGAGATGGCAGTACAATTTATCATCTAAATTAGGATACTTTCGTTGGAGATAAAGGCCAAAGTAAGTGGGATACCAGAATGACACATGCAGCCTAGGACTGCCCCCAGGGAAACTGTGATAGCAGTTCTCTTGCAGGGGCATGGAAACGAAAATTAATTCTGCTAATGGCCACCCTGCCCTGAGCTTCTTGGCTGACCAGCTCCTGCCAGGGCTCAGCATGGTGCATCTCTGACTGTCTCCGTCCATTGGTCACTGCACAGGTCCCCCCCAACACACAGCGTGGCCATTTCCACAGCACCCTGACCAAAGCCCTTCTCACCCTGGTCTTAGCACATCACAGCACAGGCAACTGAACAGTTGTGTTCACTGCTGTGATGTTAATATAATGTGCAATTTGATTGGTGACCTGACAATTGGTTAAACTAATCTGAATTTGGATTATTTTGTGTGAGAGGAAGAGAGCTCTACAGGGCTAGGCAGGATGACTGCCCTCCCTAGTGTGGGTTAATCTTCTCCAGTCAGTTGCAGGCCTGAATAGAACAAAAGGCCAAGTCTCTTAGGACCCTGTAGGGTGCAATTTTCTCCTTGCCCACACTAAGCCTCTGGCCATGCCACAGCTTGTTCCAGCTCAGCCTTTAACCCTCTGGGAAAGCCACAAAATGCCCAGTCTCTCACAAGTGATCTCAACCATACATAGGAAGCTATGACCCAGCAGGCCCCTCCACAACAACACTCCCACTCAGGAACAGCCCACAGTCTGTTCATTCTCCTCTGACACTAGTATAATTTATGGGACATTTGTATCTATAGTTGGTAGGAACTCCTAGGTCACTGTGATGGTTGGTTTGGTTGTCAAGTTGACACAATCTGTAGTCACCTGAGAAGAGTCTTAATGAAGAGTTGTCTAGATGAGATTGGCTTGTTGGTGTGTCTATGGGGGATTGTCTTGATTTATTGGCTGAGTGATGCAGTCATGTGGCCAGACCTATGGGGGAAGGGGCTGAGGAATGGGGTGAAGTTCTGTGACCAGGAAGGAGAAAGTGAGAGAGGATAAGGAAGAGGAGGAGAAGGAGGGGGAAAGAAGAAAGAGGAGAAGAGGAAGTAGAAGAAAAGTAGATTGGGGTGAATAGCAAGCAGGCCCTACCACAGGACCTCATCGATATCTCATGAGTCAGACTGACTGCTGCTCTCCAACTTGTCAACCCCACTCCTTGTTCTAATTCCCAAATCTGGTCCTATGTAATAGGCCAAGGTTGATCTGACCCACAGCTTGTGAGTTTGATTTGCCAGCAGGACAATATCAGTCCAGGACCAGTATGCTCCAGTTTGTAATTCATCAATAGTAGTATTGTCTTCAGTGAGTAAAGTGTTGCACATACAAGCCACTGAGTCTGTTTGGACGGCTTTACTGTATTTTTAAAAGATTCATGAATTACTTTTACTAATGTGTATGTGTGTGCCTGTGTGAGTTTATGTGTAGCACAAGAGGGCAGGTGTTCTCAAAGGCTAGAGGGCATTGGATCCTCTGGAAATGGAGCTACACATAGTTGTGAATCCCCTGATGTGGGTGCTGGAAACCAAATCCAGGTCCTTTGCAAGAGCAGAAAGTGGCCTTAATCCTTGAGTACATTCCCTATCCTCCATTTTCCTTGAGAAATTTTAAAGCTACCTTTAAATCAATTTTCCAGGCCATTCTGTCTTTCAATGGCATGGAAAAACCCATTTGTGAAAGGAAAGTAAGCCACACTGGGACAGAAGGGAAGGGTAGGTACAGAAGAAAAGGTAAATCCTCTACAAAGTAGACATATTCTTTGGCACTGGGTCAGAACTGCTTCTGTCCAAGGCCTGGATTCCTGTAGCAATAAAACAGCAAAACCATTCCCCTTCATCTCAAGTGTCTTGGTGTGTGTGTTGGGGTAGAGGAGATCAAACTGGGGATCAAACCCAGGCCCTCACATGGCAAACACTCCACAACTGTTACATCACATGGCTGTTCCTTTTCGCTTCTGTTTTTTTGCTTGTTTGGTTGGTTGGTTTTGGTTTTGTTTTTGTTTTAACAGGGTCCCACTAAGTTGCTCAGGCAAGCCTTGAACTTGCCTCTCCATCACAGAGATTACAGGCTTGCACCAGCCAACAGGTGTATGTTCTTCTGTCATAGTAAATTCAGAAAACAAAGACAAAGAAAAACAAACAGGTCTGTCCTGTAACTGTAACTGTCACTATCCAAGAGTAATGAAGATGGGGCTTCTGCCAGATTTTGCACATTGGCTCCTTAAGGAAAGAAAGGTGTGGAGCTTTTGAAGAGATTTTTACATAATTAAACCAAAGTGCCCAGGTCCCTCCCTGGCTTCCCTGGAACCCAGTGATGTTTTGCAAGTCAGACTGGATGAAACCTCTTTACACACGGACCGACTTGCATATATTCTTAATATGCTAATTTTTGTTTTGGTTTCTGAACAAAACCGGCCTTTTAAAGAAAAAAAATTAACAGATTTGAAACCAGAAACCCTGTCCTCCCTGGAGGCATTAAAAAACTGCAAACTGAAGACTTCCCATGTATGGAGACTATTACTGATTTCCTTCCCCAAACAAGAGAAGTGTCGCAGGCCTGTAATGCTGAGGAGCCAGCCAGCAACTGTTTGCTTTCGCCCACTCATTAACCACGGTGTGGGTCCAATAACTGCTCTAATTTCCTATTTTAAATGTTTTTCTTTCCCTCTGCTTTTCAAAAAAAAAAATGTCTCCTCATGTTGTGTGTTTCCATTGCATATTCAGGCACTTAGGCCGTGAGGCTGGTCGCTGTCACACACAATAAAAAGAGACAGAAACCGCCAGGAATTACAGTAGCATTAGTGTTGAAAATGGAAATTTAATTTCCAGAAATGAAGCCTCAGAAATAAAAGGTCCCTTTGTTGCTGTTCAGATTCAGAAATGAACGGGGTCTGAAAGGAAGCTAACGGGCAATTAAAACCATCTCAAAGAGGTATTTGTTATGTGGTAGAGCAGATGCCTTGGAAGGGTGTTTGGGACACTGGGGGCCTTCAATAAATGTTTTTGATGATAACAAAGATAATTGTAATGCCTTACATGTGTGTAGGACTTTGGGTACACAAAACTCTTTTCCTCTGGGATGCATTTGGATTCTCCCAGGGAGTTGGGGAGAAAAGCAATACAGTTGGGGAAACCAAGGCTCCATGAGGGGAGTTACATGGTCCCTACAAGGTGGCCTGGCCAAAGCGTGGCTGGAAGGCAATCTCTGTTCTTTAGATGAATTTCAGCCAATGAAAAGGCCTGGTGCTTCTTGGGTAGCTCATTTATGGTGACATGGTAGGGCCGAATGTTAGAGTGTTAAGGCCTAGCCTGTTGGCCAGCCTTTCCTGCTTCCATTCCCCTCCCCACACCCTGACTGCAGAGATCTACATTCTGGGTGTGACTGTTCTAGGGCTCAGGAAAAAAAGAGAGTGTTCTAAACTTTCAGGTCTCAAATTTATTGCTGGAAATAGTTCTTGAGTCTGGGTCTGAGGACTGAATAGCAAAACTTGCATCTCTGACTTGCAAGAATGAGAGGCTGAGGAGTGAAGATCAGTCAAGGCTCCACACCAGTCAACACCTTGGAAATACTAGCTTAGGGGTGGTGCAGTCCTGTACACCCAGCTCTCAGGAGGATGAGACTGAGAACAATAGGCCCATACCAGCCTGCGCTATAAAGGGAGAACTTAATTAAAATTAAATAGGGATGAATTACAATAAAATTAAAAACAGATTCTGAGAAAACCTCCTATGAGAATAAATGAAAAAAATAAAACCTTAATATATAACCCCTAAGCAGGTGACTTAACTTTAACCTGTTATCTTAGTTACTTTTCTATTTCTGTGACAAAACACCACGACCAAGGCAATCTAGGAAAGAAAAGCTTTCAGGCTTGCTTACAATTTCAGAGGGTGAGTACCTGACCATCGTGTCATGGCAGCAGGCAGACAGAAATGGTGCTGGAGCAGAACCTGAGAGCCTTCATCCTGAAACAACAGCCAGAGACAGAGAAATGGGGGAGGAGAGAACTGGGAATGGCATGGGGTTTTAAAATCTCAAAGTTGACCCTTAAAGATGTGCCTCCTACAACAAGGTCCCGCCTCCTAATCCTTCCCAAACAGTTCCACCAACTGGAAACCAAGCGTTCAAACCTGTGAGGCTATTGGGGCAATTCTCATTCAAACCACCATAAGAAGTTATATATACTGGAATGAAAGCACAGATCAAGGAAGACAATGGAAAACTGTAAGCAGGCCCTGGGAAAGAAACACAGTCAAGATGACAATTGGCCGGAGGGGGTCATTCTCATTTTAACCACACCAGTCTCTCTTAGTTAGTCAGCAATATAATCTAGATTTGCATGCTCTTTTTATGAGCTGGTAAATTTATAATGCCGTATTTTTCTGACTCATGATTAAAACTTTTAAAATTAGAAATTATAAGACCTTGAGTTTGATAGCTAATCTTGGTTACCAATTACACCGTCGTCTCTGGAATCAATTAGAACACAAGCTGCTATGGGGATTTTCTTGATTGTATTCTTTGAAACTGTTATCTGCCTGTTTGCTCTCACTCTCTCTGGTTAGTTCACTTCTCCTGTCGCTGCAGCATCCTTCCTCTGGTATTAGAATCAGCTCCATCAGTTTTCTCATGTAGACTGGAGACCAGCAGCTCTCTAGGAGTCCTCAGGCCTTTAGTGCCAGATTGGGGCTGCTGAGAGCCTGTGGGGATGAATGGCTATTAGATTCCCTGCCTCTCCAGTATGAGGCAGCCATTGTTGAATTGCCTGAACAACATCCTATAAGCCAATCTAATAAATTTTTCTGTAGTTCTCTACCAGTATGAGAACCTGAATCAGTAACTGTGTACTCATTTGGAAAACAAAAAACAAACAAACAATAATAGTCAAGTTTCAGAAAGTAACCAAACCAGAAAACCCATACCACACCTAGGAAATTAAAAGTTGATCAAATATTTAAATTTTTAAAAAATAAGTCACGGAGTGAGGAGGTGGTATGGTCATTTCATAGGTATGGCCCCCATAGACTCATGTGTTTAAATGCTTGGCCCATGAGGAGAGGCACTATTAGGAGGCATGGCTTTGTTGGAATAGGTATAGCCATGTCATTATGGAGGCAGGCTTTGAGGTCTTCTATGTGCAAGCTGTGCCCAGTGTAGAATTCCAGTATCCTTCTGCTGCCTCCTGATCAAGATGTAGAATTCCCAGCTCCTCTAGCACCATGTCTGCCTGCGGGCTGCCATGCTTCCCACCACTACGATAATGAGCTAAAACTCTGAAACTGTAAACCAGCCCCATTAGGTGTTTTCTCTGTAAGAGTTGCCATGATTGTTGTCTCTTTACAGCAATAAAAACCTAACTAAGATGGTGCAGTCAATAAATTGCTTGCTACATAAGCATGAGGACCTGAGTTGGATTCCCATGTAAGTCACTGGGCATTGTGGCTCATATTTATAATGCCCACTGTGGGGATAATCTGGCTGACAGAGAAAGCCGTGTCCCTAGGGTTTTCTGGGAAGACAACCCGTCTCCAAAAATTAAGATGTACAATTTCTGAGATATATGACTCCTGAGGTTAGCCTAAATATACACATACACGGGGTTGGGGGTGGGGAAAGAGAGAGCTTTGAAGAGCTCTAAAAGAAATGTTGGGGAGTATTTTTTTCTCTTCTCAGAAGGGTAAAGCTCTTTCTAACTACAGGTATGGCACACAAATCAAGATTAATACATTTTATTAAATATTTTTAAACATTTCTTCAAGGCCTCCAAAGAAAGGAAAATAAAAAAAAAGTAAGTAGAAACGATCTCCAGGAATAGAAAAAGAGCACCAGCCGAAAATGCACAAGGGAAGAGCAGGTTTTTATTAAAAGCATGCAGGCTACTGTTTCTCACCTATCAGATTGGCAAAAACCCCAGTGTAAATCTGCCCTGTCGCTAAGGATAGTGGGTAACAGGGATGTTTCAGCAGGGAATAACTTGTAATGACTGGAGAAGGTAAGTTGGCAGTATTTTTCAGAATTGCAAACAAAGATATCATTTGACCCAGTAACTAAAATTCAAAAAACTCATTCTCTAGGCATTGTTACATAAAGATCGCCAAAAATGGTTAAATAAAAAAAAAATGAAGGTGTTATTTTACTCAAAAGGGAAATGGTTGAGAGAAAAAAACCAAATTTTTTTGGTTTTTCAAAAAAAAACCCTAACCCCCCCCCGAAAAAAAAAAAAAAAAAAAAAAAAAAAAAAAAAAAAAAAAAGACAACCGTGTATGTGTCATCATGGGGTATGGTGCTGTTCAGTGCCTTGGGACACCGGGGGAAAGTGGCTTAGAAAATGTGAAGTTTGACATTATCCATGGATGTGGAGTCAAGACACAAGTTAAAAGAAGTTATAGAAGACATTTTCACAAGTTACTTCCGGAGTCTGTGGTCAGTGAAATTTGTTTCTTTTGAAGTGTTGTTATGTAGAAGAGAACAATAAAAGGTCCAATTTGTCAAATACAATTGAGAACCATTGAATTTAATAAAACAAGCCTTCATTATATTAGGGAGAACAGTCCAAAAATCTTATTGGCCAGGGAGTCTGTAAGAGGCAGGTGGAGAACTTGCCACTACTCAAGTTCATGAGACCAAGAGAGTTTTTCTCAGGGGCCTGAGCAGTGTGGGAAGGGCTGACTTCCTTCTGCAAGGATGCTATGACACCTACTGTGGAAGGAGGCGTGAAGCTTTAAACCACAACAAAATAACTGGCCCCAGCCTTTACCGTGGTTTTCCTTCCCTTCTGTCAAATAGAAAGACAGAAGAAAAAAAAATACATAGATCTCATGTGTTCCAATAGGACAGCTGGTGAGGTCTGAATGACGCTGGGGCCTGGCTGCTTCAGCAAATAAAATGCAGGCGCTCAGCTTGGTAGAGAATAGAAAAACGATGAATTAAACTTCAAGGTGATCAAAGTGGTTGCAAGATATTTATTTAGTTTTCCTTTGCTCATCTGAAAATTTGGTTTCTGTTCTATATTCCACCTCTCACCTCATTCTTGTTACAAGAGAAACACAGGCAGAAAGAACTAAGCCCAGCTGCCTACCTGTATGTACCTTCTGGCAAACAATCAGGAAAGAGAACAAAGTATAGCCAGAGAAATCCCCAACTACACAGAAATTAAGCAATACACCCCAAATAAACAATGGGTTGGCAAAGATATTCAAAGAAATAATAGTGTAGAAAGAATTGATTAAATTATTAACCAGTATTTAGATTATATTTAATTGGTCAGCAGTGTTAATCCTTAACCCACCATTATAAACACACAAACACCTGATGGATTTTTAACAAGCCTTGGCCTGGATTGTGCAATCTTAGCCCATCTAAGATAGCCCTCAATTCTATTCCCCAAATATGATATATGCATACATCTGTAGAAAAGTGGATAATTAAATTATTACTTAGTATTTATATTATATTTAATTGGACTGCAGTTGTTAATCCTTACCTTGGCATTATAAATGAACACACACAGAGACCTGGTGGATTTTAACAAGACTTGGCCTGGATTGTGCAATCTTCACCCATCTAAGTTACTCCTTAATTCTATTTTCCAAATATGATCCCATATATTATACATACGTCCCTTTGGACTGCTATTCTCCATGATATGCCAATGTTACAGACCATGTGGAATGATCTTCTTTTATCTACCCCATCATGTGTCTCCTTCCTGCTCTTGGCCTCTTCTTCATTTCTTTTCTATCTAGAGACTTCTTCTACCATTAACCTCTCTGCTTCAGAGGCCTGCCTTAGTCCTGCCTACTTCTATCTTTGCCCAATCTCAGGCCTCAACATTTATTCAACCTACCAGAGACAATGATTAGAAAACAAAGTAACAGACACCAAGCAGGACCAATTAATTAGCATTTAGAATGCATAAGATCACTACATCATACATCCCCTTGGGGGGTTAGTCTCCACATTATGCTGATTTTCCAGGCTACGTGGAAAGATCTTCTTTCATCTACCCCATCATGTGTTGTCCTTCCTTCTCCTGGCTTCTTCTCCCTTTTTCGGTAAGATTCTTCTACCCAAGATGCTCTCTGCTTTAGAGCCCAAGTACCTTAGTCTTGCCTACCTCTGTCTTTACCCAATTGCAGGCCTCAGCATTTATTTAACCAATCAGAGACAAAGCAAGGTAACACAGCATTACTTGACATACAGCAAGCAAGCTTCTGGGAGCAGGTTAATTAACATTTAGACTGCATAGCATCACCCAAACAATTCTCTCCTTTTGTCTAACAAAAAGGCAGGATGGAGGACACATGCCATGGGTTAGAGAAAAGAACTTCATTCTATGTGGCCTGATACATCAGCATAGCATGGAGAATAACAGTCCAGGGCATGTATGTATATTATATGGGGCTTTATTTAGGAATAGAATTAAGGGCTAGCTTAGATGTGCTAAGATTGTACAATTCAGGCCAAGGCTTGTTAAAATCCATCAGGTGTCTGTGTACTCATTTATAATGGCAAGTTAAGGATTAACATTGCTGACCAATTAAATACAATATAAATACTGGTAAATAATTTAATTAATTATTTCTACATAATAGCCCATAGTTTGAATTAAATTTCAATGAGGACCTTACATATAAACATGTGTGGCTGACAAATAAAGTTGAGTGTGGAGATAAATTGCCAATTCTATGAGCTTTTATTAGACAAGGAGAATGGCCTAAAACTTACACAATAAGAGATTATGGGGACAATACAACATTGGCCCCAATGTGACTAGAAGAAAATAAAGATGTATGGCTACAGTGAAATATAAAATATGCAAGGAAAAATGAAAATTAGTGAAGACAAAGTCTGTTCTTTCTAAAGATCAACAAATATGATAAAGGTCCAAGAGACTATCCCAAAAGAGAAAGTTTGAGGGAGGGAAAGGAGTTAAACATGAGAGAAGTCACTAGTATTGGAAACGAAAAAGAAATTATATCATTATGGCTCCTGAAGATATTAAAAAATAGTAATGGAATATTTTAATAGTTTTATGCTAAAACTTAGTAACTTAGATGAAATGAATAAAGTTTCTTTTAAAATGCTACTAATAAACTGACAGACGATAAAACAGAATATTCAAAAGGCTTTCTGCCTATTAAAAACGTTGTTTTATAATTTAAAGCTGCCCCACGGAAGAACTCTGGATCCACACAGCCTTACTGATAAATTATCCCCACATGTTTAAAGAAGAAATAATACAAATTTGACAGCCCCAGAAAATGGGACAGGAGGAAGGTTTTTCTGACTCTCTTCATGTGTAAGGTATTACTGTGGTCCATGAACGAGACAGTCAAGAAAAAGAAAACATTTTAACAAAGTCCCTAGTGAATATGAACACAGAAATTCTTAATGAAACTTCAATACATGAATCTAGCAATAGATAAAAAATAATACAATTGGGTAAAACTTATCACTGGAATGCAAGGTTGGTTTAATGCCTAAAAAAATCAATAATTCAGGATAAAGAAAGAAGCCACATGTTCATTTTAATAAATCCAGGGGAAACAATGGTTAAGGCTCATCAACCATACATATTAAGTACTTTCAGCAAATTATCAACAGAACGAAAAACTTAAAGGGTATCTATTAAAAAAAAACCCATGACTAAAATTATACCCACTGGTAAAATGCTAAATGCTGCTTTTTAAGACCAAGAGCGAGACAAACCCTCACTTTCATTGAACATCCTCGGGACACAGGGGCACGAGGACAAAGCTTCATCCCAAACCAAACTGGACCTGCCCTGAGCCAGGTGCAAATCTACCCTAATGGGGTTTCCTGTGATATTCATTGCTAAAGAGGATCCAGATGATTATGAACATCTGGCTTCGATGTCCTAAGAGATGGTTTAATTCAAGTATGACCCAAACTTGTTCCTTGAAAAGAGGAATGCCAGATCAAAAGCATAAGAATCTACGTGTCTATTTTTGATGCTGTATTGAAATTCCCAAGGCTGGCTACTTTTGGAGAGAAAGATTTGCTTAGCTCTCAGGTTTGGAGTCTGAAAGTCTAAGATTGGGTGGCCCGTGGATGCAGCCTCCGAGGAGGACCTCCTTGTCTGCATATCACCATGGTGAGAATATCTGTGAGAAAGAGAACACATCACCAGACAGGACTTAGATGGACTGAAGTCCCACAATTCCTTCCAAAGAATCGACCTCTTTTTAGACCCCACCTTTTAAGGTCTAAAGGTTTCCTTATGATAATACCACCACATTGATAGCCATGCTTCTAACACAGGTGGTGCCCATGGCAAACAAAACAACAACAACAACACAGACACACACACACACACACACACACACACACACACACACACACCTTTGCAGCCAATATGCAAAGGTCAATAGATGACATCGATAACATGCTGGGTTCTTTTTTTTTTTTTTTTGTTTTTTCGAGACAGGGTTTCTCTGTGTATACTTGGCTGTCCTGGACTCACTTTGTAGACCAGGCTGGCCTCGAACTCACAAAGATCCGCCTGCCTCTGCCTCCCAAGTGCTGGGATTAAAGGCGTGCGCCACCACCGCCCGGCTTGCTGGGTTCTTTTTTGTTTGTTTGTTTTTGGTTTTTTTTCTGAAAACTATTTGGACAAGCACTCATTCTCCAGAATGCTTGTTCGTGTGGAGACCGCAGTCAACATCACGTATCTTCCGGTGTCTTCTTCTGTTTCTCTCTCTCTCTCTCTCTCTCTCTCTCTCTCTCTCTCTCTCTCTCTCTGTCTTGTTTTGAGGCAAGGTCTCTCTTGAATGCGAATCTTGCCAGTTCTGCTGAACGGGCTGGCCAGTGAGCCCCTAGGTACCTTCCCTTCTCTCCTCCCCAGCTCTGAGATCATAGGCACCCCACAATGTGCCCTTGCTTCTGCATGGGTACTGGGGACCAGCCAGTGCATCAGGCACATTACTGACTTGGCCAGACGTGCAACTAAAACTTTTATTGAAAGACAGACACCTTAAAATGATCAGAGATAAGAGACAATGATAACAGACTAGGATATTGAATGCAACAATATGCATAATGGGAAAAATTTAGAAATAAACTAAACATTTGAACAATACTGAGATGGTTACATAAACGTTGTATATTCAGAGTACAGATTTTCTGTGCAGTCACTGAAAATCACATTGAGGAATATTCCAGCATTTGGGGAGCTATTTATGATGATGAAAGCAGACTATGTGGCAATGGACCCTGTCTGATTCAATTTTGCTAAAAGAAAAGAAAGTAGAATAAAATATGTGAATATAAATATTACTGGTGATGCTCTCTCAGTAGAAGGTAATTTCTCTTTTGTGGTTTTCTGCATCCCACAGATTTTCTCTGTCTGCGTTAGCATGCTTATGCAGATCAGAATAGGATAAATAAGAGAATTTCATTCAGAGATGGGCTACTGGGGAAGAAGCGCAGTTATCTGAGGGCCTGTGTGCCAACCCTCTCTGCCTGTACTGTAATGACTCAAGGCAACAATCAAGTCATTGTTTAACATGGGGGTTTTATATGGCAGCAATCGGAACAGAGCAGAGCTCAGGGACAGGTGTCTCTGTTCCTTGTGCCAGGAGCCCCAGCTGGTAGCTGAAAGTGTGCAGGAGCAAGATCATCAGCTTGTATCTCTGAACTTCCAGTGGTTGGAAAGTTGGGATTCCCCGACCCTCCCTGTCACTCCTTGTGTCTCTAAGTCCCTCCACGTGGTCTGCTCAGCTAGCTAGTTGCACTTCTTACAAAGAGGCTCCAGGCTCTGAGAAGGAAATGGAAGAACCTGCAAGATGTCCTTCCCCACTGACTGCATTGACTAGGACAGTCTGGAAGCTCGATGGGAACAGATGTACCTGGGATGGAGGAAGTGTCTACAAACCTGCAGGTATTTGCGATGCATCAAAAATGCATATTTAAGCCGCAGAGGGGAAAAAAAGTCAAAGCCCATTTTCATAGAGGAAACAAAGAACAAACATAGGCATAGAATTCTCACTTGTAAAAAAAATAAAAATACACAGGCTTCTCCTGGTCCAAAATAGATGTCAAGTACTCAGGGCATTGTCAAACACCACCCAGCTACTAAGGAGTCTTTATGTGACAAAGGCTGGTGTATAATGTAACGAACTGGAATATGCTCACAGATATTGGTGCTCTGAGCATCAGGCCCAGAGCATTTTATAGAGATTGGAGCACAGTGTTTTTAAAAGGCATCCAAATAGCCCTCAGATACATTTCATGGGGCAGCTCCATTGTATGAGGATCCAGACCCTTGACGGAGCCCAGGACAAAGCCACCCAGCAGTTCATGCAGCTAAGAAGTGGCTGCTCACCAGGATGATGGTTCTTCCTGGTTTGCAGAAGCCTACCACTTGCTTAATTTGCATACACAATAGCCTCCTCATTACCCAGTGTGTGATATATGCCAGGACCCCCAGTCTAACTGGCTGAACTTTGGTGAGGACTGCACCAACCTCTGTACACATGGATACTCTCCCTGTATATGTGCACCTATGATGAGCCTCCACTCATAAATGAAGCACAGTGAGAAAAAGAACAATTGCAATAAAGTGCACAATTATGATACACTAAAAATAAGAGTTAACTGAGCATGGTTTTTCGAAACCACCCAGCACATTCACCTTTTTAGAAGAAAGAAAATTTACCTCTTAAAAGAAACACTTCTGGCTTCTCTTTGTCATATATGAATTTTCCATTTGCATACACTACATATATGCACATATTCACTGTGATACAGCCAGGATGTCTTGAACCCCTACAGGTGCTGTGGCGGGTGTCTTGATGACTGAGTCAGCTACAGAATGACTCACAAACAGGTGGGTACCATGGATAGTGTGGTCATCGGGGATTGGAATGATTCCTGTTCTAGGACAATATTTCATCATGTTACTCAGAATGGAGCCCAACTTAGAATGTAAACATTTGTTTACTTTCCTCTCAAGATTTTTTAGACTGTAGGAAAGAGAAACCCTGAGAGAGTAAAATTGCAGGTAAGGGGAAAGCTACTATGAGGCTGAAAGTGGAACCGTTTCAGTTAGTCACAGACCCGACTGCCTAGGCTGTTTTCACGGGTGGTACCTGAAGTCTAACACACTCTGTGGTTTGAATCTGAAAGGACCCCTGCAGGATTGTGGTTGGAGTACGAGTATGTGGGTCCCAACTGATGGTTCTGCTAACAGTGCCTGTTGTCTGGATCCGGTGTTTCCAGGTTCTTGGCATCTGAAGGAATTGAAAAAGCGGTGCACACAGATTGCAACATTGTAAGAAAACTATTCAGAAACAAAGCAATCACAAGATCAGACACCCCGCCAAGAGAAACAGCTGACTGAGGGTGTTCATGGGCTCTGGTTACTGCTCAGGGCTTTCTTTAATGGGGTTCAAGAGAGGGAGGGGTTTGGTTGCTAAAGGGAGCAGCACAGGTGGCTCTCTGTTTTGATTGACAGGCTTGGATTATATGAGCCATTACTCACTCACACCACACTCTCCTGTCCACATGTGTCTGATTTTAATCATGTGCACACCCAATTATGCATAGGTATAAGCTGAAAAATGGGTTTCTTCGCTGAAAGTCCACAGTTTGCCCTATCATACATGTGCCCTAAACTAGTCCTGGCTGTATTCCCTGTCCCTCGGTCCCATACTTGAGTATATCTGGAATATGTTTGAATAGGTGATACCTAGGGTATGGGGCCTTTTTAACAGTTTTCAAAGGGAGAAGAAACTTATTTCCTTGTTTGGAGTGGGGCACAAATGTAGCCCCATCTGGTGAGGGTTCTAGGTTGCTAGCTAGGTGCGTTGTTCAGAGAGGAGTGTGTGTTCGTTCCTAGGACATGCAGGTGAGGGTCTGGGGTTAGCAAGTCCATGCCTAGAAGAGGAGTGTGTATTCAGCCCAAGACAAGTGAGTCCCAGGTTGCTAAGGTTTTTCCTGTGCTTGCCTGCCTCAGCTCTATTGGGGGAGGTAAGACTAGGCTACAGGAAGAGGGTCCCTAGGGAGTGGATCTTTGTGGGTGTGTTATTACCGTTGTCCCCTTCCTGTCTCACTGCTATGTGGTTGGTCATGAAATGAGCAGCTCTCTTTCACCACCAGCTTCTGCCACTGTAAGGTTCTACCCAAGCAGTTGGAACTAAACATCCATGGGCTGGTTCCTCAGAGACCAAAGGACAAGCCTCCCTCCCTCAAGAACTTCCCTCAGCTTTTGGTCACAGTGTGCCGAGTCCTGCTACAGGACCAAGGCCTCCTTTCTAGCACATCGAGTTCCCCACATCTTCAAGCAGCAGCCTTATGCCCAACAACCTGAGATTGGCTTGACACATGCGATGTGGATCCAGGCTAACAGAGCCCAACAAAGAGAGGCTGGAAAGTGCCGGAAGTTCCTACCATCTTACCCTTTGAAACCCAGGAACCGTGGAGAGAGAAGCAAACTAGTCCCAAGTGCTCTCTGCTGAGGGTTTCTGTGGGTGGCAGGAGGCACCTTCGCTGGCACAGCCTGGGTAATGTGGGGAGTGCCAGGCATGGCTTAGTTCCTCCCCCCTCCCAAAAAAAAAAAAAAAAAAAAAAAACAAAAAAAAAAACCTTGGAATGCATGTCTTCATTTACTTCTAAAAGCTTCAGGACATTTTCCCTCCCATATGTTAAACATTAAATGCAAAGCTGATAGAGACAGGACCAATGTGACTTTGATTTTTGCATATGCTGAGATGTTTGGCTGGAGGAGGTCCTGGGGAGACCCGGTCCTCAAAAGAAGAACTCAGAAGCCCTCCCACCCCCCAGGAAACCCCTGCCTCTCTCAACCTTCAACGAGCACAACTGCTTTTAATTCCAAGGGGTTGTTTTCATCTATCATTAATTTTGGCAGTAGAAAAATAACCCTTTGATACCAAAGAAGGCCAGCCTAGTAGGAATTATTATTATTATTAGATTAGTAATAGCGGTGGCAATAAATTGGACCAGGCAAGAGTTGATGTAATGGAGGCTCCTGGCCCTGGTTCACGGCTGTCAGCTCTGCTTAACTGGCCCTCCACCCTGGCCTGGGTTAGAAGTATTCTGTGTCCATCCCCTCCCTGCTGGGCTTGTCAGCACCTGGAGGGCACAGGCTTTTTCTTGTTCCCTGCTCCTCTCAGCCCTGCCTAGTTTGAGCACAGAAGCTGTTCATCCAACCCCACACAGAATGTTCAGTCAAACCCCAATTAGCTGGAGAGGTCCCTGAGCCCAACTGCAGAGGTGATCGCTCATGGGAGGATAGGGTAGATGGGAGGGGAGGCTCTAAATTGAGTTGTTCCGTGGCTTTTTGTCTTTAAAGCACGCTGTTTTTTCTGTTTTTTTTTTTTTCTTAATTTTTTAAAGGTAACGTTATTGAGGCACAGTTGACATATGATGATCTGTATGTATTTAAAGTGTAAAAATTTCAAACAACAGATGAGGTTGGACGCACGATCATGTTCACAGAATTGTCGTGGTCATCAAGCGAGACCACGGACTGTACCATCGCTGATTTTTAGTGTAAACACCCACATCGTGTTCTCTCCGGGCTTGACTGAACTGCGGCCCTGCACAAAGATGAAGAGACAGGGAAATACCTCAGACATTGGATGGAGGTCGTCTTGGGGCCTCGTCAGTCATTCACTCCCTCATTCATTTGCTCAGTTCTTCAACAAGTGTTCACCTTTCAACGAAAGAGAATCTATTGTTTTCTGGGCAGTGGAGCTGTGGCCCCAAGAAACTGCTCCAGGGAGAAAGAAGGACAGACAGGAAACAAGGGAACATGCAGAGGGGCTGTGTTTCTCTGTCCCATGACCCTGACCTGGCCAACAAGTAGTGGAAAGGATCCAGCCTGTGGGGAGAGAAAAGGAGAGAGGGGGGGGGGAGAGAGAGAGAGAGAGAGAGAGAGAGAGAGAGAGAGAGAGAGAGAGAAAGAGAGCCCTAAAGGTCTTTAGAGAGTGGGCAGGCATAGACTGGGAGTGAGCCAGATGGTCCCTCTGCTGCAGTAATGACACGGGATTTCATTCTTCAGAATGAACACAGCCATAGCTTGATTTCATTTGCATCTTTAGAGCCTTGTTCTGATTTCTGCCAGGGCAGTTAACTGAGTAACCAAGAGAGCACAGGGGCTGGTGGGGTCATTTGGCTGAGATGTGTGACAGTGGCTTGCAGAGTGCAGGGTCTGATGGGAGGCAGTCAGTCTCCAGATGCTAAGAGAGCCTGTAGGATTTGCTGCTGACCAGGCCAAGGGGAGGAGAGAACAGAGGGAAGGGAAAGGTGAAGATAGGTCTTCAGGGTCTGTCCTGAGCCTGAGGGAATGGGACAACCTTTGTACCAGAATATCTGTCACCCTAGAGAGAAAAAGGAAGGCTATGGAGAAAAGCACAATGCAGTGGGAAGAAGCCACCTTTAAACCTAGTGAAGAGAATAATTGCCCTTGTCTTTTCCATGCTGCTATAGACAGAGCCTTCTCTCATGAGCACAAATCAGAAAAACAGGCAGTGTTTTCACACACAAAGACCAGGACTCCCCTGATGTGCCTGCCGTGTGCAGATCAAGAGTGGGATTTTAGGTGGGGCATCCAAAGGAGAAAGTATGAGAGGCTGTGAGGAAGGTGGCATCATATCTTAGAAGGAGTTCTGAGTCCAGGGGACCCAAAGGCTGTGTTAAAAGAAGTAGCATTGGGTCCATCATTATTAACACAAAGTCAAAAGATTCATACTACTAGAAGAAAACATGGAAGATTAGAAACTCTGAATGATTTTTCTTGTGATTAAAAGTGATTTCTATAGGAGAGAGGAGTATTATTAAATATCAGAACCAATAACCTCAGTTTGTGGCTATTCATTGTATGTACACACTGTGTACCATCATCCCTCAGCGTGTGAGGGACACCGCCTTCAGGAACTTTCCTCAGATGTTGTCTTACTTTCCTTTCCTGATGCTGTGTCCTGGTTGGATTTATTTATTTATTTACTTATTTGTTTGTTTGCTTAGTTTTGTTATCTCGACACAAGTTAGAGTTATCTGAGAAGAGGGAACCACAATGGAGAAAGCGCCTCCATGACATTGGCCTATAGGCAAGCCTATGGGGGCATTTATTTTTTCCTTTCTTTCCTTCCTTCCTTCCCTCCATTCCTCCCTTCTTCTATCTATCTATCTATTTATCTATCTTTCTTCCTTTCTTCTTTTTTTTTAATCTGTTCAGGTGTTTTGAATTGAGTATATATCTGCATGCTTGGTGTCACAGAGCCCAGAAGAGGGCATCAGATCCCCTGGGACCAGAGTTACAGACAGTTCTGAGCTGCCTTTTGGGTGCTGGAATTGAACCTGTCTCCTCTAGAAGAGCAGCCAGTGCTCTTAACTTCCAAGCCATCTCTCCAACCCCACATTTTCTTAACTAATAACTGAACTGGGAGGGCCCAGCCCATTCTGGGTGGTGCCATTCCTTGGCAGATGCTCTTGGGATGTACCTGCAGAGAGGCTGAGCACACCATGGGGAGAAACCTAGTAAGCAGCACCCTCCATGGTTACTGCTTCAGTTCCTGCCTCCAGATTCCTGCCGTGTTTCAGCTCCTGCCCCGATGGACAGTTTTCTAAAGGGTAAGATGAAACAAACCGTTCCCTTCCTAAGGCATTTTTGGTTACAGTCTTTATTACAGCAATAGGAACCCCAACTAAGACAGAAATTGGTACCAGAAAGGGAGGCTGCTGTGAGAGACTTGGCTGTGTGTTCTTTTGGAGAACTATAGTAGCATTTGAACTTTGGGTGGAAAATCCACTTAATGTTCAGAGTTCAGTGGACTGTTCTGTGGGAGCTTGGAAAATAAGAATGTAGAGAGCAATGCAGACAATGGAGGCCTAGCTTGGGAAGCTTCAGAGGGAAGTTTGAGAGTTCTTCAAAGATGCTATCAGGGCCATTTATTTGATGTTTTGAACTGAGAATCTGTGGTGTTGGTCTCCCAGGGCTGAAGAATCATCTACGATTGAGAAAAGACCAACATCATTGACACAAAAATCTTCTGGGAAGTGTTTCCCCAGGGTCAGCACACAGAAGCTGGGGGCCAGAGGGGGCCAAGGCTGTACCTTCTGCCAACACCTCAATTTAGTGCTCTGTGAGGCTTTCCCAGGAAAACTTGCTAATGTGTAAGAGTCTCCCAGGTGGTATTGGTTTTGAAGGTGTGAGGGGCCATGAAGAGCAGCTGAGGCTTAGCACAGTGAAAGGCCGGGGGAGGCCATTGGTGAAGGTGCAGCCTCAGTTGCAGTAGAAAGCCCATGACTGAAGGCGTCATGGAGACAAACTGAAGCTTGGCGCTCTATGGCTGTGTCAGAATTTCTAAAGCCAGCTCAAGAGCTTCAACTATTGATGAAGGTGGAGCTCAGCGGAGACCTCAGCATTTTGGAGAAGCTAGTTCATTGCGATGACCACCAAGGACAGCAGAAGCCATGGAATGGAGTAAACCTGAGCCTACCAGAGAAGCTATGCATGTTATGGAAGGCAGAACTGGAGAAGTGGAGTTGCCATGGCCCTTTGGAGCCCAGAGCATCATGAGTTGGTCTCAGACATCAAGGACTGAACTTCAGTTTTGGTTGTTTGGATTTTGGTTTTGGTTTGATCCAGTTATGACTCTGCCCTGATTTTCCATCTTAAAGTAAGAGATTATTTATCTTGTTTTTTTTTTTTTTATTTTACAGGAGCCCACAGTTAAGAGATATTGGGATTTTACAGAGATTTTTGTAATCTTGTAGAGACTTTGGATATTTTACAGAGGCTTTGAACTTTGAAAGAGATCTTAGAATGCTTTAAAAATACTGAACTTCTAAAGTGTTTGAATTTAAAAAAAAAAAAACAAACTATGGGGCTTTTAAAGTTTGGAATGTGTTTCATATTGAAATTGATATTTTTAATGAGATCTTGGGGATGAACAAGAAAGGAAAGGTTACAGTTGAAGAGATATGTCCGAGTATCAAGCTGGCAAGAAGTCAACTATCCCACCTTTGTGTTTGGTTTATTGCAGTTTGTTTTATCACTTGCTACAAAGTCATGCGTCATCTGAGAAGAGGGAATACAACAGAGAAGATATGTCCACCAGACTGGCCTGTAGGCAACACTGTAAGATCCTTTTCTTTGTTAGCCACTGATATGGGAAGGACCAGCACAGTATGGGTGACGTCGCCCCTGGGCAGATTGTTTGGAGTGTATAAGAAAGCAGGATTATCAAGCCATGAGGAACAACCTAGTAACCAGCACTCCTCCATGGCTTCTGCTTCCTCCAGGTTCCTTCCCTGACTTCCCTCAGTGATGGACTGCTACCTGGAAGTGTAAGACAAAATAAACCGTTCCTCCTCAAGTTGCTTTTAGTCATGATCTTTATCACAGCAATAATAGGAACACAATTAAGACATTATGATAAAAAAATACTTTGACAGAAACGACTTAAGGGAGAAAGGATCTATTTTCTTCACAATTTCACGTTACAGTCCACCACTGAGGGGGAAACCAAGGCAGCAGAAACGTAAACCAATAGGGCACACTGCACCTACAGTCAGGAGCAGTGAACTATGCGAGCTTGCTTACTAGAGCTCAGCTCAGCTCTACTCTTATACTGTCTAGGATCCTCTGCCTAGAGTATGGCACCACCCATAGTGGGCAGGTAGTCTCACCTCAGTTAATATAATGAAGACAACTGCCCCACAGACTTTCCCACAGGCTGGCCTGATCTAGGCAATCCCTCATGGAGACTCTCTTCCCCCTGATGATTCTAATTGGGGCAATTTGACAAACTAGCTACCACGGATGCTGAAATCTGCAGATGGTCAAGTCTGCTATATGAAATGGTCTGCAATTTCAGTGGAACCCACACATACCCTCCATACATTTTTCAATCTTCTCTCTATATAGTTTCTAATGGCCAAAACAATGTAAATGCAAATGGTTATTACACTGTATTGTTTTTGGAATAATGACAGAAAAAAAAAACCCTGTACATATTCAAAATATACACAGTATTAAAATATTTTCAACCCTTATCTAAGTATGAAGAAGCAATTCCCCCAGATAGAGAGGCCCAGATGCATGTACACGAACACATAGATGTATATTCTGGTATATGGATGGATGTGGAATGTAGGGAATTAACACAAATTTGAGTAAGTCTTGGTTTTGACTTTTTTTAAGTTGGTCTGATGATATATCTCAGTGTTGGAGAACACATAACATGTGCAAGGCCTGGGATTCAACATCCAGGACTAAAAGAAAAGAAATTAAAAAACAAAATGTGTATCAGCCACGCCGCTGCACACAAACCGAAGCACGCATTACCCAGATCCACCACTAGGGGGAAGCATCTCCCACCCCCTTACCTCATTGACTTGCTTCTACCTGGAATATGGGCACAATATTCAGGCAATGTCCTATGTGCCAGCAGAGTAGGTCCTCACCTATTTGAAAGGTGGAGATGTTTATCAGAGAGGCTAAACCATTGACGAGAGGCACACGACTGGAACTGGGCTGACGCTGAGCTCCAGGAACTAGCTTGAGAATGCTCTGCACCCCTGCTGTATAAACCTGCATCATTTACGGTCAACAGAGTCCTCAAGGATCTGGGTCTCTTGCATGGTCCTGGAAAGCCTTGCATTCGTACAGGAAGAAGGGGCTTAGTGGTAATAAAATGGTATCCTGGCCGAGTCAGAGTGCCCTTCCAATGCACCAACGCTCCACATTAGAGTAGTGTTGTTTATTCATCTACTCCCAGCACACATATGGTAGTTAGAGGACCACTTAGTGGGGCCCATTTTCTCCTTCTGCCTTTATGTGGGTTCTAGGGGGCTGACCCCAGGTCTTGCACAGTGAGCACTTTGCACACTAAGCTATCTCAGCCGCCCACCCTTCCCTTTTCTTAGGGTGCCTCAGTTGATGCCAGCACCTAGTGGGTGCCCCTGAATTTGCTCGCTTCCATGTTCCCACGACTGTGGACAGCACAGGAGCGGCCACGATGAGTTCGGTGGCATTGTGTGACTATGACTGCTGAGATTAATGTCGGCGTCGACTGCAAGAGAAGCTGCAGCCACCTGCGTAAGAAAAATAAAGAAGATAAAGTGGTCCGTCTCCCCAGTGACGGACCCAGCACGGGTGCTGGCTGCTTCCCACCCACACAGACAACCGAGAGGATGCTGCAGTGCCGGCTTTTGCCAGCCACCGTGCTTCGGGCTCTTATCTGAACGGTGTTATTTGACATGGATTCACACCCCTCCGGTGAGGGAGCCACCAGGAATGACGCTTATTTTACAGCTGAAGTTCAGAGAGGTTAAGTAACTTGCCCATGGTCAAACAGTCAACAGGACTAGACCTGTGTTTCAAAGCTGGAGTTGTTAACGAGGAGGATACCTTTTGACCTCTGAACATCAAAGATGATTCCCTGGGTAGGTCTCAGGGCTGCTCATCAAACTCTGGAAGAAGTGCCAAACCCAAAGAAACGTGTAACCAGCTTCAAAATAAAGCACAGACCGGAAGAGAATTAATGTCATAATCGCTTTCTCTCTCTCTCTCTCTCTCTCTCTCTCTCTCTCTCTCTCTCTCTCTCACTCTCCTCTCCCTCCTGTCTCCTTTAAGCACAAGAATTTCCTTTTGTATCTAGAACAATTAGTCTCGCATATCTCTGTTTGTGCACCAAGACACTAAAGAGAAGCCTTGCAGACCACCATACCTCAACAAATAAGTAATTAAAGAGCAAGGACCATCCAACTGAGCGGAGGATCTTAGGTGCGTTTGTGAGCTCAGCACCAGCACTCCTGGGAAACAATGCCCAGGTAATTATTTTAAATGAGCATTAATTATGTCATTATTAGAAATGGGAAGAAAATGCAATTTCCTTCTGTCACTTCTTGATATCTTAACTAGAGGAATATTTACCATGTTATTATAACAAGCCACTATTGGCATAATGGTAGCCAGGCAATAATCCAGAGACATGTACATTTTCATATGAATATATCATGCCTAGCTAATGAGATTGCTCATTTCATATCTTCAGTTCCATTTTTATTATTTCATAAAACTGGAAGTCCTTATCCATTTTATGAAAAACACCAAACCTTTGTGAAATTCATTAAATAAGCATAAAAAATTCATTAAACACGTGAATTGCATTTGGAGCTGCTTTGATGCAAATGCCCTTTAAGCAATGTAAAACTCCATATTGATTTAACCTTTCATGTTCTGATATTTCCATGTGGGTATAAAAAAAAATTCTTTATTCAGGGAATGAAATTAAGCACTGATCCCTTGATCTCCAGCTGGGCAGGGTAGATTGGTCAATTTAAGTTTGCCGCTGCTGGTCAGCAAACAACGGAATTTAAAAGTATTAAGGCGTGTCGGTATCTTAAGCATTGTCACCTGCACATCAAGCAAACGAGAAAATATATTATTCCAGCTCAATTAAGTTTGTGTTTGCCGTCAGGATGACCTAGAAAGGGTGAGCCCGTTGGGCCACAGCTCCATGCCCTTGGAAGTTGACAAGGGCAACAGTGGCAAGATGTAAGGCGCCAACAATGGCCTGCGTATTTGGAATCCTGTGGCCAGAACAGCCTGAAAATAATTAGCCTGGAGACGCAGTCCCCTTGGGCTGTGTCCCCTCATTAGTGTGGTGGGGCAGTCAGGGGAGCCGGCTTTAGTTCAGAGGAGGAGAAACGGACTTGCCCTTCACCTAAGAAGTGCTGCTGGGAACTTCATTAGGCCAAGAGCATAAGGCAGATTTCAGAGGTCTCCGGAGAGGGATGGGCCCTTGGAGTTCATTGGCCACTCATCCATCCACCCACTCATCCATCCAATCAGTATTGAATCCATGCATAGTAGGAGCTTGATCTTTGCCAAGAACTACATTTGATGCTTTGGAATAAAACATGGCTAATTAAGAAACTGATCCAAAACAAAACAAAACAAAAACAACTACAAGAATAATAATGCATAGTGTTTTGTGCGTCTGATCAGAGCTCTTCTATTTTCGTGTTGTGTTGTGAGGCCTTAGGGAAGTGGCTTAGTCTCTCTGGGTGTCTCCTTCCCTGCTACTGACTCAGAATGGTGCTGGACCCCCCAAAGTCAGCTAATGTATCTGCAAAACCTCATCTGACCCAGAAGGCAAGCAGGAAGTGCCCAACAAGTGGCAATCATTGCCATTCTGTTTCTTCTATCTATCCTTCTCATTGTCCAGATAAAGCAACTGAGAACCACAGCTTTGAGGTCTCACTGGACTGGTGAGCACATCGGGTATCCATGGTGACCAGCAAGGTAGGTTCCCAAGTGATGGCTTTGGATTTCAATGAATTCCTAACTCAGGTGGTCTCTTGCTACTGTAGGTAGGTGCAGAGGTTTCAGGAATGGCATGATTCAGGATCACTGGTGTGACACCAGGATCCAACTTCTCAGTTTATTGTGTTTGCTTGGTGAGGAGCCAAAGTTCAGCAAGCTTTTTCTAAGTTCTAATGTAGCTGGCAGTATCTACAGAGCTTCCTGTTTCTTTCTTCTAGATGAAAAGTAAGGCTCTTTGTCTCTGTGTTCCCAAAGAATTAAATATATATATTATATTTATATATAAATAATATTTTATATATGCATATATATATATATATCTCACTTGAGTAGCTGAAACCACATATTCACCTTTGAACCAATATCCATGGATGAAGTTCACTGATTAGCTTAGCATGGTTTTTTTCATATCCTATCTTGGGCCATGGATGCTGGCAATCCACTCAGAATCACAAAAACCAGAGGCTACTGGGAAAGTGAGAGCTGGTGGGCAAATGTGTGCTAGAAATGTAACCACGTGCCAGCTCAGGAAAATTGAAGAGCCACACAGTTCAGGGTTTAGTGAAGGGCTGGCTGTGTGAACATTCAAAGAAGGCAAATCATGGTACTCGTGAGAGACTCATGGCAGTAGAAAGCATTCAGAGAGAGCCCTGTCCTGCTACCTTTGGCCAGAATTCTTCTCAGTGAACCTCCCTCAAAGGACAGGAAACATGCCCTGCCATGAACGGACCCGGTCTCTCTAAGTTTTTCTTTTCCCAAAGCAAAACGGCAGCCATTAGTGACCCTCTCCTCATCCCAGGACCTGAAGCAACTACCCCTTTTCCTTGTACCCTCCTGATAATCTCCCCTGCATTCTGGAGCCCTTGTAACCTCTACTATCACTCCTCCCTGCCACCATGTTCCTACAGGCAGTCAAAAAAAAAAATGCTTCCAACAATGCATTAAATCCTGCCATTGATCAGCCCTGCAACTTCTTTCTACTTCATCCTCACTCAGACCCCTGCACTCCCAGACCCCCCACATCCTTGTACTCTGAGACAGGGTAGCTGAAGATAGACTTTCCAGGATGGAGTCTCAGAAGGTCCAAGCTGTGGCTAAGGTAGCCCCAAGAGACGGAAACATCAATCCTCCACATCTCACAGAAAAAAAAATGATAATAATTGAGATGCTAGAGCAGTCAAGTGAATTGTCCTAAGCCGAGAGTTGGTGACCATGTCCCTGTGAGTCTGGACCTCAGGCTCTAAGCTCACAGTCT
This sequence comes from Lophiomys imhausi, assembly GCA_907164525.1. NCBI lineage: Eukaryota > Metazoa > Chordata > Mammalia > Rodentia > Muridae > Lophiomys > Lophiomys imhausi. The sequence goes on from CAJQZJ010032284.1 coordinate 4,256,671, forward strand.
GAAGCCTGCAGTACCCCCTGTTTGTTAAACACAACTGGAGGCAGAGACTAACCACAGAGTGGTGAGGAACCAGGCGTCAGGCACCCAGAAACCCAAAGAATTCATTTTCTCTCTGTGCAACTGAAATTTCCTTTTGACAGGGACTATGGCTGAATAGTAGCTTTTGTGTTTTGTCATCAAACTAAGGAAGGAAGGGAGGAGAAGTCAGGGAGAATGCAAGTTCATAACCGGAGTGGAGAGAACCCTGGGAGACCTGTACTGATAAAAACACACAGAAGCTGACCAGCAGTACCCCAGCTTCCTGCAGAGTTATGATAAAGCAAAACCATGGGCTGTACATAGCAAGTGTTCATCATTGCAAAGCAAAATGATGGAGCTGGGTATGGTGGTGCCCGTCTAGAATGTCAGCTCTTGGGAAGCTGAGGCAGGAGGATAGTGAGTTGGAGGGAAGCCTGGGCCACACAGAAAGACCTGCCTCAACAACTAATTAGTTAATTGAAACAAAATAACAAGATGGAAACAGTCACCAGGTAGTCTCCTTGAAGCTGGCTTGATGATGAGTGGTCTTTCCTGCCTCCGGAGAGAACAAGGCAAACATACAAGAAAGAAAAACCAGCAGGGCGGCTCTTAGGTTGGAAAATCATACTGCAGGCAGTGTGGCTAACCTCGAGTCAAGTATCCATTTCTGGGTATCAATAACCGAGCACTCACACCCCATCTGACACCATGGCTCCTCTGCACTCTGCAGGCTGTGTGATTTTGGACATGTCACTTGCCCTCCCTGGATTGTGGCTTATTTGTCTCTGAGCAGGAAGCATGTGAGGTTAAGGTAAGATATAGCAGTTTTAAAATTCCATCCTGCTGGAACACCTGAGTATCTGCAGACGCTGTGGGAGCTGGGGAGCTGGGGTCACAGTGGGTGGGATCCTAGGGCTCCAGATCCCCACCTTAACCAGAACTTTCTTCTTTTATCTTTTTTTTTTAAATAATCAGAGTTCTGCATAATATTTTGCAGGAAGAAAGAGTTCTGAGGGTAGAAAACAAATGAAAACCACTCTGCCAGCTGATCTCCGGGAGCCTTCCAGCTTTCATGTTCTAGCAGCCTAGGGAGATAATTGTCAGTTTTCTACCCCGCCAACCTTTTGCAAATGATTGAGGCACCAAAAAGAAACCACACCCAGGCGCCTGTCTACAGGCTACCTTCTGGGTTCCTGGGAGGACTGGGCTCCAGTCTCTACAGGTGTGAAACCCTTTTGTCCTCATTCTACACTTTCACGGGCTGCCATAACCTAGCCAGGCATCTTTCCCATCCCTTCAGAAGAATCCCAGTTGTTTTGGTGAGAGGGGAGTCAGCATCCGTCTTGGATGAATGTTTCCATGTGTAGTGTCTCCAGGGCCAGGCTGTGGACACAGAGCTTTTCAACAGCCCAGTGAAACTATCTATTCATTTCCCTCAATAACAGCTGCTGACAACTGTTTCTACCATCTTGCGGATAAGGTGCTGCCCCTCCTGGATGGACGCTGGGTTGTAAAGCCCTTGGCAGCACTTGAAGCCACTTAACTTAAAACCATTATTAGGTTTTAGTTTAGATGTCTCCTGACACCTCAATCCTAAAAGAAGGCCTTGGGGTACCTCTGAGATGTTTAAGTCTACGTTGTCTTGGGAGACCACCCTCCACCAAAAGCAAATGCTTTAAGAGTTGCTTTGTAATATTAAAAGCAAGAGCAAGCAAGAGAGCACTGGGTAGGTTTTCGTGATTACTAATTTAGCAGATTCTCCACTATGTTTTATTGATAGCTCTAAACATAAATTTGCCTTTTGGTATACCCTGCTACTGGTGCTTAAAATAAGATGTGTAAGAACACACTCTCCCATGCCTGCAGCTTTCCAGAACAGCACACACAGGGTCCCTGTGACAGCCCTAGCAAAAAGATATTTAAAAGGCCAAGTGCAGACTCCTGCAAGCCTTCAAATTTGGGAATAAGGGAAGTCACTTGCTGCTCGTGGATGTATCACTCTAAGTCCCAGCCTTCATGCAGATTTAAACATGACATTTCGTTGAGTTGATTCCTGAATTAGAATACCAGTCTTGCCCACATCTTATTTGCAATTGGAGAATCATGTGTGTGAGGCCCTGAGTTCACAGGAGAAAAATAATACATATTGCACCAGTTAAGGGAGTGGTTATTTATTATTGAAGTCCGTCAGGGGGACTACCAAAACATGTTATGAGACACCTTTACAGGCTCAGACAAACACAAAACTCTGCATGTGACCCACAAGGAGCAATCAATTTAAAGGATTTGCCTCCCAGGCCGGACCCTCTCTTCCCCCCACCTCACTTATTTCCTTTCTAAAATCACAGGGTGCCAAGGAATAATCAATTGTATGTATTTCATCTCCCAAATGCTAACGGGGCTTGAGTGTACTAGTGTGAAAGGCAGAACATTGTTTAATGAGGACCATAATGAGGTCCTATTATCTATATAAATAAATGGTCCCAATAAGATCTTTTATGGTGAGGAAATAGCATATATAATTCAGGGATGGCTCTCCGCATGGAGAGTTGTGTCTCCAAGGGTGACATCCAGTTTGTTTGCTCCAGCTTGCAAACTGCTGAGAAGGGGCAGTCCTGGGAGCCTGGGGTACCAAAGACCCATGATCTCTCCTCCTGGCCTGTTTCCTCAAGGTGCAATAGGGAGCAGGGAGACATAAAGCCCATCTCTTAGTATTATTTTAAAGGAGACAAAGTATCTAATAGTGTGCTCTTGGCAAACATCCTCTCCCAGACAGATCAGCTTAACTCCCCCTTATCCTGAAGCACAGAGCATTTTAATAAAAAAAGATTTTGGTTGCTATACAGGTCTGGATCACAGGCCTCCTTTATAGGTATGTCTCCACACAGAGGCAGCCGAAAGCATGTTTGACATCAAGCTGAACTCCGGGCCTGTCCTTCAAGGCCCTCTTCCTCCACTCCAATCCCTCATTGGTCCCTAATACCAACTAGGGTAGAAAGAAGGGGCCTCTTGGACCCTATCTTCCAAGCCATCATTGTTGGAACAGGAGACTCTGACCTTCCCCACCTGAACCACTCTCAAGTCATGGCCTCACCCAGCTTGCATGCCTCCACGGCAGGAGCCGGCACCGTGCAGCCTGTACCACATCTTCCTGAACTCCATGTCGGGCGAGAGTGGAGGCCCGAGGTCCAGAGGCCATTGGACGTTTGACTTCATCGTAAGACATGTTGTCTCTGTCCATACAATGTGCAGGGTGCGGTTCTGAGAGTGGATTCTCCACTATTGGGCAGCTCCAAAAGAACAATGGCCAACTGAACTTCTAGGTTCATAATGGAGTCACTAATGGAGTCACTCAGAGTGTAAGTGCCCAAGAGATGCCATAAAAACAAACAACCATGTACCATCACTTTATCAAAGAAAGGCCAGTTATATTACAAGATAACGCGATGAATGTAACTGCATGTGGAGTTTTAAGGCAAAAGTTAGGGCTAGGAGGACTATCTTGGCCCTCATCTTATTATGTCTATTGAAGAAGGGAGTAACGGTAAAAACCACAGAAAGGGGATTTAACCAATGCACACTTGGAAGAAGAACAGATAAAGGGGTCTCAGGGACTGCAAGTTCATCCTCAGGAACTTTGTGTTTAAATAGATTTAGAATTGGGCCAGAGTCAAGAGGTATGTAGAGTTAAGCCACCTCAGTCAAGCTGTGGTCTGGTTGACCGCAGTCTCTGTTCTGGTTCTATAAAGTGGTCTGAAGAAACCCTTGTTGCTTGAGGATGACTGTGAGTTCTCAGGACATGGCTCCCACTCCAGGGTATGAGCTCCTTGGCATACACTTTCATCTAGGGTGGGAAGTGTGTCCTCCAATGCTTGGCTGCTCTTGGAATCCAAGGTGACTGCAGATTGAAAATACTGACTGAGCCATCAGAAACAAGGAAATCATGCAATTTGCAGCCAAATGGATGCAACTAGAGAAGCTCATCCTGAGTGAGCTAACCCAGACTCAGAAGGATGCACATGGCATCTATTCACTTATAACTGAATTTTAGCCATTTAGTACAGGATAACTATCCTACAACCAACAGACTGAAAGAAACAGGAACATAGAGTTTGTTTCCTGTTAGTGGGACACTTTGCCCTAGTGGAGCTGCCATGTAGGCTCCCAGTGCAAGAGGAAGCTCTTAGCCCTCATATGACTGATGAACTGAGGGGGACTGAAATGTAGGGCACACCACACCAGAGGAGTAGGATAGGTGGGAGTGGGGGGAGAGAGTGGGAGGGTGGGACCAGGAGGGGTGGGCGGAAGGTGACTGTGGTAGAGATGTAAATTGAATAAATAAACTTTAAAATAAATAAATAATTAAAATACTGACTAGAGACTTTTAGCTAGCTGGGGGATTGATGGAGCATCATAAAACATTCCCAGTAAAATGCCCAGCAACTCTTAAGTCTGTACCTGCAGCACTGAAGGGAAACCAGACAGGTTAGGTAACTCTAGTTTCTCGGTCGGTCGGATAATCCTTGTGCTCCTTGAGCTAACAAGGCTTGATGCGGAGGTAAGCAGTTGACCCAGAGTCAAGGAGATAGCTACAGGATAAAAGAGCCTTGACACTGTTTGGTTCCCTTGTAGGCACTGCCCTAGTTTGTGCCTGTCACTGTGATGAACTACTGATTAACTAAAAGCAACCTGGGGAAGGAAAGGGTTTATTCCAGTGGTTCTCAACCTTCCTAATGCTCTGGCAGTGTAATACGCTTCCTCATGTTGTAGTGACCCCCAACCACAGAATTATTTTTTTGTTGCTACTTCATAACTGTAATTTTGCTACTGTTGTGAATCATAACGCAAATATCTGTGTTTTCCGCTGGTCTTAGGGGACCCCTGTGAAAGGAAGATTTGACCCCCTAGGGAGTCGTGACTCACCTGTTGAGAAACACTAGTTTACCCCATCTTGTAAACTACAATCCATGGTTGAGGGAAGCCAGGCCAGGAGTTCAAGGCAGGAACCTGGAGGCAGGAGCTGAAGTAGAGACCCCTGAGGATACTAGTTGCTGGCTTTCTTTCCACCGCTTATTCATCTAAATTACTTATAAAGCTCGGGCCCACCGCTCCAGGAACATCCCTCACAGTGGGCTGCACCCTCCTACATCAGATGGCACTCAGGAAAATGCCCCACAGACATATCTTCAGACCAATCTGATGGAGACAATTCCTCAGTTGAGACTCCTGCTTTCCAGGTCTGTCAAGTGGACAACCAAGATTAACCATCTCAGACATAGTTAGGAGATAGTTAAAGCTTTTTAAGACAAGGTGGTTTTTTTGGGGGGGGTCTGTTATAAGTGATCAGAGGTTGGGGAACAGAGTTTTGGGGGCTGCTTTTGTTTTGTTTTAATGAAGGTAGACACTCCCCCTTCTTGTGGAATACCCAGTTATTGGGAAGATTTAAATCTTGGCAAGCCATTAAGACACAAAGGGCTCCCCTAAGAAAAGTCAAGAGAAAGTGTTCTAATCCATTTATTTAAGGAAGTGAGTGTCTTTAACCTATGGGCCCTTAGGACCCATTATTTGGCAAAATCTTTGGTAATCTTATGGGATGGAGGTGAACAGTCCATTCTGCCTGTCAGAGGAGCTTAGAAGGGCTCAGGAGGGTAAAGAAAGATAGACAAATGATAGCTAGGGGTCACAGTGTTTTTGTAACCCATTAATGCATGATACAAACTACTCATTTTCCAAGTTCCTAAACTGTCTCTGGCCACTGAAATCTCCTGGGGACCAGGCCATGACCAGATAAGCCCAGGGAGTTCTCTGTGTGTGGCATTTACGAACAGGTTCATTCAGAACAAATACAAGTACAAAGCTGACCACAGGTGAATGTGTCCTTAGGCTTTTGCAGTTAAGACAGCTCATTCACCTGACCATCGTCCCAAGCGTGTTAAAGGAGCTTTTAAAAAATACTAATGTCTATGCTGAGATGATTAGCCTAAGGGTGGACCGGAGAGCTGAGATCTGTGACCACTCCTCACAGATTCTAGCGCAAAGCCGATTTGAAGAACCACTGCTCCAGGGTGTCTCCTGGGAGGGGCAGAGCAGTAGCAGGCAGTGAGGTAATGATTGTAAGGTGGGTTGACGTGGTGATGGTCAGCTCTGCCGCGCATGGACGCTCTGCCTTGAGCAGCTCTGTGAGACTTGGAAGTCCTTTCCTTCAATCCTGATGACCTGGCTTGCTCTGTTCTCGATCGTGTACAAGCCTGGGTTTGATCCCCAGGACAAACATGGTATTGTAGGAGAGATTGACTCCCAAAAATTGTTCTCGGACCTCGACACATGTGCATACACACACACACACACACACACACACACACATACACACACACACACACACCATTTAAAAAATCCACTGATAACCCTGAGAAGTGGATACAATCATCTTCGTCTTGTGATGAGGGAACTGCAGCCATGACAGATTAAGTCCCTTATCTAATGGTTCTCACAGGAAGGAAGTGGGCGCAGAACTCAACTTTGGGCTTTTTGGTTTTTTTTTTTGTTTTTGTTTGTTTTGTTTTTGTCCCTAGCCTCCTAGTAACTTCTTCCAAATGGTATAAAGGGTTCTGAATTTTCGGTCTTTGAGTACTTTAGTTTGCAAAAGCCCCCTTCCCATTGACCTAGGGGGATATCCAGCTGCGATGTACCTTTTCACCATGGGTAGTTCTAGTCCTCAGGTGGACTTCAGGTTTGTCTCTAGCTCCAAGAGGGCTCCCATATTCTCATGCCCACCTCTCACCTCATGTTGGTAGAAGGCAAGGTGAGGAGACACTGGGCCCACCCTGGTACTAAGAGGCTTTAGAGGGCTCAGCCGATGGCCACCGCCATGCTTTGATGCTGCGGTGACTAGCAACATGACTCCTTAAGTGATGTGACCCTTTGAGCCAGAGGCCCTTACAAATCATCAGTGAGCCAGTGAAATCTGCTTGTCAAACTTGCACGTATGGTCCAGAGTCAAGCAGCCCCAACGAGAGCACTTTTCATTCCTGCCACAAAGTGGGGCGAAGAGGGTACAGCTCCTTGGGATCACAATTACTCAGGAGGCTTAAGCAAGACTCAGCCATTCCAGGCCAAGCTGAGTAACTTAGCGAGGCTTTACCTATAAGTAAGTTTACAAAGGTCTGGTGATGCGGCTTAGTGGCAGATCGCTTACCTAACATATGTGAAGACCCGGGTTTAATTCCCAGTTTAAAAAAAAAAAAGTAAAAAACTTAAGAGTAAATAGGAGTTAAACCTTGTGATAGACTGAGCTAAGGGGCCTTCAGAAGCTCCTATCAGAATATGGAATCCACTGCCACATTCCTGCAATCTGGACCAGGCAGAGTGGAACGGCAACGACAGGGTCCAAGCTAAGCCTAGATGGCAAAGAGCTCAGTGCAGCCCCTGTCTCTTCTCTTCCTCAGATTTGCCCCAGATCGGGGGAGAACAGGACGTGGTACGTCTGAACGGAGGTGAAGCCCAGCCATGCCCATATTGACCTTCTCAGTGACTTGGACATATCAGTGAGCCAAGGTTGGCCCAGGTCTGCAGATGTGCTCCTCACTAGTGACAAGAAAATTTTCTAAGTTGTACACTTGTGTCACAGTACCACCCCTAGACTAACCAGGGATGAGAAACTCCCTCACATACTTTGTGCTCCTCCTGTCTTAAACCAATTATTCTCTTCCTCTTACCTCAAATGACCTTCACTGCATGTGTGCTTCCCAAATGCCTCTGACCTTGACAACAATATCATTGGCTCCAAAGAACTGTCACTGTCAGTGACGCATAGCTATAGATCTGTGTCCCAGCCCTGTGCACCTCCAGCTCTTTGATAATGCATGGGGTCATTGTCCTTTGTATTGTTTTGTGGTGTACTGACTGTGTTCCCTGCTTGACATCAGATTGTCTGAGAATATGCCAATACATCCGCTTCTGCTGTCCCTCAGCAGACCCAGCTCAGTGCCTGAATCAGGAATGTAAATAAGATGTTTGTGGGGCCAAGGCAGCCCTAGTTGCTTGGTAGTAGCCTCCTGGCATGGCAAGGGAAAGGAACATGAAGCTGTGTCCAGCTCAGTCACATCTTGCAAGGACACAGAAGGAAAAGCAACTTCAGAACAGGTGCTCAGCATTAGCCGATATCACAGTCCTGAACTCCATATTCGAAACGAAGGGAAATGCAGACACCGTGCCATGTTTCTGCCGCATACCTAATTGTTATGTCATCTTAGTTCTGTGAGACCCCAGCATTTGCTATTCTCCACCTTGTGAATGAGGTTAAATGGCTTGGCAAAATCGCTCAGATTTTGCAAGAGGCAGAAGCAAAGCTTGAATCTAGATTGCCTTCCCCTACACTCAAGGCTGATTTTGCTGCAGGATACGAATTGTTCTAATTGACATCGTAGCCCTGAGTTTATATTTTCATGCACCATGGAAATTCACTTCAATTATGTAAATTGGAATATTTATTTATTTTAGACACAGGGAAGTACAATATAGCCAAGAGCATACATGCACATGAGCACACATACCAGCAACACAGGCTCAGAAATCAGAGTCTGCTTTTAGTTGCATCCCACTATAATCTCAACGTGACTAAGCAGGCGTGCACTGCCGTCATTGCTGTGACAGCATCGTGAGGTCATAATTTAATGACTGATTTACCCAGTACAAAATGAAGACAACATCTCTACCACAGTAGACTTGGCTGAGGAATAGAAGTGCTCCTGTAATTCAATTTTCTGGTTAATAAAAAGTGACTACGTGGAATATTAGACAGTAGGGAGGAACAATAAATTAGGTGTGCATAGAAGAATATGGACAGGTTGCAAAAATAAAATGCTTCATGAAGAAAGTGGAAAACAGAGCAAAAATTTCAATATAAATCAATGCATATAAATTAAAAACACACACCATATTATATATCTCATACACGTCACCAATATGCCTGTCAGGGGAAGAGCAATGTGTATAAGAATCAGAAATAAAATTAGTCAATAAGTGCCTCACCTAAACAGTGATAATAACTGGCCAAGAACTGAAAACTCCAAGCAGCACAATCATAGGACCGACACTCTACATTTTATTTTGGCTAAATTAAAGTTTCTGCATTCAAAACACAATTCAAAATTCACAAATACTTCAATTCCCATCAGAAGAGTTTTTTTTTTTTTTAAGGGCACCATTTCCTTTCATTCCATCTCACAAATCTAGATGCAAGCACTGGGAACACAGAATAATCGACAATATTGCCTTATATGGCCTTTTTAAAACATAGCAAAATATTTCTTGAGTCCTTATTAAATTCTAAGCACTGTCTAAGAATGTAATTGTATGTATGTAACTAATTCTCATAACACAACAGTATTATTCCTGATTAAGGATTAGAAAACCAAGGCTGGCATAACTCAAAAACTTTACGCCAAAATGGCAAAACTGGAATTCACATGCAAATACAAGCTCAGACCCATTCCATGAGACCACACTGTACCAATACCGGGTAAGGTCAGGATGCAGAGAGAAAGCAGACAGTATCTCAGGGTGATCATGGGAACCATAGTGTAGACTATGAGTTCCTTATGGGCACAACGTGGTCACCATATCCATCCCTACAGTGACAGAGCTCACCATGATGCCTGACTCTGCATGCTCGTGAAACACAAGAAACTAGTCAGAAACAGTGCAGGAGTGAGGAAGTGAAGGGCCGGGGCAGTACCTTGGTGATATCAACTGATAGCCTTCCCGAAGACATGAGTTCGGTTTTCAGCACACACACACACACTGGGCAGCCTAAAACCACCTGTAATTCCAGCTTCAGGGGATCCGATGCACACACATAAATAACAAAAATATGTGGTTTTTTTTTTTTTTTTTGATTCTCCCACTTAAATAGAAGAGTTGAAATCCAATGGTTACATCCAGATTCCAGATCACCATCACCATTACAATCTTCATCACACTTCTGCTATTATTGCTGCCATTGCTGCTACCCTCCATCTATCATTTTCTATATAGAAAAAAACATTTTTCGTAACCATCTCATTACCAAGCTTGTGAGTTAATATTACTATTTATCCTATTAAACAGCTGAGCAAATTAAGCTTTGGAGAAATTTAATGACTTGCAGAAGACAACATAGGCAAGTCGGCAACACAACAGAACATCAGTCAGAATAGGCAAGGTTGTGCCGCAATAACAGTTTCCCAGTCTCATGGCTTCACTTCTGCACAACTTACCACCATCCTGAGAGGTCCGGTGCGGACTCTCCTCCATGAAACACAGCTCTGACCAACTGCAAGGAGGCTTGGGAGCACTGTCTCCAGAATTAAAGAAGTGTATGTAGGTGAGTAGTAGAAACAGCTCCCTCATACAGGTTCCAAAGGCCAGTTAGTCTCTGAGTCCTGTGCCTGTTGTGAGTGTTAGTTAGATCTGCCTTCTTGAACATATCCGAGGGACATGGGGATGATCCTCACAGAGTTTGCATTGACTCTGTGCTCAAACTTTACAAGACATGTATATTTCTATGTAACCCTCACAACACCACCATGAAATGGGCATTATTACCGCCCCCCAACTAATAGATGACAGGAAACAAAGGTTCATATAAATGAGTCACCTTCCCAAGCAAAAGTTTGCTAGCCAAAGCAAGGAATCCCTGCCTCCCAAACACTACATAACAGCATTTGCTCATTTGCTACTTCACAAAATGCTTTCAGATATGTTGTGGATTTAGCGTTTCGGAAAAAGTCTTATGGGGTCATTAGGAATGCCCTCCCCCACAGATGAGGGCACTGGAGTTTACCAAGGTCAAAACTTCATCACCTAAGAGGCCATGATGCTTTCTGTGGGCAGAGATGGAATGTACTCAAAACAAAGAGCGAAAGGCAGGAGGTCCCCCAGCTCGTCCTGGCAGCCCCGTTCCCAGGGAAGAATGCAAGAGAAACTGCAACCTCTACCCAGCTCATGCTCCAACACACTTAGAAAAGCTTTAAGATCCAGACAAAATCCAGACCTGAGCGCAAAGGTTCCTAGAGTTGGGATTTTATTACCAGATGTAAATCCATCTTTGCTGAGACCTGCTGCAGCTCCCTCGTGCCTCGCTTGAAATATTTCATGTGTGCTGAATGGATTTGCTGGCTCCCTGTTGCTTTCATAAATCATGAAGGCCAGCTTCCTTAGGGTCTGGGTCCAGCCAGTGTAATGCTTGCTGCCCCTGTGCCAAGCTTTGAATGCAGGATTCCTCTGTTATTGGAGATCGTCCTCTTCCGAACCTTAACAAACCATGACCTGGGGGGATCCAAAGTGGGGGATATCCTTGGCTCACAGCAGATCCCTCCAACCCAAGTTTGGAACATGACCCCCACCACAGGATGGTGACTGATTTCATCACAAAGAATCTGAACCAGAAAAAGATGCCCCAATCATATTCTCTCTCTCTCTCTCTCTCTCTCTCTCTCTCTCTCTCTCTCTCTCTCTCTCTCTCTCATGTGGTTCTTATTAAAAGCAGGCTATGGGCTGGAGAGATGGCTCAGCGGTTAAGAGCACTGGCTGCTCTTCCAAAGGTCATGAGTTCAATTCCCAGCAACCACATGGTGGCTCACAACCATCCATAATGAAATCTGGTGCCCTCTTCTGGCCTGCAGATATACCTGCAGACAGAACACTGTATACATAATAAATAAATCTTTAAAAAAAAAAAAAAAAAGCAGGCTAACTCTTCCTAATGGAGGCTCCCTGGAGGGAACCCTGTGGACCCTCACTGAGATTTTTGGATCTGGCTTCCAATTTGGACCGTCTGTCTTAGCCTTTTGCCCCCACCGTTCTTTGAATATAGCTTTCTCACTTATCAGAAGTGAGCCAGCACCTGCTGCTGTTACAGCCCGAAGAATCTTGACCAATACCTGTGCTAACCCTGACACACCCTCAAGACATACATGGCATCTTCAGCCCCCTGCTGCCCATGTCCTGCTTTCTTTATTCTCCCCTCCCACCCGAATCCAACAGCTGACCCCACTGTAGAATGGTGTTACTGAATGGTAGGGCAGGTACGTGGGCCTGGGTAAAGAATTCTAGAAGACACTGCCTCCGCCCTGCTCAGAGCAGGCTGCTGTTGGTGATTCAGCAATGACCACAACCCCTCTCTGCCCATTGCGAGCCCCTTCTGTGATTCTCTCCCACCCCTTCAATCTTACTTCAGTGGTCCCTAAATTCCAGGCCTCAAGGGTTTGCATGGCTCACTGCCAGGAATGCCTCCTCTCTGATGGGAACCCCAACTAGTCAATCTCTGTCAGGTCACCTCTTGATCTTTTGTGGTATCTTTAAGGCACGATTGCCCAGGATTAGTTGCTGCTGTTGCCCTTTGTGTGTATTCATCTCTGCCCTTTATATTATGATTCTGAGTTATTTCATGTGCTGTCTCCCTTTGGGCAGAATACTTCTTTCTTCAAAGATTAAGGATGCCAAATTATCTTATCATGCATCTTGAACAAGGAAGACTTCTGAGTTTATTTAAAGAGACATGGTCTTGTGGAAGAAAAGCCTAAACAAAATCGGTTTCTTCATATTTAGTTTTAAAATTAAAAAGAAATATTTTCTTTTTATGTGCAAGAGTGTTAGGACTGCATGTATGTCTGTGTACCACGTGCATGCCTGGTACCTATAGAGGTCTTTTAAGTGGTGCATTAGGTACTCTGGAACTGAAGTTACAGAAGGTTGTGAGGAATCACATGGATGCGGAGAATAAAACCCAGGTACCCAGCAGCCAGTGCTCTTAATTGGCGAACTGTGTCTCCAGCTTCTTGATCAGCTCTTCAATGTTGAAGGAGAGGATCTTATCAAGGGTGTCCTGTGTGCATGCCTTTCCCTGTTGGGAAAAGTCTACAGGGTGTACATAGAGCCAGAGAGGAAAGTGTTTAAAGGCAAGGATAGTAAAGAAGAGAAGAAGCCTTATCCGAGCAGGTGACCCTGTTTGCTTTGGGAGGCTTCAGTGTGCTCATAAGCCTATTGAGAGCATTGTCCTCCATCAAGAACAGCTAAGAGAAATTACCTATGTCCTACATGCTAAGGACTGTTACATGGATGTCAAAAAGAGGGTTATCTCTGTGCCTGTTGGCAAGTTCTAAGAACAGATTGATACATGACAAAGAAAACAGAGTGGCACTCAGAGCATGCAGAATTACTAAGACTGTTTACCATGTACTGAGCATAGTTCTATGTGCTATATAGAGTAACTTAGTAAATTATCACAATAAACCTGCACGCATGACTTATTGTCCTCACTTCCCCGAGAAGGAAAGCAAAAGCTAAGGGCTGGGTTGCTCAGGATAACGTAGCTAGTAAGTGGCCAGGCTGCTCCTTTGCTCTGCGGCTCACACGCGGGATCCCACCCATCCTAGAAGGAGAGCTCTTGCATGTGTGTGTGCTTGTACAAGCGAGGAGCTTGTGTATGCAGCTTATATTTATACGTTTTGTATTAACATGGAAGATTTCTGGAAGTCAGCCAAGATTCTGTTAGGAGCCCTTGCCCCTGGGCAGTGGGTGAAATAATCAGATGACTTCTTGGACTGTTTTCACCCCACTACACGGTCCCAGGAATCCATCAGCCATAAGTAATGGGAAACCAAATTAACAGAGACTGGAACAAAACCAGTTTGTCTTACGTAGTTAGGAGGGCAGAAGCAGTTACTTGCTGGCTCCTCAGTTCAAGGACCTCTGTACGAGCATCTTCGTCTATTCCTGGTAATGACTTTTCTTTGCTTTGTTTTTCTCTTCACAGAATTTCTCTTCATCTACCACCTGTGTATCTTACCTGTCTACCTGCTTATCATCCATCTTTTTGCCATACCATCTTGGTGAGTGGGCACTTTTCCTTCTGTTCACAGTTACCTCCTGGCACTCTCAAACTTTAACCAGTGCATAATGAATTCTGGGGAACATGGATGGATAAAAGGTGGAAGGGGTGGGGGCAGAAAGGATGGGAGGGTGAGTGGATTGTAGATGGATAGGATGGATGGACAAGATAGACATACGGGTGGATGGATGATGCATGGATGAATGTAGAAAAAATATAGCTAATTAAACTATTTAACCAGTATTTACACTATCTTTAATTGTTTTGGCAGTGTAAATCCTTAACCCACCATTATAAATGAATACACACAGACACTGGATGGATCTTAACAAGCCTAGGCCTGGGTTGTGTAATCCTAGCCCATCTTAGCTAGCTCATAGTTCTATTACCCAAATATAACTCCATACATACATACGTCCCTTTGGACTATTATTCTCCACACTAAGCCAATGTTCCAGGCCATGTGGAAGGATCTTCTTTAATCTACCTCATGGCGTGTCTTCCTTGTTTACTCCTGGCTTCTTCTCAGGTGACCTCTTCCCAAGATGCTCAGTATCTCTCTAAAAGCCTGTAACCCTTAGTCCTGCCCACCTCTGTTTTTGCCCAATCTCCAGGCCTCAACATTTATTTAACCAATCAGAGCCAATTAAGTAACAGACAGCAAACAGGACCAATTAACATTTGGAATGCTTAACATCACCCCATCATTTCCCTCCTTTTGTCTAATAAAAAGGATAAAAGGTACATACATAATGTTTAGCCTATTTCTATCAGGCAATCTTGAAGAAGAAAAAAATCATCTATCTTGGTGTGTCTAAAGTTTTGAACCTAAATATTTTCTATCATATCCTATATTTTCTTTTAAATCTTAAATAACTCAAGTTTAATTGAAATTTTATAGCTATTATGTCTTCAACTCCATCAAAGACTTAAGAAAGGATAAAGTTATTATCTGAGTGAATAGGAAGCACAGAAGAGCAGCTTCTAAAAAGAAAAAATGACAGTTTGTTGCCTAGACAGTCCCAAGTATCTCTGCATACCATTGGAACATCATCTTCAGACTTCTGGCCAAGAATATCTCACAGACATAATTGTGCAGCAGGAAATAAGGATTTTCCCATTCTGTCTCTGTAGAATCAGGACATCAACTTACTTGCATTTAAGCTCTGGTCCATCTTTGGACTGTATATTGTCTATTGAGAAAGCAGGGACATTTTTGCCCAATAGGAATTATCTCCTGATGGGAGATTTCTTTTTGAGGAATTATCTCCTGATGGGAGATTTCTTTTTGTTGCTCATTGTTTTCTTCCAAGTCAAATGAGAGCTGTCAGGAGCTGACTGTCTTAAAGTCAAACAATTCTTAAAATAATATCTTTAAAATGCCATTTTCTGTACATCTCTGAGGGGTTTGAAGACATCTATTGACTTATAAATCTATCTATCATTGAATAAGCAAATTGTAAAATTCTATCAAAATTAGTCAAAATTTTATACCAATGTATCAAAAGATAACCTTATTTTAAGAATAACAACAGTTTTAAGTGTCAGAGCAGATTCAATAATTTATCCTTATATCTTATCATTTTATATTATATATATATTCCCCTTCTTTTTCTTTTTAAGTCCTTTTACCCTGTATAAGAAGGATAGAGAAAAGAAAAAAAAATAGAAAAGTCCTTGAGTCTAACCTCCTATACCTTGTTTAATAAGACCATTTAACAATTTGTAACTAATCCCTCTAAACAACATCTATGACATATCAAAAGACCAAAAAAAAAAAAATCACCCACCCCACCTTTTGGGAATGGGGCGTTGCTCTCTTAAAATTGCTTCCAGCTGAGTTGGGATGTAGAAAACCTGTTTGGGGGCCCAAATAAAATATAAAACATTGGTTAAGCAATTTAATAGTGCAGTCTTTATGTGCTCAGCAATTTAAATGTCCTGAGCAGTTTGTAGTCCAAAGTTAAACTTTGGGTGGGAAAGTTTAGGGCTTCATTGAAGTCCTGGCTGGAATAATCTGTGAGCGCTGGACCATCTGGGCTTGTCTTGTCTTCTTTGATGTTTGGTCCCTTTGCTCTGAAAATATATAATTATTCAAAATTAACACATCTCTCTATTTTTTTTTTGAGACAGGATTCTTTTTTTTTTTTTTTTTTTGTATATCCTTGTCTTGGATTTATTTTGTAGACCAGGCTGACTTTGGCAAAGGTCAGAGATCCACCTGTCTTTGTTTTTCAAATGTTGGGATTAAAGGCATGTACCATCACACCCAACAGATCTCCTCTAGGGTCTAATATCTCTCTTGAAACCAGTTTTCCAGTGGGTGTCCCACATCTAAGGAGACTGGCTTGTGACCCCTTTTCTTTATATCTTTAAAATCTCTTCCAAGGGTTAAGATATCTCCCCTAGGGTCTAATGTGACCCCTTTCTCTTTATATCTTTAAAATCTCTTATATCTCAGCATTGTCAAATGACAAAAACATCTCTTTTACCTCCCCATATAGGAAAATCAAAGATATCCAAACAAAATTTAAGCAAAGAAACAACAACATTCCAAAAGCCTTGGTCTAATTGTGCCATCCCGTGTTATAATTACAGTTCTGTTTATAATTCCTAAAATCTAGCTTTGACTATATCCTTGGTGGGCATTTACCAGATACTCTTTTTTTTTTTTTTTCAGATACTCTTGATAAGCACCTAGTTCTCAGGCACTTGTGAGCTCCTGCTGACATCTTTTGTATCAGGTTGGGCCTCTTTCCTTCCCCCATTGTTATCCTCAGTAGTTTAGCATTCCATCTGTAAACTCTCTCCCTTACAGATATCCTTAGGCCTATCCTAGTCAAATCTTTCTCAAAAAGTATGTATACAACCACAATTGTCATTGTAAAAATGATCTGTATATAAAGAGAAACAAACTCAATTGGAATCCAAGCATATTGAGTCATTATGAATTTCTCCATTTTAAATTTAGGTGGTTAATTTCCTTCTCAAGCTCTGTTTAGAAGGCTGCCGGTTATTTAGCATATAAAGAGAGCTAAGCTTCCACCTTTGCTGTAAGGCAGTAGCTTTTGTTAAAGGAGCCTCCTTCTCCACTCTTTAGCTAGGAAATTATTTTTCACCCGGGCCTTCTCAGGCTGTAAGCACCATATGTAGAAAAAATCTAGCTAATTAAATTGTTTACCCAGTATTTATAATATATTTAATTGTTTTGGCAGTGTAAATCCTTAACCCACCATTATAAATGAATACACACAGACACTGGGTGGATCTTAACAAGCCTAGGCCTGGGTTGTGTAATCCTAGCCCATCTTAGCTAGCTCATAATTTTATTACCCAAATATAACCCCATATAAACAAACATACATCCCTTTGGACTATTATTCTCCACACTAAGCCAATGTTCCAGGCCACGTGGAAGGATCTTCTTTAATCTACCTCATGGCGTGTCTTTCTTGTTTACTCCTGGCTTCTTCTCAGGTGACCTCTTCCCAAGATGCTCTGTATCTCTCTAAAAAGCCCGTGAACTTTAGTCCTGCCTACCTCTGTCTTTGCCCAATCTCCAGGCCTCAACATTTATTTAACCAATCAGAGTCAATTAAGTAACAGACAGCAAACAGGACCAATTAACATTTAGAATGCTTAACATCATCCCATCAGATGAATGAGTAGATAGGCAAACATATAGATAACAGAGGGTGACTGGGTGGTTAGATGAATGGGTGAGTGGATAGATAGATGGATGGATCATGGATGATGGATGGATGGATGGATGGATGGATGGATAGAAAGATGGATGGATGGGTGGATGGATAGGAAGTATGGGTGAGTGTTGCTGCTTCAGTCACATCCTTGTTCATAAATAGAGACAACATCAGTGACTCTGTCCTCTTTTGTCTTGAAAACACATGCCTTCCCAAAATCCATCTTGCAGATTTCCTCTAAGTCTGATTGGCCAGAGGTGGGTCACATAACATCCCTTTTTTCTTTCCCAGCAAATGAGGCAGTGCCCAATGCCTGCCTAAGGCCACTCTATCAGGTGAACGGCTGGGGCAAGCACGCTTGGATGAGTAGTCTCATCTGACCCTCTGTGCCTTTTTCCCCCCAGGTATGTGGCTACTTCTTTACAGTTTTCTTGAGTAGAAAAATTAGCCCCTTGAAGACTTGGTCAGAGTCTTAGGAGATGAGGCTCTCTGGCGTTTCTAAAGATGCTGATGATTCACCCAGGGGCAGAAAGATCTCAGCACCATGCACTTCAGGGTAGGCTTGTAATTCCAGCCACCCAAGGTTGAGAGTTCAAGCCCAGCCTAGCAAGTTCTAGACTAACCTAGCCTTCATAGTGAACCTCAGTCAAAGAAGGAAGAAAGGAAAGGAAAGGAAAGGAAGGAAGGAAGGAAGGAAGGAAAGGAAGAAAAAAGAAAAAAATTTCTAGAAAGTCCATGCTTACAGGCAGCAGATGGGGTTAGAGCACCACAGAGGAAGTAAATCTGACTTCCAGAAGTATGTAAGCTCAAGAAAACTCTGTGGATAGGTGTCTCCATTCTGCAGATGGGTAGACTGAGGCTTCCAGAGAGGAAGAGCCTTGTCTAAAGCCTCCCAGGCAATCGAAAAGTTAGTCAGGACTGGATACCAGAATCCTGTACTCAACTCCCTTCAAACCTGTCTGCCTTGTGTTCACAGTCCTGGGTTTATAGGCAAAGCCAGGACCTCTCAGCACTCACACTGAACATCTATAGAGAAACCCTGAGCACCCATGTACCATCCTCTGTTGACCACACCATCAACAGCTATAAATCAGTTTCAAGGCAGAAAGATGCCCTTAATCCCCTCCTGCCTTTCCAAATCCCTGTGGTGTTGATAATGTAAAAGGGTTTTAGTGGTTTGGGCCCTCTCTCTAGGCTCCCATAATATGTGTATAAATTTATATTTCATAATTATCATCGCAGATTTCCCCTCTGCTCCACCCCTGCCCTCGAGCCCGAGTGACACAGGGGATGCTTTATGCTCTCCGGTCTGCACAGACAGTCTAATCCTGCCCTGTGTATTTCATGCTGTCTTTGTCAAATGTATTTTCTCGCAGCCACAAGACAGGCATTATCCCCCATTCCCCCATCACTGCAAACGAAAAACAGTAACAGCCTTGAGCAAACATGGACATCTTGTCTGTAGGGCACCAGGACTGGGAAGGAGGGGGTCAGAAGGGCACGTGACTCGGTGTCACTTGTGCACCTACACAGTGGGCCAAGTGGCCCTGAGCACCAGGATGAGCACAGCGAGCCCCCTTTCTCTCTGAGAGTCATGTCAGGAGAGCAAACCTGAGCCAGAGGAAAGTAATGGCTCATGGAACTCTAACCCTGCTAGAGGAAGTTGAATCACAAATGAAACTGGAAGAGTAATGTCTACAAAATCCTCTTTGAGGTTGTAAGCTTAGATCTTTATGCTGTTTTTAGCCAAAAGACACTGAAGCCTGTAAATGGACCAGGTAGGCATTCAAATGTTCAAGGTCCCCGGTTTTTCTCTGATGCTGCTCAGTTTCATGACTTGTGTTGGTGGCTTAAGTTTCCTGAACTTTTTCCTGTTCATCTGTGAAGGGAGAATGAGAATGTTGCCCTGTCAGATCCCAGAGTACCTCGGAGAATACGGCAGAGCAAGGCATGAAGTGGCAGGGTGTAACAGCAAATACTTTGAACAGATTTGAAGCAACCAAGGGACCCATGTCTTAAAGCTGCATCATGATATATTCTGTGCTTTACCCCACGAGCCCATGCTTTTGAGAGGCACCATCCTTTCGACACTACGGAGGGCACTCACTAGTCATCCATCCACTGAAGTCGAGCTCACAATATCAGCTGAGCACCCAAAGGACACAAGACATCCCCACTTGTCTGTCCCAACTCTTTCATTTTCTCCACATCTATTTGGCATTCCATAGACACAAAACATTAGAGAAGTCAAACACAGAAACAAAACAACTCGAATAAATGAAGCATTTGTGGGCAAAACTATAAGATGCAGCACCTACTATCTGCTTTTCAGGTAGAGACATAGAGCTAAACTTTAAGGTCGACTGGGATGGGGGTGGTTCCATCTGTCTTGCTGATCACTAAACCTCCAGTCCTTAACTCAGTACTCTTTAGAATGTGCCCAATAACTGTTTGGTAGAGGCTCAAAATAAGGATGACATAAAACATGTATGCTTTCGTAGTTAGAGACTTCTGAGTACTCAGTAACAACTAGGTGCTTCCCCCAAATTACTATGGAGCTGGGTGAGGCCAGGCTGATTTCAAAGTATTTATCGCAGGCAAAATTACGCTTCTGTTCAATGATGAATCCTACTTTCCCAGGAGCCGTGGCATTCGGCATATACCCAGTAAGTGTCGAGTAAACACCTACGTCCTTCTCCTCACATAAGCTATGCACTCCTTGAAGAACGGGGCCAGCATCCTCAGAGTCTCTTCTATTCTCATTTCTGTGTCATCTTACATGTGCACATGAATTACTTAATAACTTATAGAACCCACGGGGCCATGCTGTGGTGAGTTCACAGCATATGCCACTGTTGGTCCATAACCAACAAGCATGATGGAGACTGATGGGTCAGCTTCATGATCAGTTAGGTTGGGTCTAGAATCACTTAGAAGATGAACCACCTGATGTGCAGGTGTGTGTGTGTGTGTGTGTGTGTGTGTGTGTGTGTGTGTGTGTGTG